>JAUMHG010000048.1:2433504-2446256 GCA_032359395.1 Enteromius anoplus
GATTAAATAAAAGTCCTCTTATATAAAAGTGTTTTTGTGTTTTGCTTTGGTACCGAAATTGGTACCGAGAACCGTGGTTTTTCACTGGTATTGGTACCGAATACTGAAATTTTGGTAACGTGACAAAACTACTTAGGACCATGTAATATTTTAGTTTTCCTTTTTTTTTTTATAAATCTGCAGAAATGTCAACAATTCTGTGTTTTTCTGTCAATATGGGGTGCTGTGTGTACATTAACGAGGAAATAAATGAACTTAAATGATTTTAGCGATTGGCTGCAATAAAACAAAGAGTACTCTCCGTACCCACTGTGAGTCTTACACTAACGAGAGAGGAGCTGGTTGTAGTTTTATAGAGTTAGAGAGCAAGTCTTGCATAGCTGATCATTTGTGT
This sequence comes from Enteromius anoplus, assembly GCA_032359395.1. Lineage (NCBI taxonomy): Eukaryota > Metazoa > Chordata > Actinopteri > Cypriniformes > Cyprinidae > Enteromius > Enteromius anoplus. The sequence goes on from JAUMHG010000048.1 coordinate 2,433,899, forward strand.
TCTTGATAAAAGTGCAGCAGTGAAACAAAGACACAGCTAGCTTGACTTTGTACGCAGACGATTGTCAGGGCAATTATTTTTAGCCGGATCATGGTTTCGTTGATGAGGTGTCGTGTGGATTAGTAAGGCAAAGTTAAAAGTAGAGAGGTTCTCAGATTAATGAGCTGCTGATTGGATCGCTTCACTTCAAGGTCAGTTTTGATTCATTTCTAGTGCAGTCTTGTTAAACTCTAATCTATGGGAAACAAAGAGCCCGAGCGATCACACACGCACTAATAGAGCAGTGTTCATATAACGAATCACACACTTCCGAGAACAGGAAGGGTCCAACAAATGTACTTCTGATAAGAAAGAAAAGTGAAGGTATTAGATTCAGGATGCTCCAGATCTACAAAAGTTAACTTTTTCTTGCAGTTTAAAGTTTATTTCGCACACTGACTTGCAAAATAACTCAAGTTTATAAAGTGCAGTTCTGAGAAGAAAAGTCATATAATAAATAAATAAAAAATTACCGGTTTTATTGTGGCAGTCAGTGTTGGGTGAGTTACTCTAAAAAAAGTAATGATTTAGTTTCTACCTACATCTTCAACAATGTAATTAGATTTCTATACAAATTACTCATTCATTACTGTAATTACTAATTACTTTATAAATCCTAATATTATCAACCTTGACAAGTTAAACATCAAGAACAAACACAAGATATCCTTGATATGGGTATCTGCAGTCAATGGGACAGCCTCAAGGCCCACAGTTTTCATCTTAAATAGAAGTAGCCCTTTAAGCGAATCGATGAACGCTGTTGTCTGAACACTGACTGCAGTGTGTTTCTTCAGGTCTGTGGGCCTGCACCAGCGAGTGCAGGATCCTGGGTCACTCGGACAGGTGCTGGAGCCCATCTGTAAGCAGAACCAGCGGGAGCGTTAACAGCAGACATCTGTCCACCTTCTCAAGGACGAGGCCGTCTTCACACGCCACGCTTCAGAGGAGCAGCTACGACACTCAGAACAACAGAAGCGTGGCCTTGGACAGCCTCACAGAAGACCAGCAGAGTCCGTACGATTACATTCACATCTGCTCTCCACAGTCACAGCGGAGACAGGACTCGAAAAACATCGACGTTTTCTCACACTCCACCAAACCCATCTCCACAGACAGCCCCGGCACATTCACACAAGCCTGAGACCTCACTGTTAGGAGTTTGCTGTACATATTACCTTTGACCGCATTGATGTTTTGTATATACAATTTATATTTTCAACAATATTACCTGTTGTTTTTTCCAAAGCATGATTTGGATGAATATAATGTGATTGTGTTTGTCACTTTTTCGACACCTGGTCTCATGGCATAAACGTATCTTGGTGCACTTTTTAGCGAGAGACGAAATATGTACCAATAATTACATATCACTGCAGTTTTCAAAAGAAATGAACACTTAGTGGACATTTCTCTTTGAAACTGCAGCTAAATGTGCAGTAAGATACATAAAAACGGTGTTGCACAAAAAGGGCACAGAGATACATATATTTGCATGAGGCCAGGCTGCTTTTTGATCACATTGTAAAACATGAAATGTTGTTTTTTTAAAGTTATAAATGTTACACTTTTATAATGTTTACTTACACATTCAGTTTCTTTTTTGAAGAAATGCGAATATGAGAAATAAAATAAGTTATTGTACAGTCTACAACGTTTTGCATTCTTGATCATAATTTATGATCTTAAAAACTGTTATCTGGTGTCTGAATAATTTCAGATTTGTTGAAAATATGGATTATATTAAAAGGTTAAATGGATGAGTAACAAACTGTAACACACATTTAATGTACTTTTTTTTTAGCTTAAAATGTTTTTATAACCTTTATTCAGACTGAGCAAAGTTGTTTCTCCTTAAAAAATGAAAACATGAGAAATAAAATAAGTTATGATAAAATCTACAACGTTTTTTTTATCTTTGACAAAACTAAAACTCTGGACATAGTTTATCATCTTAAAAATGTTCTTAAGGCTTCTGTACAATCTGCAATGTTTTTAATCCTTGACAAAAACAGGTTCAAACATTACCATTATAAAACTTTTTAATCTGTAGATGTCAGAATTACCTTTGCGGACAATTATATATAATTTGCCTACAATTGAATTTCGTCATTAATAATGTATGTCAGTTTTATGACGCTACAAATGTAGCCACTTTTGTGACATTTATTTACAATGAGCAAGTTATTTGTTCTATTGGCTTAGATTTTTATATTTACATTTTATCAGTTGCGATCAGACTCATGACCGTGATGCTACTTACATACATCTGCTTCTGTTTAAACGCTTGCATATTAGCTTTGAAATGGAAAATTCAGAGATTATTTATTTTTAATAATATGAATGTATTAATTATTAATATTTTGATTTAGATTTTTAAATTTTCCAATTTCATTTTGATGTACACTGTAAAAAAATCTGTAGTTTTTACAAAACAATTTTGGCAGATGTGGTTGCCAGAATAATTTAGTAAAGAACACAGAAAACTGTAAACACTTAGTCAAAAAACGTAAATTTTACAGTATAAAACTGTAATTTACAAACAAGTGAATTCAACAACGCACACTGCTATTAAAATCTGTTTTGTACCTTTACCATACTGACAAGTAATAATAATGCCACATAAATAATCAAAGCTCATCACAAGTAGCTTCGCCACAAGCAGAAGTACTAATATATGGAAGGTGCACAGAATCATTCACACAAACACAAAACACCATCATGACAACACACATGACACTTAAATAATGCAATAAATATTCATTAAACAACAGAAAATTTAACATTAACTATTAAACAACATGATCATTTAAGCAAAATCTACTGTTAACCTGTTAACAGTTTTTTTTGTTTTGTTTGTTTTTCATTTGTTTTTACAGTTAAAATTAAAATACATACTTGTATTATACTTGTATACATTTTTTCATTATTTTACCTTTCAGTTTACGTTTTAGTACAAGTTGAACTAATTGATTGGCAATCAGGTGAAATATTAAAGAAAAAATATTTAGATATTCCAAAAAATATAGTTTTATATATAAATATATATACAAAGTTAACATTTAAATTTTTTCAGAAATATTTTTAATTCTATTTTATGAAGTAAAACGTTTTTTAATGGTTTTAGTTTCAGTTTATCTCACACGTTTCTTCAAAAGTGGTAAAAAAAAAAGCATCTCATTTTGCTCCTGATGGAGTTGGCTAACAAATGTGGGGGAAACAAAGATGGAAACTTGACAAAGAAGTTTACATCTAAGAGAATCTTCATTGATGTCACACGTTTTTATCACTACATTATTCCCTGGCCTCCATTTGTGAACTTTAATGAGTTTACTGTTATGAAATAGTCACGAAAATGAGTGATTTGTCCATACATTTGACTGCTAGTGTACATAAATAAGACAGATCCAGACCTATTAAAAACGAAGAACTTTCTTGACCTTTGTTGAAATGAATGACCAACAGATGTACATCAGTGAGTTCAGGTAAACCAGGCCTGTCAGCTAACACACATTCGCTGTAAATGTGCATGAATAGTCTGAAGCGTGTGTTTTCTCAGGCCACAGAAAATCTCCAGAGAGGAATTCCAGGCTTGGGTTTCTCCGGGACCGTGTTTGTTTTCCCCCAATTTTTCCTCCCTCTCACCTATATGACAGAAACTCGAGAGAAGCTTCACAGAGCCACAAAGCTCTGCTTTCAGTAGAAGCCAGAACGCCATGGAGGAAACATCAGAAAAAGTTCCTTTTGAGGTACGTGATGCTTATTTTATCCCTAAAGTTCACATTATGTGTCTAACACACTTGATTCATGTCTATAATGCAATGATGTGTGTTTAATAAGGCTTACAGTAGCTTGAAACCCAGAGGGTTTGTGAGAGTGAAGAAGACGGCGGTCGTAGCCTTCATCGCTGGCAGCGTTCTGCTGCTTTTTGGAGGCATTGGAGCTTTTTACTTGTGGAAAGTCAGCGAGAAAGAAGTAAGACAGCACTGCAGTCTAAATCAGTTTGGCTCAAAATTAGTGCAACTTTTTATCAAATTCAGCCCACTGAAGCTAAAACTATGTAATAATACAAACATTTTGCTGTTTGTTCTTCTTGATGTGCAGCAAATTGTTCTGTGTTTTGGGTTTGATTTGCATGCATGCCTTCATCGGGGGGGATTTTGTAACACTGCTATATTTAAAGTGTACATATTTAATACTCCGCATTGCATAATCACACAGTTTCGCTCTCAGATGCGTGCTGATGCAATAGCGCAGACGTGTCGATATTTAAAGCGCAGTAGCTTGAGAATCCTTAAATGGCAGTTTGTCTCAGCAGAGTGTCTGGAATGATCAATGAAGCAGGCAGCGTGGTGTTTGCATTTGCGGCCCTCAGTGTGCATTGATTTCAGGCACCTCTGGTATTTCAAAAAAATGCTGCAGGTTAAAGACGGCAAACAAAGAGGTCTGTGTGCTGGGTTATAATCATGCATGTGTTAACACTGCAAACAGATCAGCATGCATCGCTTCCCAACACAAACACTAACGCCTGCTGGACCACTGCACTAAATTCTGCTGCAGTATTACACACTAAGATTCAGATGGATTTAAAACCTGGTTCTCACTCAAAACTAAACTGATTCATGTACAAAAGAAAACAAAAAAAATCACAAATTATTATTTATAATCAATTACTTTATTTTGAAAGCATATTCTCTTCCTTTTGACTAGTATGCATGATAATATGGTTAGTTTTGTTATTTCCATTTAGCATCATTTTTCCCTAATGAGAACCACTAGATCAAAAATATTGATATATTGCAGTTTTATCTTGAGATGTTACTTTATTTTATTAATTTATTATTGTTTTATTTAGCTTTTATTCATATTTAGAATTTTTTTTTATTTAAATTTTAGTTAATTAAAACATTATTTTAAAATGTATTTTGTTGTGTTTTATATTTTATTTCAATGTAAAATATTATTTTTAATTTTACAATAAATTTTTTTTTTACAAACTTTACATTAAAAAAAAACATTCTGGCCACACACACACAATTTTTTTATGTTTATATAGTTTTTATTCAGTTTTATTTATTTTTTAGGTGTAGTTATTCTTGTACATCAAGATAAAATGATTTAAATAATAGCTGAAATTTAGATTTTACATATTTTATTTCTACTAATTTTAATAAAAGTCACATTTATTTATTAAAAAAAGATTCATCCTAATTTAATATTTTTGTCTTTTTTTTTTTTTTTTTGCAATAAAAATTCAACATTCTTACATTAATATGCATTTACCAGAAAAGCAAAATCACCCAAAATGCACCAAAGAAACAAATGCACCAAAATTAAAAGAAGAATTTTCTTAAAAGAAGAACACTTACCTGCTAACGAGGCAAGAATAATAATATCGAATACTCTTTCAATTAAGTGTATTTTTCTGACCCCCCCATGCAGATATTTTTCTTGGGGTTTTTTAATCACTTAATTTAAGCTAATTAACCTGTGGTATGTTGATGTGGACAGGCAATCAGCGCTCACTACAGTAACATCAATATAAAGTTTGAAGATGATTCAGATGCTGGAGATGGGAAGATTGTGGAAGTTCAAGACTTCAAAGCCGTGAGTAGATCATAATAAACTTGTTCTAAATCTCATTTCACAGCTGTTCATAAAATAACTCATTCATTCCCACTGTTTTCCAGGGCATTACAGCAGTCAAGTTCCCTGGGAAAGAGAAGTGTTACATTAAATCCCAAATCAGACCTGAGCTTTCTGAGGTGAGAAACAACAGAATCACCATTAAAATCTTTCTTATGCTCACAGTCTATGTATCAGACTTATTAAAGCATTGCCTATTCTGACCATATCTGCATATCACTTTGATAAAATAGGAATGAAACTGATTATGTCTGAGATTCGCCCTGCAGAAATTAATGTCTATTGTGTTTCATAAACCTAAAAGCATCTGCTACATGAAGATAAATCATATAAATGAGAGTAAATTGGGGGGAAATGTTTATCAAGCTAAATGAAAGGTAATTAGTTGTAACTGTATAAACTTTCTCATTAAACTCTTTACAGATTTACAGATATAGTGTGTCATTTCAGCGTCACTAAAAGAATGTTGTCTCCTGTCTGTCACATCACAAGCCCCGCCCCCAGACTCATGCCATTGGTTGAGCTAATGTTTTTATGTCAGGATCAAGGTGTTAAAAGACATTAATATTGAAAGTCAGAACCAAAAAGACAGCGATGAGCTATAAGTGTTTTTGTATGTTGCAGTGTTACTTTAATGTTTATTTAATTTTTTATGTTATTTTTTGTATTTTATTAATGTAATATTATTATTTTATTTATTTATTTATTTTCATATTTTGATTTTTTTTTTTTTCATTAAAATTGTAGTAAAAAGTTTTAATATTTCTGTTGTGTGTTTTGCCATTTTTAGTATTTTTTGGGGGGAGGGGGTATTTTTATTTTAGTTTTAGTTACTATAGCACATCAAGTTAAACTAAATGAGCAATGCTGCCTTAGCAATTTAATTTAATTCAATTATATTTATATTAATTTTATAATGTAGTTTTAATGAATTTTGTTGCGTTTTGACACTTTATTTTATTTAACTGATAAAATAAAATAATTTTTAAAACCACACACAATTTTTTAATGTCTATATAGTTTTTTATACATTTTTTATAAAGTTTTAGTTCAAGTTATTCTTATACATCAAGTTAAAAAATATTGTAATAACAGCTGAAATAAGGATTTTAAATATTTTACAGATTTTACAATAAAAGATTTTACATTTTATTTCTATTCATTTTAATATTATTTAATTTTGTGTCGTTTTTATCATTATTTTTTATATATGTCTGTTTAATATTAATTTTCCTTTAACTTTTTAGTTTTAGTTACTTTTTATATTCTATTTTATTTCAGAGTTTACTGCAAAAATTAAACTGCATATCTTACAGAAGTATATCTTCGTCTTAATTATGGTTTATAATTATTGAACAGGTCTTTAAGCTTTAGCTGGTTTTGTGTTCAGAAAGCATCTTCATTTACTGCGATTCAGTCTTTTTTTAATTAATTAAATTAGATACATTTTATGTTTTTTATAATTAGTAATTATAAGTATTAATAATTCTATCTATTCTATTCAAATTAATTAAATACATCAATAATGCTTTACAGTAAGGTCTCATTTGTTAACGTTATGTATTAACTAACATGAACGAACATTTCTTATAGGTATTTCTTCATCTTTGTTAATATCATCCTTTGTTAGTTCATGTTAGTACACAGTGCATTATGTTAAAAAACACAAGTTGTGATTTTATTAATGCATTATTAAAATGCATTAGCTACAATTAAAAAATGCGGTAGAAGTATTGTTCATTCTTAGTCACAAACTGTTTTTAGCTAATGTTTCTTAATGAAGTGTTACCAATGAATGCATCGATAAAATCCTCATTCAAAATAACCCTGTCAGTCTGGAAGGGTCAGGTTTCTGTGTCGAGTTCAATATTGTGTTTTAATAACCAACAGGAGAAAGCTGACGTGGGCTCTCTGGTCTGGATCGCATCTGAAGAACCTCTGAAGGACATCAGTTTTCTGAGCCCCGAATTACTGAGGTTCTGCAGAGACCTCCCCATTTACTGGCATCATCCTGCAAACTCCAGAGGTGTTTTATTGCATTTCGATGAATAAACCTGCAACACATGAAGAGCAATGAAGTGCAAGTTAACACTATCAAGTATTGCTTTTTATATTGTATGATCAATAGTTCAGTAAAAGCTGTACGATGTCATTCATCAAGCCACGCAACACAATCCCAGCTGACTGGAAACATTCTCTAAAAGATATAAAGAAACAATCTTCCAGTACTCTCAATAGAATATAGTCATGAGGTCTTTAATAATGTTCTGAATATTCACGGGAGATACAGTCATTGACTTTGTTACGTTCTTTTCAGAATGTTTTTGTTGGTTATGTGAACGTTAAGGCAATGTTCCATTTTATGAACGCAAACATATGGAAACGTTACATTTGAATGAACGTTCTGAAACAAGTAATAACATGCAAACAGCATTTTATGAAACATTATATTTGAACACTGGAACATTTTTGAATGTTGAATGTTTTGTAAAGTAGGTAGAAGCAAAGTTTAAAAAAAAAAAACAGTAGACAAACGTCTAAACATAAATGTTTCAGAAAAAGTTCCATTGTGCAAACGTGTTGAGAACATTATTAAAGACTAGATAACTTTAAATGAATGCTGGGAAACAGTTTACAATAAGGTTCATTAGTTAGCATTAGATAACTACATTAGTTAACAAGAATGAACAACACTTCTACAGCATTTATTAACTGTTAATGCTAATCAGCATTTACTAATGCATTATTAAAATCACAAGTAGTGTTTGTTAACATTAGTTAATGCACCTTACATGAAGAAACAATTACTTATTGTTCATTAACTAATATTAACAAAGATTAATAAATAGTGTAACAAATGCATCGTTAGAAGGATGTTTGTTTGTGACTTTAAGAGAGCCTTTCCTGTTAGCTGAGTGTTTTTTTTGGATACAAATACATATATTTTACTGATCCCAGGTGCGAAATTTAATGCAAAGCAGATCCACATTCGATGGCCATTACACACTGACCGTGACATTTGTGAATGAGGCGCTGATTATCATCTAAGACTCAGAAATGGCTCTGTTCTTATCTTCCTCTTGCTCTCTGCTGGCTGTTTCTGAAGCACTGAGGAAGAGGAGAAGCCTGCCGCGGCTGAGACGCCAGAGTACAGGTGGATTAAACCGACAGCCGGCGAGAATTCGAAACTCCACGAGTTCAGCCCGAGAAGATGAGCAGCCGACAGGGCCTGACTATAACCCTGAAAACCCTTATCATGTGAGCAATGCCTTCATCATTATAGGAATGCATAAACATGCCAGAAATATACACACGCAGCTGGTTAAAAGTGTCATTCAGATTCTTCTGCTCACAAGGCTGTCTTTATCTGATCAAAAACACAGTAAAACAGTAATATTGTCAAGTGTTTTTACAATTTAAAAGATAATTTTAATATTTTTTAATATTTTTTTAGTTTTAATTAATTAATTAATTTATTACAATTTTTGCTATTTGATATTTTGTGGGAATCTCAAGTTAAATTTGACTGAAAGTGGTCATTTATAATGTTACAAAATTCTATTTCAAATAAATTCTGTTCTTTTGAACTTTCTATTCATTAAAGAATGCGGAAAAATAAAATTTTTCACAATTTCAACAAAAATATTGGATTTTTAAAGCAAGCACCAAGTGAACCAGAATGGCTGCCCCGCTGAAATATCTTCACAGTTCTCTCTTCTCTCACAGAGGAATCAGGAGGGTTCAGAGGGGCACATGGTGTTCGATCCCATGCTGGACCACCTTGGCATTTGCTGCGCAGAATGTCATCGCAGTTACACCCATTGTGAGCGGGTCTGTGAGCCTCACGGGGGCTACTGGCCGTGGCCTTACAACTACCACGGCTGTCGGCAGGTGTGCAGGGTCATCATGCCGTGCCGCTGGTGGGCAGCTCGTGTGCTCGGTCTCGTGTAAGCGCTCCGGTTTCTGCTGAAGGCACAGGAGATTTGCCCCGAAGGTCCAACGGAAGTATAATGAGACATTTTTAACGAAATGTAAATGGAAGACAAGTCAGACATGGATATACACATAAACTTTAATCTAGCAATAGTTAGTTTTAACAGACACATGTTTTTAGGACTATTACTACTAAATAGTTGCATTGCATTTTTTAAAATGCAAACTGTAAAATACATGCAATGAAAGAGATTTTGAGACATGCATTAATTCAAGTTACTCAAAATCATAGTTGACGAATATGCAATTTTGAAAAATTGGGTTTATTGAAATATTTTCAACAAAAAAAATTGCTTTAATTTGCAAATAAACATACCTAACAACAGTTGGGAATGGTTTTGAGTAACAGGCAGACCATTAAAATATGTTTATACACTTGAATCTGTCTTGTATTATTTCTGAGCCACTACAGGGACCAAAAAACTTGAGAAAGGTCCAACAAAAGAAGGTACTTGATTGGTACAGTCATTATTTCTGCAACTCTATTTGGTATCGCAGGCAGCACAGACATCACATTCTTCAGTTTTACATGAAGAACTACATGAAAATAAATATTTGCAAATGCAAACTGTAAAATACATTTCCACAGCCTCCAGGCAATTAACAAATACTGAGTTCCACGAACCTAATATCATCTTGCGTCGAAGAGTTGCAACCTAATTTCACAAAATCCTCAGCGTAGGCATTAATAACTCATTAAGCTTAGGCTTGGTTTGCTAGTAATCATTTGACTAATCCATGAATTTACCCACTGAGATATTAAATGGCATGTACAGCATGAGTTAAATGTACTACACCTTTAAAAAAAGAGAAAAGCAAACACCTTCTGAGCTGTTCTTAAACGGTTTTAGTGTATTTTGATGTCAGCTTTCCTCCCACAGTATACTTTCAGGTTTGGGATGAAGAGCACACAGCTTTGTTTTAGACATATGAGGTTCAGAAGAATGAGGCCTCGGCGGAAATCTGGAGTGTTTTCTCTTTCCATTTAAATTTAGGAATAAAAAATTATGGAAATATGTATTTCTATGTGTGCAGGTTGGTGCTACTTTCCAAGCAAACTACTGACATTGGATGCAGTTTAGTACAGTCAGATTTTCAAATTGCCATGAAAATGTACCAAAGCCGAAGATTCTCTCTCTTATGGATCCCACAGCAGTTTCTGTCTTTCTCTCGCTGGATCTTCATCATCCTAAACTAACATGAGTCCTGTGCTACAGTGACTGCAAAAGTCATCTAAATAAAATATGATATTTCAAACATAAAAACGACCTTCTCCACTTGGGTAATTCGAAGGCTGTCTGGTCTGTGTCGTCATTTATTTATTTATTATTCATTATTTATTGTTTTTCCACAAACAGGCAGGACACAGAGTTCCAAAAGCAGCACGAGTGATTTGGATTTAATGATGTATGAAGCACATTTCAAAGCACCCGTAACGCTGTTTTCGCACGATCACGCTAATGAGGAGAAATTCTCATCACGGGATGCTTTTTAGAGAATGCTCTTCTGTGATAGCAGTTCATGTTTCAGTCACACCGCTGTGGTCTCGGTGGGGAAACATGAGCAGCTCTACAGGAAATCAAATTGACTTTGGCATGTAGTGTCTAAGAATGTCCATGTCAGAAGTGAGCAAACTCACACTGCCTTGAGCAAATGTTCAGTCATTTTAGCATTATGCTTAGACAGGACATTTTTTTCTCTCTCTCTTTCTCTCTCTCAGAGGAGTTAGGGTTTATGGTTAGCTCAGTTTTTTATGCAATAACACTTATTTTGGTATGTGCGTTGACTGTATCCTGCAGTGACAAGTTCATGACCTATTAAATCCCTGACGGATACTTGCAACGATTACAGCCACATGATAACCAGTAGTGAAGTACATTTACTTGAGTATTGTACTTAAGTACACTTTTTAAGTATCTGTACTTGGAAACTTTTGACTCTAACTTCACTACATTTGAAACACAAATGTCATACTTTTCACTCCACTACTTTTCTACCAAGTCGTTTCTATGTATCACCTTTACAGGTGATAGAAAGCCTTTTAGTGACCTGTAGGAGACAGTACCATTGTTCGCATGTAAAGCAGTGTTCCTGTTGGGCAGTTATACAGGCCTAGCTATGCTTGTGTAGTTGAGTTGGCATGTTGGATTTTTTTTTTAGATTATTTTCTGATAAGGAAATTTCACTGTACATTGATTCAAATGTGGATGAATGAATACACTTGCTACAGCTGTGTAAGAACACTACCATGCTGTTTTGTGAGGGTGGGTAGGAGTGTTATAGCCACTTCACTCATTGATAAAGATCAATAATCTTTTGCTGCACATCAGATATATATTCTTTGGTTTTTCTCATTGTGATGGATGAATAAAGGCATTTTGTTCTTGTTTCCCCTCCTATTTATTTCCCTGTAAGACAGGAAGCCAGGGCTGAATACCTGGAGTGCTCAATTTTGTGAATAACAATGGAAATATACTTCTGACATATATATCATGACTGTCCAAAAGATGTTCAGTTGTTTGAGTTCTATTGTTTTTAAACATTCACAAAAGTTCTTTATTACACAGATATTACAAACTAGTCAGTGAACTCAATAGGTTGCAATAGTTCCCTTTCAGTCGGTCACTCCGAGTCACGTCGGTGACCGACGAATAGGAATCTCGCTTCGAGATGGCAAATC
>JAUMHG010000048.1:2459041-2477637 GCA_032359395.1 Enteromius anoplus
TTCTGTGTTTTCTGTCCATATGGGGTGCTGTGTGAACACTCAGGAGGGGGGGGAAATGAACTTAAATGATTTTAGCAAATGGCTGCAATAAAACAAAGAGTGAAACATTTAAGGGGGTCTGAATACTTTCCGTACCCACTGTACGTTTTTGCACTTTATACAGCACTGCGCTTTTCTGTCCCATCAAGCCCTCACACAAGCTTTTAACTCGTAACAGGCTGCGATGTACTGCTCTCTCCTTTTTCGCACCTATTTTTTTGCTTTGCTAATTTATGAAAGCTATGATGTGGCACTCAGGTTTAATGCTTTTTAATCTCATGCTTGGCTGGCCGCTGCCATCTTTGTATGCCGGTGCGATTTGTCCTGCTGTTTCAAGGTTTATCCGGAGTTCTGCAGGCCCCAGGCGAGACCGGACCTATGCTAGTCCATTAACCTCGAGCGTCGTGAATCCCGCTCAATGGATGCTGGCTTTAATCACTTTTTTGGGGGACTGTGAAGGGCTGAGAAAGCTGGCTACCTCCCGCTTAATAACATTACGCTCTAGATACTCACTCAAGCATATTTATGATCTGCATTTCCAGCGTGTTTAGATGTTATGGCAACTCGCTTATTATGACAAATTCTGCTCCAGTAAAAGCCCACATAAAATCAGAATTGGACTTGTGTGGCTTTCAGTCCATATCTATTAGCGTGGAGATCATCTATATGCTGGCAGACACTTGGAAATATATTTGTTTAACAGATATTTGCAATGAAATTGCTCTTTCTATATGGAGAAAAACAGCAGCAGTGTCTTTCTATGCAATAAAATGCACTATAGAAATAAAAAGTAAATTTTTGGCATTAGGTATTATATAGGTCTGGGCATTTTTCTAAATGAACTAAAATAAACATGAACTTAATTTAAATTAAATATCAAGAATCTTATTTCATTTATTTATCATTTATTTATTCCACATATATTATGTAAACAAAAGCTTTTATTTTGGACGCGATTAAGCATGACTAATCATTCAACAGCACTAAAATTAATCAATAAAAATAAAAAAAAATTCTAAACCAGTGTTATTTTAGTATAGCTTAAAATAAGAAAGTATCCCTTTTATATTTTAGTTCATCTTTAATTTTTAGTTTTTAATGTTTTTCTTTATTTTAGTTTCATGTTTAGCACTACCAATATTTCTAATATTGTATAACATCTAAGATATAATATTTATAATATTAATAATATTAAAACAACAAAAATACACAACAGAACTATGAACCATTTAAACCAATTTTAAAATGAAACCAGAAAATCTTTTGTTAATATTTCCAGGTGAAAAATATAGGCAATTAAAAAGACACCCGCAATAAAGGAGTGCTTCTGCAGGTGGTGACCACTTCTCAGTTCCTATGTTTCTGGCTGATATCATGGTCTCTTCTGAATGCTGGCGGTGCTTTCACTCTAGTGCTAGCATGAGAGGGAGTCTACAACCCACACAAGTGGCTCAGGTTGTGCAGCTCATTCAGGATGGCACATCAATGCGAGCTGTGGCAAGAAGGTTTGCAGTGTCAGTCAGCGTAGTGTCCAGAGCATGGAGGGGCTACCAGTAGACAGGCCAGTACATCAGGAGACGTGGAGGAGGGCAACCACCCAGCAGCAGGACCATTACCTCCACCTTTGTGCATGGAGGAACAGAAGGAGCCCTGCCAAAGCCCTGCAAAACCTCCAGCAGGCCACAACTGTGCATGTGTCTGCTCAAATGGTCAGTAACAGACTCCATGAGGAGGGTATAAGGGCACGACATCTGCAAGCCCAACACAGTGCAGGACGTTTGCCATTTGCCAGTTTGGGAGTGGGTCAGGAATGGTGTGGGGTTGCTTTTCTTTGGAGGGCCGCTCACCAGAGGTAGCCTGACTGCCATTAGTTACCGAGATGAGATCCTCAGACCCCTTATGAGACCATATGCTGGAGCGGTTGGCCTTGGGTTCCTCCTAATGTTGCTCCACAGACTGTCCAGGAGTTGGCGGATGCTTTAGTCCAGGTCTGGGAGGAGATCACTCAGGAGACCATCATCCACCTCATCAGGCACGTGGAGGACACACACACTTCTGAGCCTCATTTTGACTTGTTTTAAGGACATTACATCAAAGTTGAATCAGCCTGTAGTGTGTTTTTCCACTTCAATTTTGAGTGTGACTCCAAATCCAGACCTCCATGGGTTAATACATTTGATCTCTATTGATACATTTTGTGTGATTTTGTTGTCAGCACATTCAACTATGTGAAGAACAAAGTATTTAATAACAATATTTCGTTAATTCAGATCTAGGATGTGTTATTTTAGTGTACCTTTTATTTCTTTGAGCGGTTTATATTAGCATATATTTATTTATGAGTTCTGTGTGAAATAATCTGTATAATCTATTGAGTAGTACTATCAGGCAATTGGGCTATAACAAGAAAAAAAGAAGAGAAAAACACAAAATAAAACATTTTGTTTGAAGTGCTGTGGAGATACAACAGTCATTATAAAGAGCCCAGATTACAGGCCCAAACTAATGAAGAAACAAAAGCAAACCACAGAAGATGTGTGAGATCAGAGGAAACATTACATGACCCAACCACAGAGAGGAGAGCTCTGAGACAGAACGGCTCCATAAAGACCAGAGTCTCACTGATCAACCACAACTCTCCAGCATTCTGATTGGAGGAGGAGGAGGAGTGGGCGGAGTCAATCAAACACACCTGCATCTCTGGTCAGAACACACCAGCAGTGTTAGATCACGGTAAGCTGTATACTGCTGCTTTAGTGTTTTTCAATATTATTTTAAATAGCTTTTATTTTTATTTCATTCAGCTTTAGCAATTTTATGTAAATATTTTATATAGTTTTCAATATAGTTTTATATATTTTTTTAACAATTTTAGGGTATCAATTTATTTATACAGTCCTGTTCCTCGTGCACATACTATGTACTTATTGTGGTAACTAAAATAATTAGATAATAACTAGGTACTAACCCCTAAACCTTATCCGTCCCTACGTAGCTACCTTGAGTAAGCACACTGTAATTACCTTTAAGTACACATACTGTAAAATAAAGTGCAACCAATGTGAGTATAGTTACTCAATGCATTTAATTGCCATTTAATTTTTTGATTTTATTAATATTTTGAAATATCTTTCAAATTCATAATTGCATTCTAGATTTTATTTTGATATTTAAGTTTTTTATTTGTAAATATTTCTATTATTTTAATATTTTATATTTTTTGTCGTTTTAGTGATTTTAATGTTGTTAATTATTTCATTTAGTCACCAAGAAAACATATAATTTTATTATTAATTTGAAATTAGTTTACTGGTTTGCTTCAGTTCAAGTAATAGTTTTTTTCTTTTTAATTACATTTAAAGTTAGTTTTTGTTTTTAGCAATTTTGGTATTATTTATAATTGTAATTTATACAACATTTCAGCTTTTTTATATATACTTCATTTTATATAAATACACACACACACACACACTACAAGGTACATTCATTCACTGATATACATACAGTAATTTTACAAATTACCAAAATGGTCAATCTTAGTTAACTGTTAAAACAATATTTAACAGTACTTGTTTACCAGTAAACACACGTGTGTGATATTTATTTATTTATTTAAATTTCTATTGCAAAAAAATAGTGATATTTTTAGTTAACACTAACAAGATTGTTGAAGATGCTCTTTTTTCCTTTTTTTCCCCTTGCATACTTCAATAGTCCACTTGAATGGAGAAAAAGACCATAATTTCACTTCAATAACATCTCTCAAATCAGACATGATTTCAGACAGCAGATATTCAGAAACAAAACTCATCTCTGAGCATCTCTGTAATCTCCGGCCGACTTTGTGAAACAAAAGTGCTTCGTTCACCAGAAAGAGCAGCTGTTGAAAGCAGCACTGGAAGTTTGCGAAGAAGACAAAGTAAATGCGTTTTTAAAGGCAAACAGCAGGCCAGATCTGAAGCGCGAACCCCGGGGCAGGTTCTGTACTTAAGACTTACAACAATCTCATTATCTTTCACTCCACACACATCAGATACGAGCAGCCATTTGTCACGCGCAGATCTGCCTCCGTCTGCCAGCAGGCATCAGACCAACACTTCTGCAACACTGCTGCACATAATTGCCATATGGACAGCATTTGGAGCCAGACCCGAGCCCGTCGGGCAGATCCCCCAGATACTTCAATGAATATTTTATCTCATTTCCATCTAATTTGCAGCAAATCATTATACAGAGCATTTCTAATTAATTTATAGGACAGATTTGATTTTGATAACTTGTGAGAACACATCCCCCTCCGCCTCTTTTGGGGAAACTACACATTATATAAAGATACACCGGTAAAAGACTGCAGTCAGTTCTTATAGAACACCCATTTACCAAACGCCGGAGCATGGAGGGTTCACAGCGCTCCTAACCCCTCTGTTTAATTAACTTTACACTGTGTAATTAACCCGAGAACCGACGAGACAGAGAGGATTTAATTAAAGTATTTCATACCACTAAAATGAATGCCGTTGTTTTCAGATGAAAAATATTTTGCACCTTCCAGGAATATACTACAAAGACGGCCTGAAAACGCAGCCGTTTTGTTTTTCAGCGAAAGGGTTTGTCATGATCAGCTGGATATGCCAGCTCTCTGGATGGAACTCCAGCGGATGGTTCGTTGTTTGTGTGTAAAGTGTTATTCCTGCTCCCGAGTTTCCTTTGCGGTCTTTGCTTTTGTTGCCGACCCTTTGCCTTCCTGACCATCCGATTGCATTTGCCTACGTTGTCTCTGTCTGCTGGAAATTTGTTGCGAATTAATCCGAATGCCTCCTCGCCTCCTTTAAGTGACAGAACGAACCGTTGAACAGGATTCAGCAACGATTTGAATGGACGTGAGTTCACAGACTTTTTTCTCCACCTCGCAGGCATGAATATACGGCAGTTTCTCCAGCTCATCTAAATTTGCTGTTTCAACGCTAACACGGATTTCATTACAATCAGCCACCGCGTTAAGGCGACGGAGAACGTTGTCAAGGATTGTTTTTTGTCTGGCCTGGACCTTGAGTTACTCTATAGTGTGCCTGACGACGATCCCAACTGGACATTTGGACAGCTTATTGACTTAGTTATTGTGCTGTTGTTCACGCTTTTCAGTAGAAGAGGTAGAGGAGGACATTTGCACGCACGATCACGAGAGACGCCGCGTAGGATGGTCAGGATGGTCATTCAGGCCTTTGAACTTTCCTCTTGCACTGAATCGGCCATGGAGGCCGTCATGGACTTTTCGTTCAGCTCTGAACCAGCCAAGGAGACTGTTAATGAACTTACGCGCTGCTCTGGACCGGCTGTGGAGGTCGCTGAACTGTCGCTCTGTCCTGAACCTGCCCCAGGAGCCGTCGAACTCACCCTCGGGCCTGACCTGGCTGTCTGGACCACTCTTCCTGAGCTTGATGCAGGTACGAACTCGGCCTTAGAGGCCAACTTTAACCTCTGTGTATTTCTATGTACAGTCCAGTCTCCGCTGTCTGGTCGGCCCAGGAGGGCATCCTCACTCCGCCGGATGTCTTTGTGTATTCACGGTTCGTTGTTTGTGTGTTCGGTTTCTGTAACCATGTCATGTGTCCATGTGCTTGTGTTTATGTTTTGATATCTGTTCCATATGCTCTTATGTTTTGTTTTCATTCTGTTCCCCCATGTGCTCTGATCAACTCACGCGAGTGTTGCTGCATTTTTTTTTACATAGGTTTAATTTATTTTAGTTTTAGTTTTCAGCCTACTTTTTATATACAGTAGATATGATATTGTATTTTATTTAAACTTTATTTTTAATCAACAGAATATTGTTTTTAAATAATTTTAGTTAGCATTAAAACATTTATTTTCCATAAAGAAATATTAAAAAACAGGCCTATAAATAAAATAAAAATAAAAAAAATTATTAAAATAATCAAATTAGGAAGGTAAAAAGTTTTACCATTACCAAAAGCAGAATCTGATTTGTTTATTAATTAATTTACAGTTTAACTAAAGCATCTGAAAGTTCTCATTACATCAGGATGTTTGTGCCTCTGATTCTTGAAGTAATCAGTCGCATGTGAACTATTCTTGGAATATTCCATTTTCTCTTTCCATCCATAATGCATAGATTTATTATCCATTAGTCTGCAGATTCCAGCCGCGAGAGATGGCTGAGTGAGACGCGGTCACTGGGGTGTATGGTTTGATAACTGTTCGTAACAAGGACCCAAGCTGCCTTGAAGCCTGAAACAGTGTTTTGAATATGATTCTGTCAGCATCCGGCAGAGGAGAGACGAGGAAACGTGACATGTCAAACACAGCATGCATGCATGAGTTGCATGAGGCTGTCAGAGTTATATATTGTACGAAAGAACCAATGTAATACATGAAAATGTATTCCCAGTGAATGCATGAACTGATTAGACGTGTGCCACTTTGGATAAAAGTGCAAAATGCAAAAATGTACTTACATTTAAGCATTCAAATAAAGAACTAAATTAGGCTTCACATAAATAATGTAAACACTGTAGCCAAACTCAGCTGGGTAGATCACCTACAAATTCTATTCTGTTACTGATTCCAAATTACATGACAAATATGAACACATTTCAGGTAACATCATTTGATTACTTTGTTTATCACATTGATTTAAATAGGATACTCTTGTATAATATATGTAATCATGTAATCAATACAAATGTAACTGCAGTCTGATTAGGTGTATTTTAAATATCTAAGTACTTAATTTTTGGAATCAGATTACTTAATTCAGTTTACATGTAAACAGTTTATTAATTCACATGAACAGTGTTGGACACGAGTTACGTAATAATATTACTTTTTTCAAGTAACTAATAAAATAATGCATAACTTTTTCATTTTAGAGTAATATAACGGAGTTACCTTTTTAAAAAAGTAACACCAGTTACTTTGTTTTTCTTATTTATAGACTGACAAATCTCCTGACCCCATGTTGGGAGAAATCAGAAATACAGAGGCATGTGAATGTAAATGGGCATTAATTAATCTCACTCTTAAAAAAACTAATTTAGTATTCATTGAAAAGAATTAAATTAAACATAGAATATTACTGCATCCTGCAATACTTAAATGACACAAATGTAGGCTATCTAATCCCATTTTATTAACCAACGGGTTTCCTGCTGACCTTTGATGATCCAGTTCAACCAGACTTAAGCAAAAATGACTTCAAGAACTAACTATTGTGCCTTATTGTCAATTCAGCTTTTATTGCTGAAGAGTATTGAACTTTCTTCTCCTGTATTTTTACAGATGTGAATTTACTTTGTCTTCAGCCTGAGGTTTATTCGAGACACTTTTTGGTGTGAAAGGGGTTTAACATTTGCTATAAACAGAACTTCTTATATTAAAAACAAACACTCAAGCTCTGCCGATATTTAAAAAGTAACATTACTACATAACATTATTACATAAGTAATACATTACTTTTAAAAGTAACTTTCCCCAACACTGCACAAGATTGAAAAACGCATTCTACAACCGAATGTAAAAAGGGTTATTGCTGCTTTTTATTTCACAATTTTTCTTCTCAGAATAGTTTTCTAGATTGTTTTGGTGGTTGCTAAGGTGTTGCTAGGCAATTCCTATAATGTTCTGGATGGTGCTAAGAAGTTGCTATGATTTTCTGGATAGCTGCTAGGGTGTTGATTGGCGGTTGTTAGGATGTTCTGGGTTTCTGGGCTATTTACTAGACAGTTTGTGTGATATTCTAAATAAAGCCATTATTTAGGGGATTCACTTCCATATTAGAATGCGGCCGTCACTACTTTAGATAGTGTACTAATAGAAATCGAGTTAGAAAATAGAAAAGAGTTTATAACCAATCTGACTAAAAAGCTACATTCAAATGTGATTTGAAACCGCACTTGCAGTTCTTGGAAACGAGCCACCGCAGGGAAAACTCTGGTCCAGGTCTCCAGAAGTGGTGTGACATCATGTCCTCGGCGCTGTGGTATAAGTGGCTCACTGGCAGGAACTCAGAGCCATTAACAGGAAGATTCAGCATCAATTCCCGCCTGGAGAAATTATCTGACCGCTGCTGTTTGCCCTTCAGCAAGAACTGAACCCTTCAGCAGCTCCGGAGAGAACGAGATACTGTGGAGCAGAAAAACAGCCAACTACAGCCTCACTGAATACCATGAGACATGAAAACAATGTGCATTAAACCATATGTATGCAGATGCAGGTGTTTGAGTAACTATTGTTTGTGGAAAAGTTCAGAAGAACAATGATATATATTTTTTTAAAACAACATGTATAGTGTGTGCTGTCAAACAGTCATGATTAACGGAATTCAAAATAAAAGTCTTTGTACATTTATTGTGTATTTATGAACACAATATACATACTGTGTATATTTTTAAGAAACATGTTGTTTACATATTAAATATATTTATAAATAATAAAAATTATATGAATGTAGATATATCCATGTAAATACATGTAAATATTTTCAAAATACAAGCATGCATGTATATTTATGCATAATAAACATATGCAGTGCCCACATATAGACCTTTATTATGTTGCTAACCTGATTTTGCCAAGTGCAACATTGACCGATCAGATTTGAAGAAACAGCTTACAGTTTTTGTAAAGTTTAGGTTTAGGCTTACAATCATTTTGGTGTTTGTACATCAGTGTCGGTCATCTATGATTTCCTCTGATATTAGGCATTACTCATGGGTAAGGTTAGGTTAAGGTGTAGAGGTATGGTCAAGACTATATTTTTGCAATGAAGTGTTGTTCCATCGTCAATGAAATATGTTGACTTAGGGACACATCGTATTTGGCAAAATCAGGACGTGCATATTATGTACAGTAAACAAAAACTTTACTGATTAGATATTTTATTTTAAAATGCTATTACTTTATACTATATAAGCCAAGAGAGAGAGAGATTAATAGAGGTAAAACTGTTTTTAAAACTATATTGCATAGGCTTTTAATGTTTTTCTATAAGACAATCTCCAATGGCTGCCCACCATACTAAATTATGTTGGGACTCCTTATGCCCTTAACGCATCTATACCAACAGCAAACCAATAATAAGAAGTACATCACAAGCGCTTCTCTGCATGTCTACTCCGGTTTCATCATCCACTTGTTCACATGCAGACAGAACAGAGCCAGATTCAGCTGACAGTATTTGCCAAAACGATCCTAATATTTGAGAGACATGTGGGTCAAAGGCAGGCAGCGGTGGGAAATATTCCAATCTCGTCTTGTCTTGCACTTTTGACAGGCCTATCAGGTGTGTGTTTTTTTTTTTTTTTTTTTTTTTTTTACCATTTCTACCCTTTCCTTCCTGGCCTCATTCTGTCATAGCCGCTCTGTCTCCTCCTTAAGTCTACCGTAAAGTGTCCCAATGCAAAACACATGTAAAAATGCATTATAAATAGGCTAGTCATCAATCAGTCACTCAGCGGTGTGAAGGAAAACCAACCGGTGTCGCCAATTTACTGCATTTCCATTCTTGAGTGACGGTTGAAAAGCGCATCGTCTTCAGGGTGAGCGCTTTAATCATTTCCGTCACGCTTTTGACATACAGCGGCTAATCAAAAGTGTACTTCTGAGCAGAGACTTCATTATTCGGATACATACTCGCATTCTCGCCACTGACATTTGCTTATATCTATATTTATCCACCAGAGTCTGGCCAATTACACAGTTTCATCCGTGAAACCCGCGGCTAACACCTGGATCGTTTGAGTGATGATTCATGACCTGTGTCAACCACTATATAAAGCGCTGGAAAAGAAAAACAGTGCTTTGTGAAATGGCTGGGATTGAGTCAACAAACCCAGAGGGACTGGATCATGTGTTGCTCACCTGCCAACAGCTAATGTTATGATGAGTTTGTTCGCTGAAGAGCGAGGTGAGGTGAGCTAGTGAGATAACGGCTGGTCTCAATGACTGTACTGTACAATAAAAACTAGCAGACATGCATTATACTGACCTAAAATGAGTCTCAGGTAGCAAACAACTCAGAAAGACACTTCTCCTCAAAAGATTGGGGTCAGTAGCAAATCAATTCTATATTTTTTGTCATCGAGTGATGTTGACAAACAAGTTTCGGGAGGAGCTCTGATGTAATGATTAGTTACAGCTGTTTCCAATCCCCTAATAAGTCTCAGCCAATCAAATTCATAAGCCTTCCCCTCAAATAGGCCTCCTCTTCCCCTCTTTTTCATCTCGTCACGCATCCCTCCTCCAGCCCTTCTCCTTCGATATTTCGCGTCTTCCTCCAGGGGAGCGAGCGGGAGTCGTGCCAGACATCGAGCTTAGGCCCGGTTAGGGTTCTACCCACTAGGGCTCCATCTTCTAGGGCTCAGCGTTCGCCGACATCCCGGCTCACTCCCTGGACAGCACGCCAAATACGCCTAAATTATGATCATAAGGAAGAGCGAACTCGTGAAGGATGCATTAAATTGAGCAAAAGTGAAATTTTTTTATGTCACAAAATATTTCCAAAATAAAATAAATGCTGTTTTTTTAATCTTTCTATTCATTAGAAAGTCATGTATCATTGTTTCCACAAAGATATGAACCAGCACAACTGTTTTCAACACTGATAATAATCAGAAATGTTTCTTAAGCAGTAAATTAGTATATAAGAATGATTTCTGAAGGATCATGGGACACTGAAGACTGACGTAAAGCTGAAAATCCAGCTACACATTACAGGAATAAACTGATAAATAAATAAAAATATATTAAAAAATAAAACAGCCATTTTAAATTGTAATAATAATTCACAATGTTACTGATTATTGGTTTTAACGCACCAGGACTCCAAACGTCTTTTGTCTTTATTTTTAAACCACTTTTTCATAAATTCATCAGTCTGTTGGTAATGGATGACTAACTATAGCATTCTTAAATAATACTGTTATATATAACAGACTTATTCAACCTGTCCCTTGCCTGAGTTATACTGTCCCCACCTGCTTTAAAACCATTGTGCCAAAAAACTCCTCCGCAACTTGCCCTAATGATTACCGCCCAGTAGCGCTTACCCCCATCATCACCAAGTGCTGTGAGCCACTGGTCCTGACACCTCAAAACCTGTCTTCTGCTAAAACTGGACCCTCATCAGTTTGCCTGCTGCAAGAATAGAAGCACTGAAGATGCAATTTTCATTAAGCTGCACTCCGCCCGCTCTTATTTGGACAATAAAGACAGTTTTGAAAGAATGCTATTGCTTGATTTTAGTTCGGCATTCAACACTTTCATCCCATCCAAGTTAATCATCAAATTTAGACACTCTACAGATGTTACAGTAAGTACTTCACTTTGCAGTTGGCTATTGGACTTTTTGACCAAAATAGTATGTTTGATTAGACTACCACTGCTCCTCCACCCTCATTCTTAGCACTGGTGTACCACAGGGCTATATGCTGAGAACGTTCCTCTTTTGGAAAGCATTGTTTTATAAACACTGAGTAACTACAACACTTTTGTTGTGAGTTTTTGTCATTTATTGCCATATTTTTATTAGTTAAATTAGTTATTTTTATTTTTTTATGTTCCCTTTTTTAAAATATTCTATACCGTTTTATAATCTTTTTAATTTTAGTTGTTTTAGTTTAACTATTTAAAAAAAAAAATTGCTTAGTTCAATTCAAGAGTTCACACTTTCCTCGTAATATATAGTAAAGCAAATTTGGCGTGCTTTCTGGGGAGCGAGCCGGGAGAACAGTGAACTCCAAACCGTAAAGGAAGGAACCCTAGCCTGGGCAAGAGTTCGGAGTTCGGCTCGGTCACTGTCTGCCCCCCCGGAAAGGCGTGAATCTAAGTAAAACAGTAGAGAAGGGGCGGAAGAGGGGTGCACAAAAGCGAGATGCGGGGAAAAGAAAGCTGGGAGTATTTATAGTGAAGGGGAAATGATTTGATTGGGCGCGAATTAATGGGGATAATTAGAAAAACGAGCCGCCAGCCTGTTGTGATTACTCTACCAGCGATCCTCTCGAAATTGTGTTATTTGCAAAACATTCACTTATTGAACATGCATTTTTTTTAATGGTTTTAGTTAACTACAGTAACTCTTGAGTATCTAGTAATTTTTTGTATGTAGACAGAAGAATGCAACAGAAGAACATGCTTTTCATTTATAATGTATTTACAAAACTAATAAAACAAAACAGTAAGAGTAAATATATACAACAAAGCTGATTTCATGTTCCAAGACAAGCAAATCTTTGAATAAAGGTTGTTCTCTGAGATGCCGACTTTTGTTTGACGGAGTTGCTGTTGTCAGACTGCGGCTCCGTGACCTTTGACCTCATAAAACTTTGCTTCTCTTCCTGAACGAGGATGGGTTTGGAAGAACGACAACAACCAACGGCGAGAGTGGCCTGTCAGAAGAAACACAGAGCAGGTGTTAACCAGGACTCTCGCTTACCGGATTATGGTAAAACCGCTAATAACATGAGCCGTAATAGAAACGAACAGAGAAATCAATGCAGGCCCAGCCAAACACCTTCAGAATAACATGAAATGCTGCTCTCGCTAAACATTATGCAAATGATGTGCCTGAGCAGATTAACACGAGGCATTATACATGATTTATGTAAATGTTGTGCGCAAGGTCACTTTTATGTAAAGTCAAATTCAAACTTTTCACTCTGTCAGGGAGAATAAAATGAAAAGAATCCACAGTTCACCTGCTGTCACATCCAATTTCCTGCGATACGTAATACTTATTCATAATTCATCTGTAAACAAAGTGTGTGCGAAAATCTGCCTCCACTAATCTAAAGATGTGATCCTTGTTTAATCGCTTTCTGTGCAGCATTTACAGCTGATGCCAATAAAAATGCTAAGTAATTCTGTTTTGCTTTTTTTTTTTTTTTTTTGCATCATGTCCTGTCAATGAATAGGAATACAGTTTATTTACCCACACAAACTAACAGATTTTCCCACTGTAATCTTGTTTACAAAGAGACAAGACAATATCCAGCGCTGAGGAAGATACTGTCAAAGTTACTCACTTCTAAGAGTAATTAAGTTTACAGTTATACATGGTTTAAAATTATATATATATTATATAACAAAAAGCACTGAAATTAAAGCTATGTAGAGGACAATATCATGTTTAAAATACATAAAATATGTAACTATCAAAGAAATATCTAAACGTATAATTATTTAAACTTCATGTTTTAAAATATATAATGATATTAATTAATAATAAATTAATAATACATTATATGAATATACACACACACACAAAGTGTATCTAGAATTTTACATATCCAATTTAATACAGCCACACATATACATACATGAATGCTATAAAAATTATTAATAATATTAACATATTAATAGACTCATGGCTGTATTCGATCAAAAGGGTGCTTCTACTAAATATTGAGCAAAGGGTCTGAATACTTGTCCATGTGATATTTCAATTTTTCTTTTTTAATAAATCTGCAAAAATGTCAACAATTCTGTGTTTTTCTGTCAATATGGGGTGCTGTGTGTACATTAATGAGGAAAAAATGAAATTAAATAATTTTAGCAAATGGCTGCAATATAACAAAGAGTGAAAAATGTAAGGGGGTCTGAATACTTTCCGTACCCACTGTGCATACACACATGTATGCAGATATGCAATATATTTATATGAATAGAAAATATTTTTTGTAGATATGCAATAACAAATATATATTTTAATAATAATGATACATAAAAAATTTAGCATAACTGAACTAGATTGAGTGATGGCAGTAAACACTGATTTGTTTTATGAAAACTGTGATAAAAAAAGCAGCATTAACTACACATTTAGCTATAACTATAAAGAAGAGCTAAAATATGCATTGTTGAAATATTAAGAAACAACTTAATTATTACAGAAATTCTTAAGGAAAACAAATAAGATAGGAACACGTTACCTTAAAGTGTTTTTTGAATCTTTTGCTGACCACATACAGAGCTATTGGGTTGATGCAGGAGTTCACAGATGCCATGTTGAGGCCGATGTAGTCGAGAACAAGAAACGTGCTAAAACATCACAGGGTAAAGAATATGTGAGATATGATATGACTTATGAGGCTCCATTTCAGTTTTTTATAAGGCAGCTCACCAGTTTTTGGAACAAAGCTCATGTGTGTCTGTGTTCATGTATTTGTTATAATAAGTCTTGCCTCAGTAAGTTGCATCTGTTAGGATCGTGTTCATCATAAATGGTTAACTTGAGGATCCTGCTGAGATGAAGAGGAAACCAGCAAACTGCAAACACCAGAACCAGACAGAAAACTGTCCAGGCCACTTCATGTCTCTGTCGGTCAGAAGAGAAGATTTATCCGACACAGATCAGTTTGTTTTCCACAGTATTGTTACTGTATTGCTAACTGTTTGAACTCAAAATTGATATAACAATATAATATAATAAAAATTAAATATATTGCTAACAAATTATTTAAAACTGAAAAACATACAATTTTAGATTTATACCACTGTTATCGTTCATCTTAAAATGGAAATACATAATAAAAAATATTATTTTTTGTTGTTATTTTTAATCAAAACTAAAAACATTCGAAATAAAATATTTAAAATAAATAATATATTATAATTACAAAAAACATTTATACCAGCGTTGTCATTGTTAACTAAAATGATTTAAAAAATGTTTTTGTAAATTCAAAAAAATAAAAATAAATAAACAAACCCATTTAAATTATTTAAATTTAGATTAGAATGAAACTTTAGCAATATTGAAGAGAAACTAAAATATAATACACTGAAGTATTGAAATGACAGAAACACACTGAAATAAAATAAAAGGTAAATAGAAATATTACAAATAAATATATAAACGAATAAAAATGACAAAAGTGCAAAAAAAAAAAAAAAACATAAAAAAAAAAAAAACCTAAAGCAAATACAAAATATCTAAATTAATAAATACTACTGTATATACTGTAAGCAGCAGATCTAAGGTCAGCAAATATCAGATTTCTTATCATTCTTTGAGTCAGTTTTGATGGCTTTATATCCTCCTGATGATTCGGATATTCAGAAACTGGAACAGCTTTCCAAATCCCAGGTCCAGATTTACCTGCTTTATGTGTTTGTCCAACTTCTTAACGCTTCCACTTAAAATCCTCCAAGTCATCAACGAGTAAAAGACGGCAGTGCATAACAGCGGCATGATGAAATAAAACCCAAAGAGCCACCAGTCTTTGGCCATTTTATAAAACTAGAACGAGAAAAAAGAGAGTTCCTGATGAACTTGACACTATTTCAAAGGAAGCATGTCATCATTAGACTCTGGAGCAGATCTGAGCTCAAACCACGAGTTGTTTGATGAGGAAATCACACTTTCATTGCAGCCACTGCTGTCTGTATAAAATGTTCCTCACAGACATCATAGTGAATTATTGCTTCTCACAACATGCAATATGCAGAGCTTTATTATTTGTATTGATGATTTTATTGCATGTAGTACTTCTAAATAAACTCATATAAATAGTTGTAATTGTGATGATTTATTCACTTCAAATCCACTCAAAAGCAGAATCTTTCCCAAAATTGTTCTACAGAAAAGAGCTGTGGGAAACAACCTTCAGAAAGTCTCTTGCCAGGCACATAAAGTTAATTTTTGGATGAAATATTCCTTATCATAACGTATTACTATGGAGCACCTAAAGGGATGTGGGGATGGTGAAATAAAATTTTGATTTTAATGCGGTTTTGCAAACTAAAGCAAAGATTTATGAGCAAACCCAAAGTTTATTAAAACAAATGCAAAATTTTAACGAGCAAAGCCAAAGTTTTGAGAAAAAATGAAAAAATTGCGAACAATTAAACAGATTTACCAGCAAACCGGCAACTTTGCAAACAAGCTGAAAGTTTTAGTTTTATGAACGAAACAAAACACTATAGTTTTGAAAGAGAATGTTAATGTTTTGTAAAAAAAGAACGCAAATTTTACCAAGGGGAACGCAGTACTTTAGCAATAAAATTGCATTTGCTCGCAAACACAAAGTATAGCGAGCAAATGCAATGCTTTGTAAACTTTTGTGAAAGCAAAGTTTAACAGAGGAAAGCTATTGTTTTGCTAAAGAACGCAAATGTTTTATGGGTAAACGCAAAGTTTCCTTGGGGACATGATGCTTTTTTTGTAAGACCGCAAAGGATTTACGAATGAATGCAAAACTTTGAAAGAAAATGCAGTTTTGGGGGCAAATGCAAAGTTTTTTAGAGGAATGATAGATTGTGTTAGTCATTAATCTGTGTTTTTTTTAGTTTACCTGCATTAATGAAGTGTGCTGTACAGGATGAAGGAGGCATATCCGCAGATGCTCGCCTCTGTAATCCATCGTAATCAAATCAAACGCGACGGCCTCCGGAACAGCCAGTAATGTTGATATCATCCATATTAAAGACAGTTTGATAGCAGTCCACTTGGGAAACCCGAGACCTTTTATACGACTCCTGGATGAGATGACTCGGCACCTTCAGAAATAACTTTAAATAATCTCATTTGATCCTATTGATGCAGTTCTGCTGCACTACATTTTTGTGTTGTTATAGGATTACAAAACAGTTTTCATAATTTATTGATTTGGTTGGTCTGCTTCAGCAGTCTAACAGCACTCATCAATGTTAACATGTTTGAGATGACCAATCAAATCGAAAAGGCTTTTGTAGACTATGTGAATTTCTGATGCTTCAATTTTAAAAGAGAATGCGTGAGACAAGATTTTAGGTAATTATTTCATTTTTGACAGCTGTTTTATGACAGAAATGCAAGTAACAGGTTGAGGTTGAAACTGAACATTATGACAGTTTGTTTCCACCTTAGGATAAAAAAAAAAGTAATGCAAATGCTTTAAATGACAATTATGACAGCATCTCCCCTGGACTCAAAAATCTAACACATTTTTTGTCTAAATGTTAAAGTCATGGCTACAGCTTTGCTGCATAAAGTCAATAAACACTCTTACCTGTCTATGCTCAGAGTGCACAGGCTCAGTACTGTTATACCAACAGAGGTCTTCTGAATAAACGGCACCAGTTTACAGAGCAGGACACCAAATGGCCAGTCCACCGCCAGCAGCTGCAAAACACAACTTATGAATTATATCATCCTAGTAAAATAAGTTTTTAATGCACAAAACAATTCAGCAAAGTTACCTTATAAACATTGATGGGTATACCAATCAAGATGTGCAAAATGTCGCCTAAAGCCAGACTGCTGATGAGAATATTGGGTCCGTTTCTCATGCATTTGTGCTCTTTGATTATTCTCAGGAGAGTCACGTTTCCTATCATCCCAAAAAGGAATACCAAACATGAGACAATGCTGTTGATGTACTTGAAGGCGTCTTTGATCCGTGCTGGTCCAGAGCACATCGGGGTTTTGTTTGGTGTGGTGTTCAATGGCTTCCATAAGATAGAAGATACGTTGGTTGTTTGAGCGCTAGTGAACCCAACTGAACTATTAAAGCACAGTAATAACAGGACAATGGCGGGCACCTCCATGAGAAAAAACCTGAGAAACATCTGAAAAAGTGTCATCTCATAAGTTTGCATGAGATATTAGTCTGTTTATAGAGGGGTCCTCTCAGTGTCTTACCTGCAGCTCTGTGTTGTAGGTGTGAGTTAGATGTGTGTATATATACGGTGATGTTCAGTCACGGCTCTTTTACAAGCGACTACAGCACATAAATCACAGGTCTTGGCAGCATCTCAGATTCAGTGCGTCATTCAGACGCCTGCGGGTCAGGACTCTGAGTTTCCACTGTAATCTAGAGTCCATGACAGCGTATGTATGCAGCACATTCACACACTCATTACTGTTGCTCATTTCTCCTGAAGCAAAGATGTCATTCCAGACGTTCATTGGAGCTCTGCCATCTATCTATCTGTCTGTCTGTCTATCTTACATCTATCTATCTATCTATCTATCTATCTATCTGTCTGTCGGTCTGTCTGTCTGTCTGACAGTCTGTCTCTATATGTATCTATCTATCTGTCTGTCTGTCTGTCTGTTTGTCTGTCTATCTATCTATCTATCTGTCTGTCTGTCTGTCTGTCTGTTTGTCTGTCTATCTATCTATCTATCTATCTGTCTGTCTGTCTGTCTGTCTGTTTGTCTGTCTATCTATCTATCTATCTGTCTGTCTGTCTGTCTGTCTGTCTCTCTGTCTGTCTATCTATCTATCTGTCTGTCTATCTGTCTGTCTCTTTGTCTGTCTGTCTGTTTGTCTATCTATCTATCTATCTATCTATCTATCTATCTATCTATCTATCTGTCTGTCTGTCCATCTATCTATCTATCTATCTCTCTATCTGTCTGTCTGTCTATCTCTCTATCTCTCTACCTGTCTGTCTATCTATCTATCTATCTATCTATCTATCTATCTATCTATCTGTCTCTCTGTCTGTTTGTCTATCTTACATCTATCTATCTATCTGTCTATCTGTCTATCTATCTATCTATCTATCTATCTATCTATCTATCTATCTGTCTGTCTGTCTGTCTGTCTGTCTGT
>JAUMHG010000048.1:2506484-2519860 GCA_032359395.1 Enteromius anoplus
CATCCGCGCTAAAGGTGAAAGTCACCATAGCTTGTAGTATAGACTCCAACCCAACTTTGTGAATAGATTAACGGCGAAATTTTTTTTTATCGCGCGATAAGAGTCTCGCGTTAACGCCGATAACGGCCCACCACTAGTAATTTCTTATTCATGCTTAATATAAAGAGCAGTTACTCTATGTGCGTGTATATATGATTCTTTTTTAGATTCATATTTTTGTCTGTATGCACATACAATATTTTAAAGAAAGTGTGGAACTGCTACTGTAAAAGCTTTAAACTGCATTTCATGTTTTAGCTTTGATCTGTCATATTTTAATGTACACTCAAATGCCTGAATATTTTGGAGAATCGTTGTATTTATCATATTTAGAGGCAAGCACTCACAAACGAAAATGGGACAAGCAATTTTATTATTCCAGGGCAGGACATTATTCACAATTTTTTTTTTAATTCAAAATACAAAATATAACTGTAACACTGTACATTGAAACAGGTTTTGGAAGCATTTTCCAGTAAAGGGCAAAAAAAATAAAAAATAAAAATGTTATAGACGTTTTAATCTAAACAGTGACTCAAATCAAACTCATGCATAAAGTGCAGTAGGTGCTACTCAATCTGCAACACACACAAGATATTTCTAACAAAACTCATTCATTGAACTGATTGTGACCGAAATCATTATTTATTTTTTGACTAACATCAATTTGTGCTTTCGGTTGGTCAAACCGAACCGAACCAAATGTCAGTGTGCCGATGAACACATCCTGAGAATCAGATCGATTTCATCAAAGTTAAATAAATTCATTTCAGGATATATCCATACTTTCTCCTTCCATGCCACGTGATGAGCAGGCGAGCGCAGGGGGACCAAAAACATCCTGAAAATTCAATTCAGCAAACTAAACGTCACAGTTTTCTTGCAAAATTACAAGATAAAAGGTCAGACACTTAAAACAAAAAGTGCACATACAATATACAGCGGTTCGGAATAGCATACTACCATACTACACATACTATTTCTGCAGCACGGTGCACACTACACATATTTTCTGTTAGCAAAATAGAATGAAAGATCTATCTACAAGTTTACACTACAAGATTAGAATAATTAATATGATTCTGCTCACCGAGGCTGCATTTATTTGATCAAAAATACAGTAAAATTGTGAAATATCTTTACACTTTAAAATATCCGTCTTCTATGTGACTCTATGTTAAAATGTGATTTATTCCTGGGATCAAAGTGGAATTTTCAGCATCATTACTCCGTCTTCAGTGTCACGTGATCCTTCAGAAATCACTCTAATAAGCAGATTACTGTGAGTACGTATACTACGCAGTATGTAGTAAGCTAGTATTCCATTCCGAACACGCTAAATGTCCCAGGACAGTCTTAATAGTGGAGCGCAGGAGCAGACAGGAGCGTTTGATAGTAATACTGAGGAAGAACGACAGTAAATCATGTGACTGTTGATTTCATGTAACTACCGGTGTTTGTACACGATCTTACACGGACTTGAAGTCATGCTAAAAACCCTAAAGATAAAGTGATTTGAGGTGCATGAGACAGAAGAGTCATACATAATCATCGACTATTAGGATTCAAGGTGCTTAATCATGGAATGTAGGTGAAGCAATGATCTGTTAGTGAAACTGGGGACTAATGCTATAATTTTGGTCCTGTTCTGCAGGTTTTTAGAGCCTGGTTTACACCTGATGTTAACAAGCGGTCAGGAGAGACACATCGCTGTTGTTTTTTTTTCACAAAATATGCTGGAAGAGTTTAGCTAAAAATGAAAATTTGCTGCATGTGTCCTCGCCCTCAGGCCTTAGTTTGTGTCCTTATTATATCTGGTGAAATGTGTCTCTGCATTAGTGTCTGAGCAATGGATGTGAATGGGTGCAGTCAGAATGAGAGTCTGATAAAAACATCAGCTCTCCTGTCCATCAGTGAACATCTGGAGAAGACAAAAAGTCAAACCAATCCAGCATTAAGATGCTTTTAACATTAAACCTGCTCCCAGCTAAAATATGACCCCATAATCCATAATAACCCATTCACATGCATTGCTCAGACACTGATGCAGAGACATATTTCTCCAGAGCTGATGAAGACACAAAGTCCTCTCCATCTCTCAGATGACCCAAGGGTGAGCGCACGTTCAGCTAGTCTAGGCTTCAGTCGCGTGGGTCGCTGATCTCTAAGTGGTCAGGGATGGGGAGGCCCGTGAGGACGGTCAAGCACTTGTTCCAGACGCTGAAGACGGGGCAGATGGGCTGCGAGAAGGCGATGTCGAAGGTGTACAGGTGCTGTGTTCCAGCCGCGTCGTAAAACGCCAGCGAGCCGGAGTCGTAGTCGAGCAGGACGCCCAGACGCCTCATGTGAGGAGACGGCTCGATGGGGAACTCCTTACTGTTGTGACGCACCGCCCACGAGGTGTTACAGCGGCTCAGTACCCATGATGCCGAGTCCTTACCCACCCAGCCGTGCTTGGGAGCAGACTTATAGGCGATACCGATGGCAAACCTAGAACGAATTAGAGAGAGCAC
Organism: Enteromius anoplus; assembly: GCA_032359395.1. Classification (NCBI taxonomy): domain Eukaryota; kingdom Metazoa; phylum Chordata; class Actinopteri; order Cypriniformes; family Cyprinidae; genus Enteromius; species Enteromius anoplus. The sequence goes on from JAUMHG010000048.1 coordinate 2,509,037, forward strand.
TGTAACACTGTAACACTGTAACTACTAATGAACTATACTTCTACTGCATTTATTAATCACAGTTCATATTAATGATTTTGAGTCGTTTTTATTTTATTAAAACTACAGTAAAAATTTTGAAATATTATTATGATTTAAAATAACAATATTTCTGTGGAAACGGTGAAACATTTTTTTTTTCAGGATTCACAGATGAATAGAAAGTTCAAAATAAAAGCATTTATTTCATTATATGCATACATTTATGCACTTACAGTTTAAAGATAAATGAATATAATTGTTAAAAGTGAAGACAATATTATTATTTATATGACTAGTGCTATTAAACAATTAATCGTATCCGAAATAAAGGTTTTTGTTTACATAACAGATACATGCATGTACTGTGTATTTTTATTATGTATATATAAACACACACACACAGGCATGCTTAAACATTAAATACATTTATATATAATACATATTTTATGAATATAAATATAGATATTTAAATATTCTGAAAATATATACTGTATTTCTGTATTTATATATACATGATAAATATATACATAACATATATTATGTAAACAAAAACTTTTTTATTTTTTTATTAACCATTTAACAGCACTAATTATGATTATAAATAAACTTTCTGTGGAGATTGAATGGATTTTAACTTCAGGAACTGAATGTTATTTTTTATAATAATTAAAAAATAAATTAATTTAAGCTAAGCTGCCTTGCCAACTAACTGAAATAAGTTAAAATGTAATAATTAAAATATAAAATTTACTAAAATAAAACATAAAACTGAAAAATAAATACATTAAATATGATTAAATAAAATGTCAATATAAATTAAATTAAAACAAATATTAGATGAAAAATGGAAAGGATAAATTACATGCAAATTAGAAATGTTAATATAAATATGAAAAAATAAATACTAATAAAAATTATGAAAGCACATAAAAAAACAAACAAACAAAAATAAACAAATCGGAAAAAAAAAAAAGAAAATCTAAAATTAGGAAAATAAAAGCGTAATAAATAATATAGAAATAGTACTAAAATAACCCTGGCTCTGTTTCAATATCATATCATGTGAAAACATCACATCACATGACTAAATCTATGCAAACGTGTGTTTACCAGGTGCTTCCTCCGATCAGAACCTCCCAGTAATGTCTGCCGCTGTCGATGAAGACGTTCCCTGTCACGCCGTAGTTTCCCGTACTGCCGAAGCGGTCCTGAGCGTGGCTCTTCATCGACGAGGCCTCGTCCCGCTCCACCGTCAGGTTATCATGTGACACCTTCAGCTTCCTGTGAGCCGACTTCGGGTCCAGCTTAAACGGCTGACCTGACATTCACAAAACATAAACATTAACAGAGAGACAACAACTGATAACAAATCGTTCCTTCAGTCTTTGAAATAAAGCTGAAATAAAATAAAGAATGAACATATTAGCTTAATACTATTTATAAATTATTAAATATTAGATAAACATCTCATTGCATTAAATTTAGAAATGTTGCCATTACAACAGACTGAACTGAAATATGCCGATGTTCAGCAAAAACTGAAATAAGAATAAATGAAAGCTAAATATATACATATATTTAAAATATTACATACTTGATTGAAATTATTAAAATGAATTAAATAAAATTAAATATTAGATAAAAAATTTAAACTTAGACATTTTAAATGAAAATTAGACATGTTGCCATAGAAATTTAAGCTCAAATAAAATATAATAAATAAAAACAATAACAATAAAAAATGTCCATGGCAACTAATTTAATTGAAATCTGTTGAAGTTGAATATATATAACGGAAATTAAACAAATACTAGATTAAAACCTTAAATTGAAAAAAAAGGGAAATGTTTGCAAAAAAAATAATTTAATTCAAATGTTTTTAAGTTGAAGTGCTAAAATTAATAAAACTAAAACTGAAATTAAAAATGAGCTAAAATAATATATATATATATATATATATATAAATGTTTATAACAGTATTAATAAAACCGAAAACATAAGTTGATCTAAAAATAGAAACTGAAGATCTGAAATGAGAAGTGAACGTCTCTGAGCGGCTCACTGTTGGTCTTGAGTTTAGCCGGAGGACTGCTGCGGCTCCCGGCCTGATTCATGGCCTTCACAATGAAGATGTACTTGGTGCCGCTCTGAAGGCCATGAACCGTGTAGTGGTTCTGCTTGATGTTGGGCACGATCATCCAACTGTCCATCGAGTTACACAGACCTGAAACAACACACAGATGAACAATCTCTACGGAAGGGATTTATCCAGCTACTCAAAATCATGGCATGTGCCAGTTTTTGAAAAGAAATATTAAAGAATAAATTTTACTAAAAAAAAATAGTAAGTTTCAAAAGTAAAAGCACTGATGCAAAATAAAATAAAATAAAATAAAACAAAGTTAAACTATTAAAAACAGCTTACAATTTTTAACTTAAAAAACATGAACTGAATGTTTTAAATGTAAAATGTTTTAAAATAATAAAATTAATCAAACGAAAAAAATTATAAAAAGAAATAAAAGCTAATTCTTCATTTGTCCATCCAGGACATGAAAGAAAATACAGAATTGTGTTTTTTGACAGTGTGTTACATTATTATCTTTTGTTTTTTCTGCAATATAAAAAATACATATAATTTAAAAGATATAATTTAAATCAGACTTTATAATTACTAACAAATTTTATATATATATAAATAAATTATTTTCAGGATTATGTGTTAATTGCATATTAGCTAATATTGCTATCCCCCTTTAAAAACATTTTTTTTTTTTTCAAGAAAAAAATGTCAAAGTATAACAAAAAAATCAAGTTGCACGTTGCAAATAATGTGGCGAGTGGTGGATTGGGCATTAATTCCTGCAGTCTGAAGATGTCATTGAATTGCATGAGTTGTTTGGATGGTGTTTTAAGCACACAGTGACCTGATTGACTGCAGTATAATCTGCTCTAATCCACACATCTACGCTCACACTGAACTCAGACGCACATTGTCAGGGATTTCTGGCTGGATTGGGTTTGATTTTGTGTCGTAACATCACCCTGCAGCGCTTTAAAAATGTTACATGTATGTTTTTGTTGTCAATTCCCCACGTGCTCTCTGTGACCTAGTTTTGTTATCTGTGATTGTCTCCCCTTTGATTGAAGTTACCTTCAGTTATTCAGTCCTCGTCCGTCATCGTCTATGTGTAGTGTGTGTAACTCCTGTCTTTGATCATTGTTTATATTCAAATATTGTTAAACTGCTCCAGCGACTCTATCTCCGTGCTTTGCCTTTGCTGGATACATAACAAAATCACAGCGAGGCTTGATTCGATTTCTCGTTTCCCATATAATGACATTACACCCGAATACGGTCGGCCTGTGTTTGACATACACTCATCTGGAACGAGTTTCAGCTCGCTCTGTTCACTGGCCACGTTATAAAAGTTATTAAATAATGAAGTAAAATAAATAATAATCATACATTTTAATTTAATAATATTACATAAATGTAATATTAATTTAAATGTCATTAAAAGGTAAAAATAAACTACTAAACCTATTAAAAACTAGTAAGTTGATATCAGGCTGAAATTAAAAAAATATGTTTTCAGTTTAAGTACTAAAATTAATAAAAAAATAAATAAAAAGAAGATTGCAGATTAAATATTTTTTAGGCCAAAGTCACTAATAAAAAAGAAAGAAACATAATAAAATATTACAAATCTATTCTATTAATTAACCGGAATAAATTAAAATATTTGATCAAAAACTTAAACTTTAAAAAAAAAATGTTGCCATGGCAGCTAACCTAATTAAAATATGTTATATGAAATTCAGATATTTCAGTTCTAAAATTTGTAAAACTAACACTGGAACATGAAACAAATAACACACACACATATAAATATAGAGACGTGATGTGGAGCGGTCACTTACTGACGACGTTGGTCTGTCCGGTGGAGATGGTGTACTGCAGCTCGTACGAGACCACGCTGAACTCGTCCTCTGATGTCCAGTGAACGCTGATGGTGTCGTGAGACGCCGTGCACAGTTCCTCGCGGATAGTTGGAGCATTCGGAGCTGAGACACAAAACATTCAGGACACACTCAAACCCTGCACGCACCGAAGCTAATGTGCTGCTACATGTCATGTAGGGAAAAAACTGATTCTGTGCCATTAGACTGGACCTCATTACAAGCTACAGGAACGGTTCCTACAGAGATCTCGCTTCAGGAGCAACAAATGATCTCCAAACAGTTGTGCCACGACAGTATTTCACCCTAAAATGGAAAATGCACTGTAGAAGATGATGGTTTATGTTTTGCATTCTTTTACTGTATAAATGCACAAATGCAATAAATCACAGCCTCTTCCACTAATAAATGATTCTGAGCAAAATAGAAGAAGAGTTAAAGAATAATTATATAAATACATTTATTTTTGATTATTATACATGAAATTAAATGTAAAACTAAAACTGAATTTAAAAACGTTTGTGTTTCTTGATACATAATAAATGTACACAGATCTTTTAAATAATATTTCTTTTTTTAATATTTGGTTGAACTTAATGTACTAAAATACCTAAATAAATAATAATAATAATTATATATACGTATATAAACAGCAAAAACAAACGAAAACAGAAAATATAAAAAGTAGCTATCAAAATGTGAATTAAATTGAAACCTCTCTCTCTCTGCATGTATGAGTGCGGTCAAACGATTAATCAAACGAATACTATATTTTATGCAGAACAACTAAATTACAAACAGCTAATAAATAATATAGATTATAATATGTATTAATACTGCATATATTTAACGTATGACCTTTAACGTATGAGCTTTCGTAGCTAGACTCCTTTACGTTCTTGTTTTGTATTTTAAACAGCACACATATGGCAGAAATATGGATGTCGTTCCTATTATGAGCATGAAGTGATTTTGTGCAGCAACAGTGAGCAGTTGGCAGAGAAATAAAGCAGACTGTGTGTTTGATGACTCCCTCAAGCCGTCCGTCTGCCACCGCGCAGAATAAAGGACCTCGCAGAGATAAAAAAACAAGCTTTTCTTCAGCAGGAGCTCTGACTTCGGTTCCTTCTGCTCCAGAGAGAAGCACTGACATCTACTTCATCTGCCTCACACACGCCTCCATACTCTGATTCTCCCACACTGAGTTATAGAGACGTGACTTCAGGAAGTTTTGATATATTAATAGAGACTGAGATGCCTTATTTTATTTAAAGAGTATCCGAGATGTTTGATGTCAGCGCCATCTGATGGCAAAAAAAATGCATTGATTTGCATACATATATATATATATATAATATGCACTGGCAGCTGTTGAAGTCCAGTCAAACTGTGAAGGAGAGACCAATCCAGTTCATGACTATATTAATAATTACTGCTTGCAGCTGTTGTTTTAATTACATTTTTGTCTTATTGTCATCCAACCAGGCTGTAGATGAATAAGCAACTATTACAGATTAGTGGGCAAAGGTTTCGTTTAATTATGATTTTTAAATATTTTTAAAAGATGTCTTTTCTGTTCACAAAAGCTGCATTTATTTATTATCAAAATACAGTGCACTTACTGCCATTTCTAAACAAATGAATGCATTTATGATTAATAAAACTGATTTATTTGCTAGTTGAATGTTATTTTATAACACTTTTCACAAATATATTGAGCGGCACAACTGTTTTTGTAAATCAGCATATTAGGATGATTTCTGAAGATCATGTGACACTGGATCAACGATGCTGAAAATTAAATAAAAGCAGAACAGAAGAGAACTCTTTCTAAGGCATGAGTGAAAAAGCTTTAAAGTGACATCTATCTCTCTCCTGGAAGTGTCCAGTCTGTGTTGACGGATCTGAGGCGGTGAACTGACCTGTGAGGTAATCCAGACCCTCCAGCATTTTCTTCTCTCTGGAGAAGTCCAGTGCGAACGCGTCGAACGTGTCGTTCAGGTTGATCTCTGGGATCAGGACCTGTGAGGACGCCGTCGCCATCGACATTCTGGAGTTACATTTCAAACACAGGAGTTACATCATCAGATGACTTTTTTAAGCAACAAGTAAATTATCTTTAAATAAGTAACCCCAGTTACTTTCTGATGTTTTGACTGACAGCTCTTGAGAGAGATCAGGAGTAAGTTCAGAGCGTTGTGTGCGAACATGATCTTACTGTAGATCTAGACTAAAAATGAATATGTATTTACTCAACTCGCCTGCACTAAAACACATTCAGTGTTCCTCATAATTACATATTAAATAAGACAAACACGAAAATAATTTACATATAATTTATTAATTTAGTTATTGCTGAATAGTGTTGAACTGTTGAGCTCTCTATTACAACAACTCAAAAGTCTCATAACACATTCCTTTCAATAAAAAATAACTACTCTGGTGAACAATAAATATACTTAAATGTGTTTGAATTCCATTTATTTCATGCTCAGTACACTACTAATTCATTTTCATATTTATGTACTTTATAAAGTGCCATGCAATTGTACTTTTAGTACACTTAACTGGTATACTTCATGTCTGCTCATTTTATATTTAATGCACTTTAATTGTGTGGAAGTCTAATTAAACACATACTTAGTATATTTGATTGAGCTGAAGAGGAACTATTGCAAGTATACTTTAGGTACACTATAAATATTTTGCATTCGAAGGCCAATATTACAGAATCCTCATTAAAAGTAACAAAAACACATATTTTAGGTGTATTAATAAGAAATATTCTTTGTGCAGAAGTAATACTTCAACTAAAGCTTCATGAAAAATTTTGCTATCAGTAGGTCTCGAATCAATCTGTCGGTAAATATGTTAATCGATTTAAACTATACTTAGTATTAAATATATATATTGTAAATGCCTTTAGCCCTGTTGCAGTGTTGCATGCAGACTGATATCTCACCGCTCTGAGATGTTCTTTGCGGTCTGCAGGAACCGAGCGTGATCCGTCTCTTTCAGAGCCAGATCGGCTTGAGCGATGAGCGAGGACGATCTCTCCACAAACTGCTTACAGTTAGCGATCTGTTGCGCTAGCTTTCTCATACGGACCACCTAGAGACAGACGAACGCACATTACCAGCTCTGCCAAACCAGCAGCAATAGCAACCGTTCTTGTTCCCTAAAAAATACTACAGAAGAGTCAGAGGATTGTCCACTTTGTCATCAGGTATAAAACAGGGATTCTGGAGGTAAGTTCAACACTTCTTTAAGACATTCTTAAGACCACAAAGAAAATAGGAATACATTTAAAGGAAGGTTTAAAACTAAAACCTTAAATTACATAGACATCATTAAAAAACAATTATTAAAAATCATGCAATATACATTACTAAGAGCGCTGACTAAAATTTGACTGAACTCTGACAATATATAAATAAAATCATGCTTTTTTCAAAATAAAAATAATGCATACGGTATTTATTTTGAAAATATTTACATCTATATATTTATATTATATTTAAATATATAAAAATTACATATTTTTCTTAAATATTTGCATGCATGTGTACATAAAAAATATGCACATAACTTGTATCGTGTTGTTTTGATAAGACTGTATCTTTCTCCGTTTTTTTTTTGTCTCATTCTTAAGAGTTTCTTAAAATCAAGATACATTTAATTGAGAAACAAAATGACATTAAATATGATATCAGTCTTGTCTTTTATGAAATGGATCAAAATGAAGTGAGCTTCTGATTAAATCCAGACCAGTGGACTCTGAAAAGTGAGATCCAGAAAAGTGAATCCTCTGGCTTCGGTAATAAATAAACCTTTGACATTCAGACTCTCAGAGACCTTCATTTCTTTCACATTCAAGAAAAAGTCGACCTGAAACCACTTTAGCAAATCATTCGAGTTCAAATAGATGAGCAAAAGGTTATTTTATCCATCAGCAATCATGATGATGACAAACAATGAGTTTTGGTCAAATATTACAAATGCAATCCTGATAACTGATGAATCATGCACACGACCGGCAGCACACATTAAGAAAAGTAGATATACCATGATTTTTCAGTTTTTCTGAAAATTGTAAAACATTTTCACCATTTAAAACAGATGTTTCTCTGTGAATATGTGTTAAAGGGTCATTTATTTCTGTTTTTTCAGCATCATTACTGCAGTCTTCAGCGTCACACGATCCTGATATATTTTTTTAGGATTCATAGATGAATAGAAAGTTCAAAAGAACGGCATTTATTTGAAATAGAAATGTCTTTTCTGTCACTTCTGATTGATCGAAGGTGTGGTTGCTCCACTACCTTTCCTTCTTTGATCTTAGTGCCGATGATTTGTCGTCTCTGCTGGACGATGTTGATCAGTGTGTCGCACTCTTCGGCTAGTTTGCTCTCCTGATGAGCTGCATTGTGCTGAAATCAAACAAAAACAAGCTAAGCACATCAAAAATAATATTCTGGAGGTTGTTCAACAGCTTACACGAGGTTTGATCAAACAAAAACAGTGATATAATAAAATCTCATATGTATTAATAATAATAACAATCATTTTGACTGTATAATATAAAGCAGATAATATATAATAAAAGCATAATAAATTCAACTTAAGTTTAACAAAAATGTAACTTACTTTAATGATTTACTTTATTATAAACTGACTAATAAAATGTCAAAATAATGCAAAAAGAAAATCATAATGGTGCTAAAATAGCTTTAAAATATAACAAAATGATTTGTTTCGCTATTTGCCAAGGTAAACTTAATCTATATAGACTTCACATTAGACACACAAACTAAAATTCATTCATTATAAAAGCAATATTACTGAAACTGAAATATTAAATACAATCTAAAACTATAAAAATGTCATCTCTTGAAAAATAAATTAATTTAATACACTTTATTTTAGCTAGTTGCCAGGCAACATTTTACTGTACATATTTATATATATATATTTATATATTTTTTAAATTTGAATAATAAAATATACTATATATAGATATAAGCAGAAAAAAAATAATAAAACAATTCAAATAAAAATTACAAAAAATTGAAAATATACAAAACAGCAACTATAAAAACATTTTCATTACTTGAAATAATAGAAATATGAACTGAAATAAAATACAAATTTAAAAAAAGTATTTTATTTTACCTAGCTGACAACGCTGAAGATAACATTTCTCATTTTCGACTAAAACATCTAAAACTAAACACCAAAAGTGTAACTAATAAAATCACGAAAACGCTAAATTTGTTTATCTTTAATTAACGTTTGAACTGTTATAAAAACATGTCTTCCAGCTTACAAGTGACAGATAAAAACAAAAAACAACAACAAACACACTAAAGTCAATGAAGAGTACATTTGCAAAACCAATTTTTTCTCATTGTGCATTTCAGCTAATCTCAATCAAACTGCAGTACAATAAAAACAATAAAAAACAACAGGAACAGGAAAGCCTTGAACTGTAGCTCTACCTCCACATGCTGACAGGTCTGGATGAGTTTGGCCATCAGGTTCTCCAGCTCGCTGTTCCTCTTGATCAGATTGCTGAGGTTGGAATCCAACATGTGCTGCAGAAAACAAGAAGAAGAGCAGAAAAAAGCCTCTTTAAAACACAAGTTCATATCATATCAGCCCAGTTTAACTCGCTGAGGGAAAGCAGCACATCTTAATTATCTACCAAATATCCTACATCCATCACTGAGCGTCTTCTGCTGCCGTGTCTGACGCGGGTCTGTCGTTAAGCTTGTCAAACGCTGAGTGTCCTCAGGCCTGAGCGCTAATGCTCGTCAGGGGGAGGGAGGACAGCGTCTGCCGCGGATTTTGTATTAAAAAAAAACCCAAAACAGATCAAGTCCGTTTGATGAGCTCCGACCTCATTTTAGATTAACATGAGCAACTGAGACCAAAAGTCTTGAGAGAAAATAGAGATAATGTATTTATTTTGCATTTAATATAAAATGTTACAGCTATTGAAATTATCAGATGATATTATGAGTGACGGTGAGCATGAAATGGCTTTAATGCAGGGTTATTATCTAAAACTAAACTTATATAGAATATTTTAATTACTTATAGAAATAACTGATATATTAACTGTAATAAAACATTTAAAAAAATGATAATTTCTTCTTTTGGTTAGATCAAGTACTAAAATAAAAAACTGAAAAACAGACATAAACACAGAAAAAAACAATCTAATAAAAAAAGCTATGCAGAAATAATAAACAAACTAATAAAGAGATGAAAACATACGACACAAGTGGACAAACTGAAAAAGTAAAATGATGAAAAATGTAATAAAAACTACTTAAAATTTTTATTTTAATTAAAAACTGAAAACTATGCTGACATAATAAAAAAGCGATAAAGTTATGAAACACAACAAAATGATTAAAACTTTAACATAAAATAAAAAGCTGATCCTCTAAAAATAGCATTTACTAGAAATAAAATCATCAAAAACCCTTAAACTTCATTTGGTTGCCAAGGTAATATTTCTCATTTTTGTTTAATGTGAAGTATAAAAAAAAAAATAAAAAAAACTAAAACTTAAAAACTATATATATATATATATATATATGTGTGTGTGTGTGTGTGTGTGTAATAAAAAAATAAAAACAGAACTTGTTTTTTTTAAATGGCAAAGGAAAAAACATCTTAATTATTTGAAATAACTGAAAACATTAACTGAAATAAAATAAAGAAAGCTGTGTAAATTTTACTAGAATTTGGCATTTTCATTTATTATAAAATAAAATGAACTAAACCTGTATAATAACTATATATAAGTAATAATGTAAAAACAATTACACG
>JAUMHG010000048.1:2537092-2547675 GCA_032359395.1 Enteromius anoplus
ATTAATTGAAGATGTCTATATGTTAGGAATCAGCACGAGCAGGTTAACAAAAAGAGCGAATCATTTAGGCTAGAGCTGTTTTACGAACTGGCTCGAGAAAAGATTCGACTCAAAAGAACGATTCGTTTGGCGAATCGGACATGACTAATGAACACACACAGAGAGGGAGACTCGGAGGGAGAGAGACTGCAAGTAAAGTTAGCACAACAGGAAAAGCTGCCCGATAATTCCAGGAAAAGCGACTCCACCCAAAGAAACGCCGTTTAGAGAGAAACGAGAGAAGCGCAGCGGGTCACTGTCTGTCTGCCGCTCACAATGCGCCCTTCATCCGAGTGCCCTCACTAGGGAATAACACCCCAAACAGCTCGGGAGGGACTTTCGAGGAGGAATAAATATTTATACGATGACTTCATCTGTAATCGATACATGTGCGAGAGAAGAGAGCAAACAAACGCGTTGATTTTCACTCCCCCAATCAGCGCGATTAAAGCTGGTCACCCGCGTGTGTGTGTGTGTGTGTGTGTGTGTGATTATACAGGATGTCTCCACTGCCGTCCGCTCAATTGGTTTTGCTTCCCAACCCACGTCTTTGAAATTAATTAAAGTTACCATGAACTGAAAGCCTGACAATATTAAAATCATCACAAGGTCAGGCTTTTAATGTAAAATTATTAACAAAAGAATAAAGATTTAAATAAATATATTTATTTAAAAATATTAATAACTAGTGTGAAGTATCACATACATATTTTGTATTATTAAATTATAATTGACAATTATATATTTTTTTATATTTACATAATACTTTCTATATTTTTGTTTGTTTTTAATATTAATTGTATTATTTTTTATTATAAATTGTATTAATTATTATACAATCTTATTGTAATTATTTTGTTGTAAAACTATTACATATAATTTCTAATTTGTAATTTTATATATGTTTATTTTCTTCTAATTTTTGCATTCTGTTTTTTTTTTTTTTAAGCAAATGTTCCTCATTATTTGTTTTTTGGTGTTTGTTTCTCTTTAAATTCTCATTAATATCATGACTTTAAGAACTCATGCTAAAATGCTGCAATACAATACAAGAATCTGGGAGAAATGTCATGAAAATAACGTTGCAATGCAAAATATATCTTAGCGGTTCTCAAAATATTCCTTTTCTTCATGCAAAATATCTTTATTTATTTATTTCCTTTGATTATGGAGTGCAAATCTGATCTGTGAATGAGATTGCTCCCTCTCTTCAGACATTAAATATGTATCATAAACAGAATGTATTTCCTGATTGGGCTGATCTCAGTCGTCTCGATGGTTTCACAGGCTTGCAGCATCTCTCTGCTCTCATGGAAAATGAATTTTGACCGAGCGGGTCAGTTTTTCCTAGCAGCTGTCCAAGGCTTCACTGTGGCTCATGTCAGACGTGGCCTCGGGACCAAATCACACACACAACGACACACTGACCTCCAGTTTTAAGAACGCAAACCTGCACACAGATGCCAGCTCTGAGAACCACTGAAAACACCGCTCGCTTTAAACAATCTAGTTAACACTGCATTTATCTTGTCTTTGTTTGCATGTGTGGCCTTGAGGCAATCCAAAAATTCCATTCATGAATACAAAATAATATCAATTCTGAGCACATAAAATAAAGCTAAATTAAAATTAAGCAAAACAAATATGTATGCTTGAAATACTACAAATGAACTATTTACTGAGGATATAAAAATATATAAAAAAAAAGAACTATTGGTTGAAGATAAACAAATTATATAATAATATAAATACAGTAATATTAAATAAGTTTAAAATATGCTTCACATATTAAAAACTATTAGCAAATGATAAACAAGAAAAAAAAGTAAAACAATAAAAGACTATTTACTAGATATACAAAATAAAATTAAAAACTTAAAACATTAAACTATTGGATAATAATATGTAAAAATGTTTGCTTAATGCATTTTAAAAAAAAATGCTAATGCTATAAAAAGAAAAGAAATTCAATAAAATAAAAAATATATCTGCGCATTAAAAGCAATTTGCTAATGATATAAAAATAAAAAAATGTATGCTTGACAGTTTAGACAAAAAAACAATCAGCTTAACAATAAAATGTGCTAAAGATATAAAAAAAAAAAAAAAAATAACAATACAAAAAATATCTAATTAACATTTTAAAAACAATTTAAATAAAAATAAAATAAAAATGACACAAAAACATATTTGCAAATTATATTAAATAAAAAAGTATGCTTAATAAAAATTATTTGTTAAAGATAAATAATGTTATGTAAATAAACAAAAATTAAATAATGCTTAACACAAAAATGTTAATGATATAAATCTAAAATAAAAAATGTATGCTTAAAAACTACTGATAAAAAAATAAATATAAAATAAGAATGCATGATTAAAACAATAAAAATACTTGTTAATGATATGAATATAAAATAAGATAAATGCATGCTTGACACAATTGAAAACTGTGTGCTAGTGATATAAAAATATAGATTAATTAATAATACCTTGAACTGCAAAATCTAAAAATATACAACATTATTAACATAATAAATTATTAATGGTCTTTAAAAACAGTTTTGCTTCTCGAGTTAGTGTCTCATGTAATGTTTTTCAGTAAAAAGCATCTCCTAAAACAAGGCACAACATTTCTTTATGTGATATTTGGATGTTAAGCATGACATTATTAGTAAGTAATTAATCACATCTCTCACATGGCTTGGCTCATTCATCAGTCTCGTGCCGGCTGTTTTTCATCGTCCAACTATTTAAAAAGCCCCTTAAAGTATATCACAGTGAACCAAACCCGGGCCTGGCGATCAATGAAAGCACACATGGTGCCAGACGCTGTGCCACCTGCATCCCAGATCAATGCTGGACAGATAATGCTGGATTTTACCAAACATCCAGAGCTTTCAGATGACGTGCTTCGAGGACCCCGATATCCCTGGTCAATCCCTCATCTCTGCTGTGGTTATTGACAGATTCCTGCCCTGCCCTGAGAAAACCAGACCTTCTCTGCTGATAAATAATAACAGAAGGTTCAGCTCAGTTCAGCTCTTGATCTCACCACCCAGATATTTCAATACTTCTTCTTCCAGAAGCACTGCTTTGGTAGAGTTTGTAGGTTTTGTGCTCCGAAACGTATTAAAACAAGTGTGTGCATTAAAATGAATTTCCTCTTCGCTGACTTCTTCATTTTTTAACTCAAAGTCTTTTATTCAGCTTGTATTTTGGTGATTTTAGTGGATGTATGAAGTTCACACATTATTATTGCATTATGCAGGCATGTTCACAAGTGTTTGACAATCAAAAGAATATTGCTTATTTCCAACATAACAAACTGTTTTAATTCATTTTAATTTAGTTTATTATTACTATTATTTTATTTTTATTTTTTAGTTTATTGCATTTAATTACATGACATTGGATGTATCTGTAAATTGCATTTTTCTTTTCCAACATGAATTCTTTCCTCATTTAATTAATTATTTATGCATGTAATACTTTGCATATTTTCTTTTGTATTAATTGCATGCATTACAGCATGCATTTTTGTATTGTATTGTTATTAAAATCAATGTCAGCAACAAGGTGCCATGCATTTATAAAACTATGTAAAATCTTTAGTGCAAACTTTATGCACAGATTTGCCAGCCGTTGCAGCTTTACTGCTTTTATCACTTCAAATATAACTGTTTCACTGTGAAATGCTTTATATGAAAAGTCTGATTGTTCCATTGTCCTTCTTTTTTAACATTTAATCCACTTGTATTTTGCTTAACCAAAGATTTGTGAATTGCACATTTTAAAGCATGCATTTGTATGTCGCGTAATTAAATAAATAAATGCTCAGCGTTAAGGTGCATTCATGTATAAGTTTTACAAATGTAATGCATAAGTGTTACAACCAATGCATTTTTACTGTTTTCTCATTTCAAACATAACACTGAAGTATTTGCATATTTTACACAACTTGTTTTTGCATCTTGTATGCAATGTAGGCTGCTAAAACGTCTTTGGCTATCTTATTATGTAAATGAATGCATTCACAAAATGTGCAGAATCTGGAGTTAAAACTCAATGCACATGCTGTAGACTGAAATATGACATCTTAACAGCGACATCTGTCGGTAGTTAGTAGAACAATAGAAATGTCCCGAGATAAACTTTCAAACATCTGAGGCTCTGCAAGTTTTCTTCCCACCTTCTGGCAACAATCATGGAAGTAAAGAGACTGACTAATGGAATCAATGGCTCCTACTGGCTTATTACTTTCACAGACGTCAGAAACTGCTGAATCTGCAACAAAAAAAGCTGCCTCCGCCTGTGTCTGAACTCAGTAGAGCGCTGAGAAATGTTAATCACTTCTTTGAGAAGCACCTGAAGGAATGCAGAGCGTCTCTTCTTACCTGCAACATGATGAAAGTCTCGCTGTCAGACGAGAAGCAAACGGGCTAAATGAGCTCAGACTGCCAGAGAGCTGCTAGGCTCCACTACTGTCTTTCGCCTCAGTTTCTGTCTCTTTCCATCTCTCTCTATCCGCCGTTATTCCCCCTTCTCTTTCTGACAGAACAGTAGATCCCGCTCGTGACGCACCGCCCAACCAGTCAATCAGAGAGAGGGGGCGGGGTATGTACAGTGTGGGCGGGGTTGTGCGAAGTTAATTCAAACGCTGATTAATTCACTACAACGCTGTTTTGTTTCTGTGAAACACTAAAGAAGAAGCTTCAGCCCAACAAGCAAAGTCCATTTTAAGGAAAGTCCGTTCCGTTTGCATCGCTCAAACAAGACCAAGTCCTATCTAAATGAAAAGGGCAATCCTGAAATCTCAAAAAGTAAATTTGGCGATTAAAATACATATTCCAAATCAGCAACAAAATATGAAACCCCCTAATAGTGTTTAAAAGTTTCTTTTTATAGCTAGACCAGCCAACGCACATGCGTAGCACCAACTCGCTTATATGTGCCAATCCCAGGTTGGCGCTGCACTGATGCACTGACTTTAGAAATTTTTGATTGTTGAATAAAGTCTTTGTTTTCTTTATGGTTGAACCACTGATGGTACATGGATTATTTTATCGATCTCCTTGCTACATTTCTTGATTGAAGGATCCTTGCTGTCTATGGATGGTCAGAGTGAGAGCTCTCTTAATTCATCAAAAATATAGTAATTTTTGTTCCGAAGACGAAAAAAGGTCTTACAGGTTTGGAAAGACACAAGGGTGAGTAATTATAATGACAGAATTTGCCTTTTTGGGTGAACTTATGTTTTTCTATTCTAATGCTAGTTAAAGCATTGTTAAAGTGCCTCTATTATGCCATTTTAAAGGTTGCTAATATTGTTTTATGAGTCTCTTAAAACAGGTTTACATGTACGCAAGGTCAAAAAACACTTTGGTTTTCCCCAAAAATAGGTTTAATTTTACTCCATTTCTAAATGATTGGTAAACGACTCCGGTGAAGCAGTTCAAAGACTCAGTCTGTTTAAGCCCCGCCTCTCTGTGAGCCTCAATGCTGTGATTGGTCAGATGGTGCAGTCCTTTATGATTGGTTTACCGCTACAGCGTGTGTCTGAAAACGAAACTTCCATTATCATAACAAGTTGTTCGTGACGTAGTACGTGGGCGGACATTATTCAAATATGTTTCTTCGTGACGTGTGGGTGTAATAGAAAAAGATTCGAATTGCTGACGACTCGTTTAGCCGAATGTGAGTCGACTCTTTTTTTTTTTGATAGACAAAAACTTTATTCATCGTGTACTGTCGGCGTCACAACTTCACAGATATTACAGTTTATGTTCACATACATGCAGGAAAGATCATATTTGAAAAGGCATAATAGAGGCACTGTTAAGCTCACAAGAGTCCAAAATTCACATCCGAAGTGTTCACTTGTTAAATCGACACGTTTTGATTTTTGAAAGGATGACAAATACAAAGGTAAGAAAAAAAACACAAAATTTCAGACACAGTGCAAGGACCTGTACTGTTGTTTTGCAGAATCTCACAAGAATATTCCAGTTCTATCAATATGATTTCTGTGATCAGATTTCTTTCTAAATTAAATGAATGTAATATCTGGTCCATTAAAGCTATACAACAGCAGCATATATGAGGGAAACAAGACCTTTAAAACTAAGGATTAAAATGGGCCACAAAGGCATGTTTAGTTTATGCTATATCACACAACTCATGATGACAGTGCTGAGAAATCCAGTTTAACTTTATCCCACGGCTGCCAGTCAATGTCAGCGAGAGTTAATTATCTTATGGAGAAACAGTGACCGAATCACTGTATATAAATGTCTTCTAGAGCTGCGTTATAGTCTTGAAGGTCTCTGGAAGCACCACCAAATGACAAATTACATTATAACGATATTCAGTGGTTTCAAAAGGTTTTTTTCTTCATTTCTTGAACAGACCAAACTCATGTTTCTACAACATGTTCGACGCTGAAACATTCAACACATTGCACAACTTTAATTGGCTGTTTCTTCAACTTCAGGCACTTTTCCATGATTTTTTTTTCAGACTTGCATATTTTAACTCTTTGTTATGAAGGTCTTGTCAAAACGTTTTGGAAACGTTTTAGCTCCTTCATCTTTGCTATCATTTTGGATTTTGTTGCAGACTAGACCGTAAGTCTTAATGTATGAATATCAACACACACTAAAGCAAAAATTGGTGTAGAAATTTAAATAAACTGTACATACAGTTTAAAAAATGCCAAATAAGAAACAGTATTTTTTTTTTTTATGTTCTCCAGTAAACTTCAAAAAAACATTTTATTAGTATGCAAAGCTAGAAAACAAAAACATAAAACTAGACTGAAATGTATTTATATCAATATTTATATCAAAACCATCAAACTAATAAAGAAAAAAATTTATAAAGTAGCCTATTTAAATGTTATTGTGCTTGTTTTATGTAGAGAACATGGCAATTGAGATGAAATACAATATGACTGATGTAAAAACAAAGACAAATTTAAATAACTAGTTTTTTTGTGCATTTTTTCCAATAATTTTACCAAATTATACACCAACCGTGAAAATATTATTCAATACATGCACTCCCTGTAAACAAATACGGATGCAATTGATGCACAAACTTAAAATTCAGTAATTCATAATAAGTTGTTTCAACTTAAAACCCAAGGCTTAAGCCTACTGTAGCTTAAAATGTAAATCTGAGCTGTTTCAACTGAAAGAAACTTGCTCTGACTGATCTGAAAGCTAAAAAACTGTAATATTAAAATGTCAGTTCCAAAACAAAATGGTTGGAAGTGACTGTTTGTTGGTTGAGCGAATGACAGAACATTGAAAATGTTAGTTGTCAAATAGTTTCCTAAAATCTCAAGAAGTTGAAGAAACAGCCGTTTATAGATTTAACACGCCGCGTTTGATGATTTGACACGCAATCTGATCGCCTGCTTCATGCACTCTAGGGAAACGCTCGTTTCACCCAACCGCTTTGACTAAACAAACGTTTATTCTGCTCTTTCTGAAAGCGTCGGCGTCTCCAGTCAGTGCTGTTGTGTGCGAGTGTGGAAATACTTTGGTCGGCTGCTGTAAGATCACTGCGGCTCTTTCCCAAGTCTGTGGTAAAACTGAAGAATGCTGGAATTTCTGCACTGAGACGAGTTCAGCAGAAAGCCTTCATCCGTGCTGTTTTTGAGTTAGATGATGTCCACCAAATGCATCGTCCAGCAGCGCTTGTAAGCTATCGATACCTCTCCAGCCGTCTGATATGGATTGTGATAATGATTGTTCCACATATGATCTGTGGATCTGTGCCCAGAGCATGCATTTTTTCCAAGCCTCGCTCTGCTATTATTCTTCAGCTCTAATTCTGTCTGAAAACCAGAGTAACGAAACCAAAGCTTTGTTGAATGGCAAACAGTAACTAACCACTCTCATAGAAATAAAGGTACAAAAGCTGTCACTAGGCCGGTCCCTTTTAAAAATGTACCTGTTTCTACCAAAAGGGGACATTTTGGTACCTTATAGGTACATATTAGTACTTAAATTGTACATATTTCAACCCAATCGGTTTTTTGAAAAGGTACTGCCCCGAGTGAACTGTCCACCAGGAACTGATACTGATTCCAAGATGAGATCATGAAAATCTGTGATTTGTGAATTGAAGGGCGAGTTCAGATGGAAGTTAATGAGGCTTGTTGTTTATCCCAAGCCACATTTCAATACAATGCTGCACACTGCACTGTGTGTTTCCTGAAGGATGAATTAGTGTTTGTGCAGCAGCAGTAAAGTGCCATTGAGTGTGTGGTAAATTCAGGTTTGTGCCTTTGATTCTGTGCAAAAAAGAATCATATAACCTGAAATCTGTCTGAATGGCACCTAAACCGTATGAAGTCGAACACATGCTAGAAAAACCCAATCAGAATTCAGTATGCAAATACTACAGCAGGCTATCACCTTTCAAATCAATATGAAAAGTTTTCCAATTGTTAGTTTTCAATAACTAGCCAGCTAGCTAAATAAATGCAACGTTAAAATTATCCGCAAAATAAAGCTTGATTGAAAACTGCAGGGTAAGAAAAAATTTATAAACTTGCTCTGACTGATCTGAAAGCTAAAAAACTGTAATATTAAAATGTCAGTTCCAAAACAAAATGGTTGGAAGTGACTGTTTGTTGGTTGAGCGAATGACAGAACATTGAAAATGTTAGTTGTCAAATAGTTTCCTAAAATCTCAAGAAGTTGAAGAAACAGCCGTTTATAGATTTAACACGCCGCGTTTGATGATTTGACACGCAATCTGATCGCCTGCTTCATGCACTCTAGGGAAACGCTCGTTTCACCCAACCGCTTTGACTAAACAAACGTTTATTCTGCTCTTTCTGAAAGCGTCGGCGTCGGCCATCTAAATAAATACAAATCAATAAATGCATATTGGCACCCTAAAACTAAACTTATCTGCAAAACAAAAAAAGGGACTGCATGGTAATAAAAATAATTAGAGATAAACAAATAAATAATTAAATAACAAATTAATGTATGAATAAATAGAAAAAGTAGCACCTCCAAACAAAGTCTGCATGAAAACTGCAGGGTAACCAGTTCAGGCTGAATTAATTGCATTAGTTGAATACTTTAGATTTAGAGATTTAAAACAAACCCTGAGCAGAATGACTTACACCGCAGAAAGAAAACAGCCATGAAACAGTCGGATATCAAAAAAACACAGAATGCAGAAAGCAACAAACAATTCCTCCTCACCAGTCTGAGATCCGGCGTTTGGCCATTTCAGAGATGCACGAGAGCCCTGTCTGTTCCTTGAGCACCTTAAGAAGCTGATGCTAAATCTGATATTTTCCCTCCGGTGCTGTTGGCAAACCACGCCAGTGAGGAAGAGAGATCCCAGTCCAAACGCCCTCCTTCAAGCCCTGGGCTTTTGTCTCTGGACACTTTAGAGGTAAATGTCCCCTCCGTCGTCCGGCGAAACTGCCACTCAAAGTGGAGAGACGTCCGGAGGGAGGCATTTGTGGTCACAGACACTTGCTAATTAGGACAAAAGCATTAAAACAAGGGTAGAAGGACCTGACAGCATGAGGGCTGCGTCTAAATAACGCCTCTCATTCCCAGCGCTCATTTGCATGGAAATCATGTCTGCATTCACTTTAGAACAGGCCATGAAAAGCTGACTCAAAGTGAGTAGTCGACTTCAAGAGTGAAGAGCAATGGGGCTTTTTTAACCAATTTGTACCCAGAATGCTCAGCAGAGCCAGTGCATGGGCCTATATTAAAACATTTGTGTATTTGAATTGCATATAAAAGATAAACCTATTCCATTAAGAATATGGCAGTGAAATAAGCACTATTCAGTTAGATAAAATGTGGGTTTTTTCCCACATATAATATAAATATATCGCACAAGTAGAAATACTTGCAAAGTACATTCGCTCAAATGTATCATTTTATCATTAAACTTAAAATAAAATAAATCAGCAAAGAACATACTTTACAATATTCCAAAGAACAAAGAAATTACTATATTGCAATAATATTATTAAATCATTATAAATCTAGTTGTGATCTCTAGTAGTTACAGTAAGTTATTACTGTAAGATTATAAATGCTTTTTGAAATGTACTTTTATTTATGTATTTATTTAAGTAAATTTAATTTAATATTATTTATTTATTTTTATAATTTTTAAACACATTTTAAAATATGTTTGACATGTTTATTGTGTGTTTAAAACACATTCAGGTTATCAGAACTATTACCGAAATCTAACCGTTTACAGTATTTATGACTGACAAATATGAATAGTATTTAGTTAATTAGTTTGTTTATGTTAAAACTATTTAATCCAAATTAACTAACATTTTACTGTATATGAAGTTCAAATACATACAGTAATTTAGGCCTAAATATTTTGGGTGCTGATTCTGCTCCATTTTTGTGATTTAAAAATAAAAGAAAAATATTCCAGCCAAATATAAGGTAAAAAAATGTCACGCCCTCCAGGCGTTCCATGTCTTTCGTGATCTGTATTTGTTTTCATTCAGTCTCCCTCGTGTTCTCCTG
>JAUMHG010000048.1:2577923-2588865 GCA_032359395.1 Enteromius anoplus
TATTTATATTAGGGGTGGGCCTAGATTAATTTTTTTAATCTAGATTAAAATGGCTCATTTGAGATCTGTCAAATATGGAAAATAATTCAATAAAAAAAAAAAAAAATTAGTTAAATAATAATAATAGACATTCAAAGGAAATTTGGATCAGCACAATTAGGACCATAGGAAAGAAAGAAAGAAAGAAAGAAAGTTTATTTCCTTTTAATGTATTTAATTCTATTTTATGTACAATATAACCCTGCATGCCTAAAACCGCTGCATGTTTCTATTCTTTAAGCATACTTGTCCTTCATTCAAACTTAAACGGTCCAAATGATCTCAGCAGCCCTTTTTTGGCCATGCCAGAGGACTGAGAGTTTCAGAGCGGAGCAGAATAAACTACAGCTCCAGCACTGTGATAAAGCTGTCATAACAAGCAGTCACAGAAGCGCTGAAGTTCTGTTATTGTTGTGTGTGTGATGTACCGTGAACAGAGACTGGTGTGTGTCGATCATGAGCTGCACCACGCTGATGATGGCGGTGCTCTCCTCCATCCGGACCAGGCTCTCCACGCTGAACTCCTTCTCAGAGCTCTTCTGCTTGTGAAGCAGGTTCGGCCCGAATATAGTGGCCAGGTTCAGAGACGTCATCTTATTACCAATCACCTGCAGCACATTACAGCAGAAATAACACAGACCTTGAGCTCAGTCAACCTGTGGCTCTGTGATCCTCCTATAAAAAGCAACGCATGACCTCTAAAACTTACTGTAGTTCGACAGATGTGGTTAGTCCATGTTTTATTGAAAAGAGCTGCATCAAAAATGGTCACGGAGGGAAGAAAGGATTCCAATTATTCATTGAATTAACATTTACTAATCAAAAAGCTTGTGTGAAATGAACACAATTTTATTTATTTATTTATTTATTTTTAACCAAAATTATTTTTTTTCTGGATTCTTTCTTACATTTTACTAATCGAAAATCATGTCTAATTTAATTGAAATTATGAAACTTACACAATTTAACAACTTTTTATTTATTTATGTAATTTTTTTTTTAAGTAAAAAAAAATTAAAATAGGGCATTTTTTGGGGCCTTAAAAAGTTGTATTTTTTCCCCCAAATTCCATTTTTATTTAATTTTGCGAAACTAAATGAAGTTTTACTAACCTAAATTCATGTCTAATTAATTAAAATCATGAAACTTTTACAATTTAACAATCTTTTTTTATTATTTCATTTTTAGGGCCCTATGAAATCTGTTTTATTTTCCACATATTCTGTGTCTTCCATTAAATGTTTTCTATATTCTGATTTAAGCTACATCAATTTTAGTACTTTAAAACATGCATCATTAATCAAAATAATGAAATGTACACAACAGTTATTAACATTTAACAGAAATAAAATTTTTATGGCCTAATTAAACAAGTTCTGTGCTTATCTGACATTTCCTACCTTTTTCATGACCTTTTTTCATAATGTAACACCATAACACAAGTGTAAATGAAATTTATACAAATAAATATAAATGAAACAAATAAAACACATTCAAATTGCCATAATTTTGCTTAACTGTTAAAATCATCCCAAATGAACCGTACAGCTTACCTGGTTTCCGTCAGCGTCCCGCGAATCCTCCGCGTGATTGGCCACGTCTGACAGGAAGTGAAGTAAGCACTGAAGGGTGTCACTGTTGCAGGCAGGAAGCAGACAGGTGAGTAACTGTATGACTGTGTGCTGATCCGCTTTATCTAGAGCTGCACAAACACCACAGACAAGAATCAGGCGCTGGTTTATTAACAGTTCATCCAGACAAATTCAGATGCGCTCATCCTCAGATCGTCCAAGATGCAGAAGAGTTTGTTTCTTCATCAGATTTGGAGAAATGTGAAATTGCATCACTTGATCAATTGAGACACTGATGCAGAGACACATGTCTCCAGATCGCATGAAGAAACAAGCTTTCATCTACAGCTTGGGTGACCTAAGTGTGACCACATGTTTGTTTCTGGCTTAACTGTTTCTTTAAGTGCGATTGATGTCTTTCTTACAGGCGCAGCTGATGAAGGCAGAGTAGAGTTCTCTGGTCAGCAGAGGATCAGGCATGTCTCTCAGAAACTCTTTGAGCAGTGCCGCCACGTCATGAACGCTGTGTCTCTGGTCCAGAACAACATCAGCACCCTGATCGAACGCTTCCCGCAGCTGAACCACACACAAACACACGTCAGCCTCTAGAGGGTTCACATACTTTTCCCCCACCAATATAGCTGCGCAACCTTTCCAGTTATTTGGCATTATTAATGCACTGAAATCATTCAAATGAACCCAGGTTAGTGCACACTACAGCATTATCTAGGGCAAAGTTTAGCAAACAGGGTTTGTGAAGAAACTGATAGCAGTTGAAAAAAGCTAATAATGAATTAAATAAAGAAAAAAGAAAGAAAAAATTAAAAAAACAATTAAAAATGAAAGAAAAATGACAATACTTACAAATAAAGATTTAATAACTTGTTTACCAGGATGTCACAATACACAATGCTATATATTAAGCACCATCTAACAAGGACTGTATGATGCTGCATAATAAATTTGACAGATTTGCAAGTTTAAAAATATGTAATAGATAAATAATTTTAAAATCATAATAATAATAATAATAAAACATTATTTAATTTGTTTGCACTGTGTTTGAGACTATTAACCAGCCTCAAATAACTGTAAATATGCAAATGTATTGTTGAATTATTAATTATTAAATAAAATAATTAATATTTATTCATTATTAAATAAAATATTTTAGGTAAAATTAAATGACTGAAATATTAATTTAATTTAATATTATTAAATTTCAGTAAAGAATAAATAAAATAAAGGCACTTTATCTTATTTCATTATTTCTCTCAAAAAATATTTAATTATCTAGGCCATGAATTCCCAAACTCAACAACTATTTGATGCCAAACCCAAACTTAAATTTACTTAATTTTAATTAAAAAAATTAATTTAATTAATTTAATGTGTTCTGGTTTCCTTACTAGCATTTTCAAAATAAATAAATAAATAAAATAAAATACATAAATTAAATAATAAAAAATAATAATAATACAGTCTCTAAAAATTGATTTGCGTCTGACCTGTCGAACTCTTTTCTTGGAGCTCCCGACCCGGAAAATGCCCACCGTCTGCAGACCTTAACAGCAGCAAAACAAATAACCGCCACTGTTACTGTAAGTCAACATCTGTAAGGAAACAGTCACCTGTGCGGACACAGCGTTGATCTGACACTGACCATACTTCTGCAGGTGTTGGCAGCAGCTGTCCAGAACGCGGGGCACCTGTCTGTAGATGGGGTTCAGGCTGAGTTTGGCATCACTCTTCTTCTTCTTCTCTCCATGTGACTCCACGGGCATGGAGAGCTGAAGAGCCTCCAGCAGACGAGAGTCACTGTCGTCTAGATCAGTGATGCAGTCCACAGACATGCCTCCCTGCAGCGGACAGACAAATACAGCTTCAACCCTCATTAAACCACGTACTCCGTGCTTCAGAAATATAACAGGCTACAGATGAAGTGACCCTACTTAAAATCTAACACTGCAACACAATGTAATTACTTTAGTTACTGCGTTAAAGTAGCGTAACTCATTACATTTGATTACTTTCCTACATGTTTTTGAACATATAAAGCAAGCAGGGTCAATCTTACAATATTCAAATAAAAATAATAATTTCATGCACAGCAACTACAAAACCACTTAATTTGAGATTATTTCTTAGGTTAAATACAGATGAAAAACCATAACAAGAAATAGATTAGTAATATTTAATATTTACATGTACAAAAATAAAATTTTATTCTGAAATATACACATGCATGTGTTTTTTATTTATACTGTATATACATAATAAATATACAGAGTACACACACACATTTTGTGCAAAACAAAAAACAACTTTTATTTTGGATGATTAATCATTTGACAGCACTAGGAAATATTGTTTAATGTACTAATGATGAGTAGTTGTGGCATAGAGTATATGAACAGTTGCATTGCTCATTGTTAGTTAATGTTAGTTAAGCAGTGGTTATACCCGTCTGCGTGAGCGCAGCGCCGTCTCGGGTGTCCCGGGTGTGGTTCCCTCGTTCGGCGTCTCTGAGGACGAGCTGAGGGACGAGTTGCTGCTGGAGAGCTCTTTGTTGGTGGATCTGCGGCCTGTCAGGTGCAGGAGGGACGAGACTCGATCGGCCGGGCCCCTCGGCTCCTCGAGCTCCTCCTGAAGCTGCTTCTGACGCCGGTCGTTCACGATCACCTGCGAGAGCGGCACGCCGAACGCCTGAGCATCCGACTCTGACAAAAACACACACACACACACATTTACTTCTGCTGCTCCAGACCAAAAATATTGACATCAAGTCAACCTGGGAGTTGAGTTAAAATTTAATAATGATTTACATAAAAAATAAAGGTGTGATTAAAAAAATACTAAGTATAAATATATTTTACTTATTTCAACACAAAGTAAAATTGAATAAAATAATTAAACAATGAATTGTAATTAATCATTTAATATTTTTTATGGTTTTAATTAGTTTTAAAAATAAAATAAAATAAAATAAAATAAAATAAAATAAAATAAAATAAAATAAAATAAAATAAAATAAAATAAAATAAAATATAAAATAAAATATAAAATAAAAAATCATTATTAATCACATCCAAAAAATGTTTTTTGTTACATTATATATGTGTGTGTGCTGTTTATATTTATTATGTGCATATATAAATACACACACACATACATTTACATTCATTTAACTTATATTGCATATAAATATATTTAATATATAAACATAACATTGTGTACATTTATATATACATAATAAATATACACACTACAAACACATTATTTTGGATGCGATTAATCGTTTGACAGTACAAAAAAAAAAAAAAAAAAGGATATGCATATGTTTGATGCAAATACAAACTTGCCAAATTATTTATAAAATATCACACAGACACTCCTGCGTATGTCATACTGCTTAATATATAGAGTAGTAAAACATGTTATGCACTGAACAAAAATAAATAAAATAAGATTAATTGAATTAACGACATTTTTTAAGATACGTTGCAATCAGTTTATTTTGGCTACATTTAAAAAACAACCCCCTGAGCACCTCACACCTCACACAGAACAGATGAAAGGAATGTGGTCGGAGGTCTGATCTGCAACACAAATAAGCGTCTCGGAGTGTTGTTGTTATTTCTCGGAGCAGTCGGACGCAGCGGGAGCGTCTGCATTCCTGCGCAGCCCTGAGCCGGATCACAATGCATTCTGGGTCAGAGCACTGTGCATTAATATCATAGAGCAGCTATAGAAGATCAGCACAGCACTGTGAACATCTCAGATATTTGCTTCTGCATTTAAACCCGTATGGAAACGTTTTAGGACCAAATCTGAAGATATAATGTAAGAGCAGACGGTGTTTCTATGTGACTAATCAAAGGAGAGTAAACGAGCGTCACTGATCATGTGACTCTGTTCAGACGGTCAGATGTTCTTCCTCTGAAGCGCAAGATGATATCTGGAACATGTTAGCAAACGAGAAGTGCACAAATGAACATCTGTTTATAATATTGACTTAAATTGAGTCATTTAGCAGACGCTTTTATCCAAAGCTACTTACAAATGGGTACAATAGAAACCAACAAAAGAGAAACAATATAACAGTCTCAGTTAGATTAAAGTAGGAGCTAGATTGTTTTATTACCTAATAAATAAAAAGAAAAATTATCATGTGTGTTTTTGACATTTTTATCATTGTTCTTGTTGTAACATGTCTATATTGCATTCAGGTTTTATTATTTCTAGAAACTATGGCCGAAAGAAAATATTTTAACTACTGTATCTACAGTGTTTTTAAGATCAAATTCTAACCATTTTTTAAGACCTGCCTGAGTACTGATATTAGTTTATATAGCCTACCAATATCAATCGATACAATGGCGTGGATGTGATAATAACGTGTTTAAAAAAAGGCATGATTATTGCTCTGATACTGTACTTCTCGATTCAAGTGAATGTGTTCAAAATAAAAATAAGAAATATAAAAAATGTATGCATGCACAATGCAGGGTTTATCATTTTAAACATGCCTGAAATACACCAGGACTCTTATTTTGAAAAAGTCAAAGAAATAAAATAAAACATGTTAGAATATATATAAAAGTGAATATTGGTTATGATCTACGGATGATAGATTACGCCAGTCTTTCACAATAAACTATGCATATCCTGTTTAATAAAGCTTCTTTGACACGTAAATAAAGTATAAATAAAGGTGACTTGACTAAATGCACAGTATTCATTGAATTCGATGTCGCTCACATGCTAAGTGTATTGATAACATTATACTATATGATTTCCCCTTTCAGCCCCAATTTAAAGACCTATAAAGAAAATAATTAAGACTTGTTTTATACCATTTAAGATATTTAATCCTTAGTTATTTTGTTAAGATACAAAAGCACATATTCAATCAGAGAAATCGTGGTCGGCTTGCAGCTTTAGCTTCTCCATGATGACAAATATGTAAAAACCAAACGCATACCTTTGTCTCTCTTTTCCTTCGATAAAGAATCCAGCTTCCTCCTGAGTGACTTTTTCCGCTTCTGGCCATCTGGAAATAACATTGCGCACAAAACATCAGAAACAGAGCAGAAAATAAGAGCAGAACTTGAAGACAGTCACACCAATTGCTTGAAATGCGAGAGTCTCTGTGTACCTTTGGGGATGGTGATCTGGCAACCCAGATCGAAGTCTTTCAGGAGTCTGCCCAGAGCCACCTCCTGCAGCCGGACTCTCTCCAGCTCCGACAGACTCTGAATGGAAACCGACTGCATATGGAAATTATGAGCGGCTGTCTTCTTACAGCTGAAATCTCCCTGTCAAAGACCAAAGAGAAATGATTTAATAAAGCAGCAGCTAAAAAGCTAAATATTACAATATAGGCCTATATGCTTCTGGGTAAAAGTGTGGAAAAATTATTGTTTTTTTTTTTCTTTCTATAAAAATAAAAAATAAATAAAAATACTATAAAATGTGCTATAGTATTTCCATTTAGAAATAACTATTTTCTCTGTGAATGTGTGTCAAAGTGTAATTTATTTCTGTGATGTTCAGCTGAATTTTCAGCATCATTACTCCAGTCTTCAGTGTCACATGATCCTTCAGAAATCATAATTTAATATTATACTGATTTATTATCAGTGCTGGAAACTGTTGTGTTGCTTGGGGAAACTGTAATATTTTGTATAAGATTCTTTAATGAATAAAGCGTTAAAAAGAAGAGCATTTATTTACCAATACACACTTTTTTTTTTGAAATAAATTATTTTTATTATTTTATTCAGCTAGGTTAAACAGATAAGAAGTGATGGCAAAGATTTATATTGTTAGAAAATATTTATATTTTTAATAAATGCTGTTCTTTATAACTTTTTATTAATCAAAGAGTCCTGAAAAATATTTGCCATCACAACTAATAATAAATCAGCTTTAGAAGGATTTCTGAAGGATCATGCAACAAGTAATCACTGATGGATATTCAGCTTTGCATCACAGAAATAAATTATATTTTAAAAAAAAATAAAATAGAAACCCATTATCTTAAATGGTAAAAATATTTCACAATATTATAAATGCAGCCTTGATGAACATAAGAAACATCTTTAAAAAAAAATATTACAAATCTTACTGTTTCCAAGCGTTTCACTGGTAGTTTATATTTCACGTAGAAAATATTATTTCATAATTCTTATTGTATTTTTGTTAAAAAAATGAATGCAGCCTTTGTGAGTAGAAAAGACTTCTTCTCAAAACATGTCAAAAAAATCTGTTATTATTGCATGTATAACTATGTTGAGAATGTTTCTCAGTGGATCTCAGGAAAAAAAAAAGAAAAGGAAAAAAAAAAAGCAAATCAGAAATCTAGGCTTGTGTTTTCTCTGAGCTGGAGAATGAATGAGACTTCAGTAACCCTGCACTTGTGCGGTGTTGTGATGTTTGGACAGATACAGTAAATACACACAGCATCTCTCAGAATAAGCCCGGGACCAGCTCTGGAGAATTCCTGCAGATCTTCGCTGATCATCTGGATCTCCTCGGACATGAAGAATCAAACCCAGACTCTGGCAGACGCTCGTCAGATCAGATCACAAATGAATGGTTTTCACAAAACAACATGTTGTGTAATAAAAACTGTCTGGCAGGTAATATCACCTCTGCTTATCCATATTAACCTTTTCATCATGAAAACCTTCCCCGATTATCAGTTGTCTTTCCTATAAATCATTACTTGCTGAAAATGTTACTATATTTTACTACTTGTAATTCAATTATAGCTATAAGCATATTTGAAATAATTAGTCATTAAAAATAAATAATGAATTATTTAAAAATTATTATTAAAAATACATATTTTTTAAATAGTTAAAATAACTTTTTAATACTAGCATTTCCGATACTAGTGAAAAAACATTACCAAAAACTGTTTAACTACTTGCATTATTTTAATTCAAATAATAAATAACAATAAAAAAAAATCTAAAATAATTATTATAAACATAACTGTTAAAATAATTGTAACTAAAATTATTAATTGAAATGATAACCAAGTAAATGTTAATTTTTTTTTTTTATAAATAATACAATTCATTATTGAAAATGGTTATATATATAACTAATTTACAGGTTAATTACTTGTATTATTTTAATTCAAAAACAATAATTGTAAAAAATATATTTTTTAAAATGATTATTATATACATAATATTGTTAAAATAATTGTAACTAAAATAATTAATTGAAAAGTCCATGCAAACGCTAATATTAAGTGTTATATAATGTGTTATATTATTTTATACAAGTTTAATGCTAAGTAAGGGTTTTTTAGTTAGATAAAATGTTCTATATTTCTCTATATTCAGTTATTGCTATGCTAGGTAATGCATTGTGTTCTTAAAGAGCTAGTTAAGTTAAGTTTTCACTACTAAAAATATTGTAGTATATACTAATTTAATTAAATGTGACCGAAAACATACTCCCAAGGATCATAAATACAATTTGAAATATCTGCTGTTCATGTTTTAGACACTGTCAGTGCATTAATATAATACTTTTGAATGTCTATGCAACTGAAAATGTACGTGTGTGTGTGGCACTCTCTTTTTTTTTTTTATCTATACGGTTCGTCCCTAATGAGCGGAGAGGAAGGAAACGGACTGAGCGGGCAGATACCCACGACCTCTGATTAACCAGCCTCCAGCAGATTATGCTTTCTTTGATCAATGCTGAAGTGGAAACTGTCATATGAGTCCAGATCCAAAGAGGCTTAGAGTCCGGCAACAATGAAAAATACTGACCCACTTCTAGGGCCTTTCCAACAATTACAGGTCAGCTTCATGACATTCATGGATCATCTGTTCCTTTGAAAACATTAGTTATTCATGCAGCTATTTTCTTCCTGCATGCATTTCTTTTGAAGAAGCTCTTCAGCGCAACGCTTCATTATGACCAAGCGGCAAAAATGAAAATCAAAACAGTAGTCCGTATGACTCATGCATTAGGTTGAACGTCTTAAGTCATGTGATTCTTTGTGTGGAAACACATTCTGTTCTACAGCAGCTCTCTCCTTTTATCACAAAGTAAATAGCTCCTATTATGGGTCATTGTGCAGCATTTGATATGCAACCACACTTTTTTAATTTTTTTTATTTCAGTTTTCCGCTCTAGCCAATCTCATAAACTTGGATAACAGGACCACATGCATGCTTAACGACATAAGTCAAACATTCACTGAGCATTTCCTTCCCAGCTGCTCAGGGTCAGCACTCAATCCAAACACCAGCAGTTCCTCATCTGCTTGCATAATAACCTACACACTGATGCGCGCGAGCTACATCCACTCCACATGAGATCGATTAAATAAACTGATTTTTAATTATTATTTTTATACTGATACATGGTAAACTTAATGGTGACGGGAAAAAGCGAGATTCCATTTGCTCATAAAATACTAGTTTTCTCGCAAAGGTATTGCATTCCCTCAAAAAAAACCTTTGCATTTGCTTGCAGAACATTTGTGTTTTTCGCTAAGAAACGTTTGTTTACTTGCAATTCTTTTTTTTTTTTCACTTTTGCAAAAGTATTACGCTCCACTAAGAAACTTTGCATTTGTTTCTGCAAAAGTGTTACA
This sequence comes from Enteromius anoplus, assembly GCA_032359395.1. Classification (NCBI taxonomy): domain Eukaryota; kingdom Metazoa; phylum Chordata; class Actinopteri; order Cypriniformes; family Cyprinidae; genus Enteromius; species Enteromius anoplus. The sequence goes on from JAUMHG010000048.1 coordinate 2,588,163, forward strand.
TTTGCTTTACAAGAAACATTGCTTACGCTTGCGAAAATATAGTGTTTTTTTATTTTTTATTTTTTTAAAGTATTGCATTCCCTCAAGAAACTTTTGTTTACTTTTACTTGCGAAAAATTGGTGTTTGCTTTTGCAAAAGTATTGTGTTTTTTCCTCCGAAACTTTGCATTTGCTTGCAGAACATTTGTGTTTTTCGCTAAGAAACTTTTGTGCTTACTTGCAAATAAAATAGTTTTCGCTTTTGCTAAATTATTACCTTGCACTAAGAAACTTTGCATTGGCTTGTAGAACATTGTTTCTTAATTCCAAAAAAAAAATAAAAAATAGTTTTTGCTTTTGCAAAATTGCATTACGCGAAGAAACTTTGCATTCGCTATTTTGCTAAGAACGTTTGTGTTTGCTTGATTTGCAAAAGTATTACATAATTACTAAAAATTGTGTTTGCTCTCACAGAAGGATTGTTTGACTAAGAAACTTTGGGTTCCCAAAGGAAAGTAACTTTGCATTTGTTAGTAAAACATTTGCTGACTTTAGTGAAAGTATTGCGTTTCGCTGATACATTTAGCTTTCCACTATGAAACTTTTGGCGCTTTTCCACTACACAGTACCAGCTCGACTCGGCTCGGCTCGGCTCGGCTCTGTTTGGTTTTCCACTGTGTAAAAGTTGTACCTGTACCGGCTTCCAGGTACTTTTTTTCGTACC
>JAUMHG010000048.1:2603086-2624314 GCA_032359395.1 Enteromius anoplus
TGAATCACTACTTTATAGAATCTGACTCTAAATGAATCACTACTTTGAAGAATCTGACTCTAAATGAATCACTACTTTGAAGAATCTGACTCTAAATGAATCACTACTTTATAGAATCTGTCTCTAAATGAATCACTACTTTGAAGAATCCAACTCTAAATGAATCACTTTAAAGAATCTGACACTAAATCAATCACTGTCTTAAAGAATCTGGCTCACTGTGAATCACTACTGTGCAGACCAGGCTCCAAATGACACCATTTTGGCAAGATGACAGCCCCTATATTGCGCTTTTTACCAATTTTGACATTTTACCAGGTTTTGGCTAATATTAACCAATCTAAAATCTGCGTTAAAGTTAAGAATGTAAAGACAAAGTCTGATTTATTAAGACACATATAACACATTCTGAGAAGGTTTCGTAGAGAAATGAAAACAGGTTGCCCCACAACAATTATTAGCACTTGCACAAATGCTCCCAAATTTATTTTGAAGTCACACAGAAAACATTAGAGAGTCTGTGCAACCAAAGCACAATTTCAAGCCCTGAAAAACTAACAATGTTAATGTCATCAAGACAAAACTTGAATGATATTGAGAAGAAAAAAAACAACAAATCCAAGTATGTACAATACCTGTATGCTGACTTTGTCAAGCCAGTCGAATTAAAAAGACAAGTAGAGATGAAGAAGCAGAAACCTGCGACAGACACACCCGTTCATATTTTGTTGTCATTTTATTGTCTTCCCGTCTGAACATTTTCTGGCCTCTTGCTCAACTGTCTGATTGCACAATGACTGCAGGCTGTTGAGTTTAAATGCATTCAGACTCTTAAGACATCAGCGTTGGCAGGACATTATCACAACGACACGATAAACACGGCGGTCCGTGCCTGGATGCAGGGGAAACGAGAGTGACGTGACGCATTTCGTCCTTTGTTTTGGAAATAAACCAACACTCTGCAGTCTGTTCAGTGACAAAATAAGTTATTAGTCTTATGTTACTGTTGATGTCTGTTATAATTAGTCACAGACTGCAGGGACAAACAATGATGAAAGCAAACGATGAGACATGAAACTCACCGCATGTTTAGAAACACAAGCACATGTGTTTGCAAATCTGTTTTGTGGGTTTCGTGCTTGAGTTCCCTTCAAATGACACAGCATTATATCTAAACGAATATATAATAATTCTATTAGTTATTTTAATTAGAAATTGCATTAAACCATAAACAATCAATTAAAATAAATCATGTTATATTAAGTAGCACCAACAACGTATATAAGGAATAAAATACATAAACCGAATAGTAAATGTATGCAGTTCAACTGGAGTGGCCAAATAGATTAATTAGTGTGACCTAATCCAGCTAATTAAACGGAAACTAATCAAAATAAATTAATGAATTTGAAAGAAATACATTAAATTGTGATTGTCGAATTATTTAAATTAAGGTTAATGTTATTAAATACAATGAACAGGAAATTTATATATATATATATATTATTTTTATTTTATTTATTTTTTTACTTTGTCAGGTTTTGTCAAGCCAGCATTTATCATTTTCATCATTTAATTACTATTATAATTTTTATTGATAACTCAAATTAATTTTTATTTTAATATTTTCAGTTTCCATTTTAATTAAATTCTAATTTTTTTAATTGTATTTCAATCTTTTCTATCTTGTTTTAGATTATATTTATTTCAGTTTTAAAACAGTTAATTTCGTTTTATTGATTGATTGATTGATTTGCTTGTTTTGAGATTCAAGGGTTGATTTTTATTATTTTATTTTAAGTTTTTTTCCGTTTGTTTTATGAAAGTATCAAACTTTTGAATGATTTTCGTTCAGCTCTAGTGAACAATAACCACTCTCCTTGAAGAACTTTCCACAAAGAAATAGCATGTCAGTAATTAATTCGCTCAGATTTGACTCTAATGAATGTGTTCAGTTTGGCTCTTACAGAAAGAGATGAATAATTGATTGTTTTGTGAGTGGGTGGTTTGGGCTTTTTGGGTGTGTTAGTGTGGGTAGTTGTTGAGATGTGAGATTTAAATTTTAAATAATAATTAAAAAAATTAAATAAATAATTTAAAATGTCAATAATGACTTCTTACGAATTTTCGTATGGTACGTCGAGTATATAATGATATAATGTTGACTTTTTTCATGGCATATTTGCTGTTTTATGTTAAAATGTTACATTATAATTCCAACTCTTTATGTCATCATTCTAACAAAGTATATCAGAATTTCAATATTTTTAGCCTTAATATAAACATGTTATAATTTTGACTTTCTATGTCATAATTTGGACTTTTCATATCATAATATCATAACTTTCCATGTCATAGTTTGAATTTTTGGCATGTTTTAACTTTACTGACATACTTTTACCTTTTTATGTTATGATTCTGACACACTATACTTGTCATAAGTCTCAGTATGTCATAATTTTGACTTTATCCCAGATTTTTGTCATAATTGTAACATTAAACGTCATAATTCTGACATACAGTAATACTTCTTATGACAATTTTGGCGTAATAGTTGACACTTTTATATGATACATTATGACTGAGGTTTTAGATAATATTTACTTTCACTGTCAAATTTGTCAGATTTTTCATATCACATTTTTCAGGTTTTATTCGATAATTTCAACTTTTCACATCAGAATTTTGACTTTTATGTCACAATGCTAACATTTTAACCTCATAATTTAGATTTTTTATTTCACAATCCTAATAAACTCTGAGCTTTTCATCTAAAGTATGAGACTCTGAGCCTTTTCAATGTGACATTGTTTTCTTACCAATTATTTGTCCTGCAAAGTCATATTACCATAATGCATAATGCAGGTTTTTGTCATTCTCATTCATGAGATCAAGTCCGAGGGTCAAGGTTTGGCTGGTTAATACTGGGTCAGTTAGCTCCCGCTGGCAGGTGTCGTAATACACCATCTGGACAAAAAGGGCATGTTTCTCCACTGACGGTCACTGAAAAGTAGCCATGTATAAAGTTTTTTTATGGTTTATTGTAAACAAATCGTAGTACAATAGTAGTACAACATCAACAAGAAGAAACAAGGATGTTTATGAGCATCAGTTTACAGACAAATAGATATCATGCATAGTTTTCACTTCCATATATTATCGTTATAATGCAGTTTTTAACACAGAAAATGTATCAAACAAACACAGTTCACCTTTTTACTCATTTTTACTTTTGTCACTCAATTAAATTTTTTTATGTCATAAATTTGATTTTGGAAGAATTCTTCTAATTGTATCATTTTTGTAACAATTTAAAGTGACATCAGAATTCTTAGTTTAGTATGTCATCATTTCAGCTTTTAATTTGAAATGTAATATATATATAATTTTCAGAATTGCAATGTTTTTTGTCATAATTTAGATTTTTTTTTTTTAATCAAGTTTAAATCTTTTGCAGAAATTCAGCTTTCCTGATTTTTATTGTTGTCACAATTAACATTTCATAATTCTGATATTGTGATAATTCTTATGTCATAATTTGTACTTATGTTGTAATATTTTCTGTCTTGCGATGGTTCTTATTATGCAATAATTCTTAGTACAGAAGCGTATCACAAAATTCGAGTTGTTTGCTCAGTTTAAACAAGCCTAGTCGTCATTTGCACTCAATTTTGTTAATGTTAAATGAAACCATATTCATAAACAAATAACTTAAACCATTTGTGTTGGGCCTTCACAAATCACTTATGTTGCACTGATTGAAACTGGGCAGTGGATTTCTAGTTCCCAGCATGCTTTGCATATGGATAAATCATTAGAATAAAAGTTGAAATTAAATGCTGTTTCATATGATTTTAGTAAAGGGAAAGACCTTGTCGTTAGGCTATGGCTACATGAGTTGGGAATGTGCTAATGCCAATGAAGAGGACATTTTTATTTGATCATTATATGTGTGCTGCAGATGAAGTGATTAGCATGTGATCAAGTGTTATGATGTCTGTTACGTTTCCATAAGATAACAAATAAATAAATCAGGTGAGTATGTGTCCTACACAGTCCACGTGGTCAGCGTTTCTGTGTGAAACATCCTGACAGTCACGACTCACACTTCACCTTTATGGTGGGTTTTCAGCGTCGCAAAGCAATTATGAAGAATATGAAACTCTTTCTTTTTCTGCTGGTTCATAAAAAAACAGCAATGACCTTTCCAGAGGAGGCCTGCCGTTTGCTTCACATAATCACAATGCGATCTGGACACTCTGCCATATACCGCTCTCCAAATACATTACACTGGACAATTTCTTGCATTTCCATTTATGTGTGATGGATCGAGTCAGTTTAATGCAAGCTGATGGCACAAATGCACTTCTTCATAAATTGCACACACTTCATTCGCCCTCTAGTGGAGTATCTAAACCTCATTTTGTTGGGAGATCTTTGTTATGCGATGCATTCTGGGATTGGCTTCTCCTTGAAGGCTGCACATGATGCCGCCTCAGACAAAACAGCCTTTGCACGTCGTCCACAATGCCTTAAAATGGTTTGAACCCCAACACAGACAGAAGCACAGGCGTGGTTCTGACTCATAACGCAGATATTTTCTGAAATCTCATGCTATTGGTGAATTGCATCACAGCTCACTAAAACAATTCAGAGATGATAAACACAATAGCGATTTGAAAGAAGAAGTGGAATCTTCTTCTGCTGTGGGAAAAGAGCCTGATCGTTATCAAAAGAGCTTTCTGTGAATCATCGCCGTCAAGTGGATACTTAATGACTCCACCAAATGACTCACGCTTAGGAAGTTGTTATTCCCCAGCTGCTGCTCTCAATAATGTTTGTTTTATTGGTCATTATTCTAATGCACCAGGTTTTCTTTGCTGATGCACAAAAGCAAATGCAATGCATTGCATCAGTGGTTCCATCAAGGCGTGACATTTCAGTGTTTAGCATCAAGGCATCATTCTGGTTTTTAATGCATGCACGAAGATTCCTGACATATTCTGTTTCACAGAAAGCATGCATGCACCAACTCTGTGAATAATGACAATTGCGTTATTTTTTGGTGGACTATTCATTTGAGTAATGAGAAAAGCATGCTCTCTTTCAGCTGATGGCTTGCAGGCTCAGGAGATTGCATTCCTTGGCATGGTGAAGGTGTGAGATCCGAGGGCTGTGATTCTCACTCTTCCCACCTCACACTCGCTCACGGCACAAACGGTGAGTGTGTTTAATCAAGGACTAAGATGCACTGACACACACACACTGAGAGCCGAGACAGAACGGTTCATGTTGGATGTTGAATAGTAACCCACAAACCCAGAACAGAGCTCATCTGCATGCGACTGAAAATCCACATAATCAGTTTTTGCTCTTTAAAAAAAGGATTGTCTTTCCATTTCAGGTAAATGGAGCAAAAATATTGATGACTCATCCTGCCTGACACATATTAAAACATTAATATTAATGCTTTGGTGAATTATATTTATGGCACAGAAGTGTTGTAATTATGACTTAATTTTTCATTATTTCAGTGTTTTATCATAATTGACTTTTTAATTTCTTAAATATGACTTGTCATAATCTTAATTTGAACCTTTCATGTCACAATTTCAACTTTTTATGTCATGATTATGACTTTTACGCTTTAGTTTGGCATGTTTGGCAAGTCAAAATTATGACATAAAAAATGTAAATTGGGACATGAAAGGTTCAAATTAAGAGTTGAAGTCGAAGACATAAGTCAACCTTTTAGTTCATAATTTCAACTTTTCATATCATACTCTTGACCTTTTTACTTCATAATGTTAACTTTCTGTCTGTAACTTTTACTTTTTGTCATTGTGTTGACTTCGCCAGTATCGACAATTTTGACTTTTATCTTGTAATTTTATATTATAATTATAATTTTAATGTCCTAATACTAACTTTTCCTGTCATAATAATCTTGACTTTTCATGCCATCTTTTTTATTTAGTTTGTCATGATTTCAGTTTTTGTTGTAGTTGTAACATATCATATCACAACCATGACTTTTTATGGCATATTTATTACTTTTCGTCATAGTTTTCAGCTTTTTTTGTGGTAGTAACTTTTTTTGTCATTATTGTATTTTTATCTCTCTTTTTGGCTTATTATGTCATCATTTCAACGTTTTCTTATTTTTATACCTGATGTCAATTTTGTCAAATGTCACTATGATGTCACTTAAAAATATCAGATCTGTGCTTTTGTTATGCTCTGTATTCACAACCTACCTTCATTCTCCTGAAACGACCCTTTAGTATTATATAAAGCATTTTAAGGTTTGCATGAAGTGTGGCTGGAAAAAGACTTTAACAAAAGAGAAATGCGGAAATGCAGACTTGAGTTTCTGTGGCGTTGTCAGTATCTTGGGAAGGATTTCAGAGGTTTGCTCTTCGGCTCGGCCATGGAAGACGGTTTGTGCATTTAAAGTGCGTCTCGTCTCTTTTTGTGACCTTACCGGCTTTCTGTGAGCGCATCGATTTTTTCTCCCGCATTTCAGATAATTGCCAGATACTCTGAACCCAATATTCCCCGTGCTTCTGTGCCGGCCAATGAGAGAGTAACGGGATACTCCAGGCTTCACTACAAGCTTACGTAACGCTTCGAGCCCTCGCAAGCAGCTGCGCCACGGCACCACGAGCGCGAGCCTCTGAAACCATAGCAACGGCCGAGGAGAGCAGCTGCGCTCGTCGACGCTTCATATTCTGCACATTATGACATAACAGCACTACGGCGTGACGCTGATGACATAAGACATATTCAGTGCTCAGTCATGGGTTCAACTCTGAAATCGGAGTAGCAGCGCGTGTTTTTTTAACTGCTTACACACATTTTTCAACTTTGCACACAAATGCAAGAATTGCACACGCGAAAAGCAAAATGCCTCTTGCACAATGAAGCACTGCATTCAAAACATTACAACATTAGCAAGCACCTTTTACATAGAGGCTGAGAATCAAAGTGTTTTATTAGATTTCATGTGTGCTTCTGCTGTTTTTCAGTGTCAGCTTTCAGAAACTGTGTGACAGGTGAAGATTTTGTCTAAGCAGATGATCCAGTCTTCCTTGTTCATGCATAGTTTATTAAAACCATAAACATCAATTTTTCTTAAACTTAAATCAAATAAACATTATCTAACTAATTAATAATGTAACGACCGATTGGCATGTTCATGTTTGACATCAATCATGATTAAGGTAAATAAATTGATAAAATTATGCTCTGATGTGAATTCATGGTGAAATGACATGCAAAGAAAAAAGATAAAATATTAAATGCTTTTTGTAATTGATAATAATAATAATACTTGCTGCAATTGTTTTATTTTGACCCAATCAAATTGACTAGTAACAATAATAATAATAATAATAATAATAATTATTATTATTATTATTATATTTGTTGTAGTTATTTTATTTTGACTAGTAATAATATTAATATTATTATTAACTTTGAAGTTAGCTTGAGGAAGCCAGAGGTGAAAGTTTGAAAAGTGTAAAATAGTTTAAGAAGTTAAAAACGTAAAAAATTTAAGTTTAAAACGTTTTAAAAGATTAACTTTGTTGTTCCCAGTCTGAAGAAGTTAGAAATAGGTTATAAAGTCAGATGATAGAAAGACAGATGATTAGCATGATTAGCTATAGCTATATATAATGTCATTTGTTGTTTGTAACTATGGTAACGTCTGCCCCAAGCACCGCCTCAACTGCAAAAAAACGGGAAATACTTCCACCGCTTGCTCGAGTCAGACCAATCTGAAGATCTGGAGTGTGTAGAGCTAAACCTCTAGGAGGAGTAGCGTTTGGTCATTTTAGTCTCAGAAGAAGAAGAAGTTTGAATAGGATTTCAGTAAGTTGGATTTCTCAAGCCACTTAACAATAATAATAACAACAACAATGATACCATTTGTTGTAATTGTTTTATTTTGACCCAATCAAAGTGACTAATAATGATAATAGTTTATATAATAGCTGAACTAGTAATTGAACTGATAAAATTGAAGATGCAGTATACTGCGGTCAGACACACTCTGTGACTGCGTCTATAAGCCACTGGATCTCTGAATATTCCATGTATTGATCAGTGTGTGTCATACAGTGAGATAAACACTCTCTCCTGGCCTTTACTCTGGGAGACAGCAGATGTGTGTGTGTGTGTGTGTGTGTGTGTGTGTGTGTTAGAGTGAGTGAGTGAGTGAGTGAGTGAGTGAGGGTGTGTGTATGATGGAAAAGCAGGCCAGTGCTCGTCATGCTGTTCTTCATGGCCGGGGGCTTGTGTCATGCCACATGACTGGATAGCTTCATGTTAAATATTCATTTCACAGGAGGAGATAATCATGTTATTTTTATCTGACTGACACTAAAAGCTCTTTGAGGTTTTACTTCCATAAATTTATGAGGTGAAAGTGTCAATAAGATATACAAATATGAGTCGATAGATGATGAGCACAGTAAGGATGAATGAGAAGGTCAATAACAGAATGTGGGTGTCATAAACAAGGTCTAATAATAATAAAATGGGGAAAAGTAATGATAATAAGAGAATAAGTAATATATATATTTTTTTGTTGTAAAATTCTTTCTTTTATTCACTTCTTACGACTTAAATATTTTTATAATGTAGACTATTAATTGTTGCCAAGCACCTTCAAAAGCAAGCAGAAATTAGATTCATAACTCCTTGTCATATTAGTTTTGTTCAAAATATTATATTTATATACAATTATTATTTCAATAGCAGTAAGATGATATTATTTATTTTTTATTTTAAGTTGACCTTAGGTTTTACTTTAATATATTCTGTTTTCATTTTAATTTAGGTTAAGTTTTTTTTTTTTTTGCCATATTATATTATTTTTATTAGGGTTTTAAAGGTTTAAAATCATGTTATCATATTAAAAATAAATAATGATTGTTATTGTACTACAGTTAGTTTTACTATTTATAGTTATAATTACTTTTTTATAAAGTCTTAAATACAAAAACATTTGCACTGTTAATGTGCAGGGAAAAAGTGTGACAAGATGCCCCAAATGCTTAGATATGATCTTACAATACATGGGGTAAGTTGTCACAGTTCACTTCCATTAATGCACACTTGCTTTTCAACAATTTTCAAAAGTGATTTAATTTAATTTAAGCAATTATCAAAAGACTGCAACATTTAAAACGTGACATATAAATATGTATTGCTTGTTTAAATTAATGTTTTTAGGTTGATTCAGTAATGCTAAATAAATGTTTACTCAAACATTACCATTTTTCTGTCCAGAACAGCCGCTCAATCAGTTTTTATTTTACCAAAAAAAAAATGCCAAAACACATCAGATTTTTGTCGACCGGAAAAGAAAAGAATCATTTTCACTCTTTAGTTATGTAAACCAATGAATGTTGCATGAGGAGCTTTATTTGCTCAGCTGCTTGAGACGGCCTGAGAGCTGTTCATTCTTACGTAATCTCACTCTCGGCACTCCCAGAATGCCGCTGTACTGTACACATTTAACTTCATAACTAATGGAAGACCTCATTGGCTTCACGCATGAGGAATCTGCAGAATAATCGTAATCTGCAGCGCCCTAGCCCTGCGGATCAAATCAGTGCTGCGGCCTGCGTCTTCTCACATCCACAGCACACATTTATCATCTCACTCATATATTTTGTCTTCAGTTCATATATTACTGTATGCATATTTCCTCTTGATTATATTCAGCTCTCGGTGGCAGAAATGATGAAAAGGTCACATTATGCTTATTTTATGCTTCATTACTGAATGCATATGGTCAGTGTGGCAGATTAAAACATTAAAATGAGTGCATTTTGCTTACATAATCAGTGGCATATAGAAAACAACCATGTCAGAAAGAATTACCATGATTTTAGACATGCAGCCCAGACATTTTTACTTTCTCGTGGTAAAATCAATTTAAAGCTTGTCCTCAAGTAACCAATGTTCAATAAAACTTGTTGTTATGATTACATTAAATAGTTCATCTGCCATTTAGTATTCTGCCTTAAAACATTGAAATACAGCAACAGCGAAACTGAGAAACATGGTTGTTTGATTGAATTTTCATTGGTATCAGTTTTTATTCCTTTTTTGTCCCTGAACATGGTGAATCTATATGTTTGAATGTATGGAAATATGCATTGTAATAATATTTGATTGTGTTTTAAATGTTTATATATATATATATATATATATATATATATATATATATATAGCCATATGAACTGCGTTAAGCTAACTGAGACTTGTCAAGCTTTGGATAAAAGCATCTGCTTTTGATTATGTACATTTAAATGAATACAGTAATACTGATACTGTAAACTATTTGACTTGGTGGGGAAATTATTTCACACTGTAAAAGTTCTACAGCAAAAACCTGTTAAATTCCTTTTCTATATACGGTGTCATTTTACGGTAGTGTACCGTTTTTGGAAATGCAAAAGACTATAATTTACAGTCAATAGCAATGTGTTGACATTTCGAGGATTCCCTGCATAATATTTCAGATTTGAAATAAAGTAAAATTATTTTTTTTAGTAGTTGGTTGTATGTTACACCTAATGTTGCATTATATCAGTTTCATGTGTGTTACCATGGTGATGTTTAGTGTTTGTATGAATGATACTGTGCATATACAGCACACACACACACCCACACACACACCCACATATATACATGTTATAATTTAAAAGTTGTGTATGATGGGCTTTGGTTCTGCATATGACTTTCTCATCATCACCTGCATTTGGTGCTCAATGTAAAGATCTCAGTCCTCGAATATGCTGGGATGTTGACATTATATCAGTTAATGAAATTGCGGTATTTAATTTTTACTGTAAATTTAAAGATTTTTTTTTTTGCATTTATTTAATATTGCTGTTTTCATAATACGACCATTTGATAAAAGCAGTCATGCAGTGATGCTTGTGTCCATTTCTCCTGCAGTAGAATCAGTGTGGTGCGTCCAGGAGCGGCTCGTGTGTGATACGCTGTCAGCTGAAGTGTTTGGGACTCTGATATCGAACCGCTGCTGTTCTGACGCTGGCACTATCTGTCCTCTCTCTCTCTCACTCACAGCCAGCGCCAATCAGACGGCAGCTGGAAGCATTGATCCCTGTGGCTGACTGATGCATTGGCCCGTAATGTGATGGTGTTTCATTATTGAGTCTCTCTCTCTCTCTCTCTCTCTCTCTCTCTCTCTCCGCCTCAGGGCTCGTCCCTCGCACGCCCAGACCGGGGCACACAGTGAGCCAGGAGTTAGTTGGTCGTTTTATCCGGGCCGGCTCAGATGTTGAGATTTCACCTGACTGCATTTTTCCATAAGACACAGGGAAGTCACTGGAAGGATTTGCTAAAAGCATAAAGTATGCCAAAGGGACAACAAAACAAAGTGCGGGCCGCTGAGGATGCCGAGCCCAGCGAAGAACTCGATGTTTTTACCGTCATACAGTAAGTTCAGTGACTCTTCAAGCTTTTATCACACATATGCTTTTCTATGTTTACTGGATTGAGAATTGTACAGCAGATTTCATGCATTTTGCTTTGGCAATTTTAGAACTAAACCAACTCAATAATGCATGTGCTTCATCCGTGGGGGTGGATTATTTTTTCTTTACTATTCAGATTTTACATTGAAGCGAACAAAGCATTGGAATTGTTAATTGACACTTTAGAAACAAATGTTTCTATTTTTAAGGTATGTTTTACGAGAAAACACGATTTCTACCTTTCGTTTTTACAATTCCCTGCAGGGTTGCCAAGTCTGCATTTTTTTTCTGTAGAATAAGGATATTTTTATACTTGTTTTTGGAGTGATCTCGCTGAAATGTGACAACTGTGGGGAAAAAAACACAACTGAGCTAGTTTTGATAAACAATCCAGGTCTTTTTTTCACATACCTGGCAACCCTCTTTTAATGTGTTATTGTGTTTTAAATTTTTTTATTATCACAGCACAAATCACATTGATAAACTCATATTAAATGTAATAATATTCAATGTTTTGTGTGTGTGTTGTACACTAATAAAAATGGTAAAGAAACAATTTTCACTATTAAATTACTTGTAATTTTCACAAACAGTTACAGCATATAACACACTGAAATGAACACGAAATAATTGACAGTATTTTTTTGTAGTCTTTACAGTTTATTTTTCTTGTATAGTTTTGTTGATGTTTTGGAGAATGACGGTGAAACACAACCGGTTCGTGTTCACATCAATCTAATTCTGATGATTCTGTGCCAAAATGCGAATTTAGATGCACAGCCTTTGAAATGCTTGTCATATTCCTCATTTGTAAGTTGCTTTAGATAAAAGCATCTGCTTAATGAATGTAAATGTATGTTGGGGGTCAGTTTGTTTTGCAGTCATGATATCCTACACGATAATACGGTTAGTAATATATTTTTGTGTGCGTTTTTTCTGAGATCCACCGGTTGAGCCCCGCTCTTGTCGGGTGTTTTGATAGTCAGCAGAGGAATGTGAAAGCTTGTCTTTGGCCCATTTGACAATTTTACACCTTCATTTTGTTTGCTTTTCCGTTATTTATTGCTGATGTGTGCAATTCCTTCTTGTCGCATCCCATTTAACACACAGAGCCAACTATCTCAGTAACTCACCCACATTGCTAATCTCTGCCTAAAAATACCGTTGACCAATCAGCATCTGTGGTGTCTGCCATGTTATTAGACAAGCTTTTTCCTCCTTCCTAGTGTAAGTCTGTGTGTTTGGACAGTTTTAAACAAAACCCCGATGAAACAATGCTTGCCGGATCACTTATGTTAGTGAAACCCAGAGAGGAATAACTTGGCCTTATCTACATAAATTTAGAGACGTTCCTGTTATTAGTTACACCACAAATCAAGCATATTTTACAGAGCACCACATCATTTCTCTCTTTATTTCAAACCATAAGAGATTCTAATAATCACTTTAACTGCCCAAAACAGGACAGCGCTGAATATTTAATCAGACAAATATGTGAACAGTGTGTCTAGTTCACTATATTTAGAGCAGATTAATGCTGGACGTCCTTTGGCTGGGAAACGGGTGATTTAACTGACAGGTTAGTTGGCACTTTGAGTGACAAAATGACTCCCTTTTGTGTACCTCTCTCAGATGCTGGGCATAAAGGCATTTCATTGACCGAAAATGTGTGTTTAAAGAGCATACTGTAACTTGAGCATGAGAAATCATTTGATCGCTGGGAAATCTTACTCACACACATTGTTTTGCTATAAGAAAGATTATCTTCAGATATCTGTTTTCAAAACAAAGTCAGATGAAGCAAGAAAATAGAGTTTTGTATACACACACAAACACACACACACACACACATATAAAATAGTTAAAACAGACTTCATTTGTGTCAGTTGTTCACATAAATACCACTATTTTACTAACATTAGCAAATGTGGAAAGTTAGGGATAGTTAGATATAAATATATATGTTACACACAAGCAACAATTACTTAAATATGTATTCAACAGATGGTGCAGTGAAGGTACAGTATGCTTGTTTCTTATGCTTTCAAGCTCTAAAATACTGAGCCGTCTGTCAGTTTCAACACTAACCTGAATCCCTGGAGAGATTTTCCCTCCATGTCTTCTAGCTTACTTGAAAGTTTCTTCAGTACATCAAACAAATTCCATCAAGCGCTTGCTGAATTAAGGGCGGATTTAAAGAGTCCAAGTTGGTAAATGAATGAAATCAGCAGCTTTTGGCTTTAGAGGAGAGTCCAGAGCGGCCGAGCACATGACCTTAATATTCCCAAACGTTCCTATTTGACGTCTGACCGACGCACATTTACAGTATATCCAGAGCTCTGTGTGACTGTGTGTTGTGAGGGAGAGCTGAAAAGCTTTGGCTTATTCTGACCTACATATTGTGACACATTTTCTTAGTTTTCCACTACTGTAATGATACAGTGTTTGGATGGGTACAAATAAATATAACTCGCTTAAGCATGAGTCATTTCAGCATTAAGACAAAATTCCACATGCACTTTGTTCATTTGCGTTTGTAGATTTCATTTTTTTTTTTGTCTCTATTTCAGCAGCAACAAACACTCTCCATATTCTGAAGGTATTTACTGAGGGGTTTGTTCATATATCTTTTGCTGATTTGCACTTTATCTGTTTGCGTCATTACATATCAAATGCAATACATATTGTAAAGGCTGTTTTCTTAAAATGAGTTTGTCTCTTAGCTTCAGCAGCACTTACTTATGCATATTTATTATGAATATATAAAGACACACATACATACTTTCGAACATGTTTACATGTATTTAGATATACCTATTTAAATGGATAGAATTTATATCATATAAATATATCTCTTATATATATATATATATGTGTGTGTGTATTTATATATCGTCCAAAGTCCAATTTCATATTTTTTCACAAATTGATGCTATTGGACAGTCCCGACATGGGTCTGTTATTTTTTCTAAACGATTAGCCAATCTAAAGTGCTGAAAATAGCTTGTGCGCAGATCTCGTACCTCCACTGGACACTTTAACTAGTCTTGTAACTCCAGCTCTTCTTCATGGCAACAAATCTTCGTACAATAGACTTTAGGTACAATAGGTTTTGGAGATGTGAGGATTCTGTCCGACAGTGAAGATATACATAATTAATATACACAGTACACACACATTTATTTAGGATGTGGTTCATTGCAATTAATCATTTGACAAGACTATTAATCACATTTATAACCTCTTAAACAAGAACATGCTCCATCTGAACAGCAGTTGAGAGGGTCTAACGTAATGTTTGTGCTGACAGACAGATGTTTTAGTAATCCCATGTGGGACGTCTGTGATGTATTAGCTACAAAACACAATCAGAACAATGTGGCACATGCATTACGATAAAGACAAAAAATACAAATACTGTACAACGCATACGCACAGTATTACACACAAATGCATGTTCTGCAACTTTATATAATCAGGATATGAAATGAATGGGTGTTTTTTATTGCTGTCAGAGTAATTTGAGCTGGAGGTAGAGCTTGAATGTAGATTTTTGCACTCCCCTGACTGGATTTGTCACATGACATAAACTTATATTGACTTCAAAGACCTACATTTTTCAGTTCATAACTGAACTAAATACGTTATAAACCAATGTAGCCTATCCAGGCAGAAAGTTAAATATTTGAATTTATGAGAAATGATATTGTTTGCTAAAATAACACAAAGAGGCAACCATCCCAAGTAGCCTTTGTTTGCATGTGTGTGTTTGTGTGCACATGTAATGATTTGAGCTGAAGGCCAACGCATAGTCATTTTTCATCACTTCCACAAAAGTGGAAATGAAGGTTTCCATCTTCAGAGCTTGAAAATAATAATTTCCCCACACTGGAACTGTAGCTTTACGTCACGTCATGCAATGTTTCCTCGATGCCTTTCATCCCACTTTCTCATTCCATCTAATGCTCTGTTTCACATTTAGATTAATAACAGAGCTGTTTGATATTCAGCCAGGCAAACACATGTGGAAGAATCTATCTAATGCTAGTGATAATGTGATCTTTCTAATAGTTTCAGTGCTAAAACTCATTTTGGTCAGGGCTAGGACTATTTTTTCCGTTTCATTGAAATAGCTTGTATATGTACAAAATATGACTGCATTATAAAATTACGCAATTACATTTACAGCACCTTCATAAATTGTGATACAAATATAAAACAAAAACACACCAAAAATGTAAAGTTCATAAGTAATAAAATAAATTAAATTCAGCTATACACATCTTTAAAGACTCATTCAACAGCTAAATGTTGATTCGGTTCAGTTCAATAAAAATCTGATGTTTCGAAATGTATCAGTTCTGAAAGGAATTTGATTCAGTTCTACGCAAGACACTAGTTTCATTATTCAGCTCGATTCAGTTAAAATGTATTCTTTATTATTATCTGATACCATTAAATCGATAGTATTACTTAATATTAAGTATTTTTTAAACCCTAACTAAGCAAGCCAAATGTGACTGTGGCAAGAAACAGAGAAAAAGAATTAATATTGCAATATCAATAGAATGCTTTAGTGCCTGTCCACTTTTTCAGCAGTGCAGCTTCCATTCAAGTTTTCTTTCCCCAGAAACCAAGCCAGCAAAAAAAAGAGTCACAGCATTACAAACTTCCATTTGAAATCAGTGGTATTTTTACTTTCTGGAAACAACTTTTATTTACGTTCTGCACCGCTAGTCAACAAAGGCAATACAAAACTTTCCAAAAGGTTTGCAGAACATTGGTCACTCTAACAGATACAGTATAGCCACGTCCCAAACTCGTGCCATTGGTTAACCTGATTTTTGTAACAGTTTTTTTTTTGCACATAAGCTATCGTTAAAATCAGTTTCTGTATGGAGAAAACGAATGGTGTTTTTACTTCTGGAACAGAATGTAAACAGTGCTATTGTCTACTGTTTATTATTATTATTATAATTTACCTTAATTAGATTTTTTTTTATCGCAATTTTTATAACAACGAAAATAACATAAATTCAAAACAAATAGGCTATAATAAGCAGACAATAAAACAATAATAAAAGAGGGAAGATAATAAGAAAACTGTAGGTGCCTATAATTAGATCATTGGTTCTGACGCGTAGTTCCTTGAATGGGTCGATAATAAAATGAAATGTCCATACCTTTTAAAAATACAGTTGGATATTACAATCCATTTATTGTCCATTTTGTCAAAAGGAAAAGGAAATATCAAAATAAACAAAAAACATTATCAAGTCCATGACGGTCAAAAAGTTTTTGACCTTCCTCGAGTCTACACACACCATCCAATTGCTTTGAGAGCATAAATACATTATACACCCTCTAGTGGTGTGCAAGAAAATTACAACCAAAAAATGGCTCCTACAAAAACCATGTCCATAAACAAGTAAACAATAGTTACAAATGATTAAAACAATGGTATTTAAAATAACATACTACTTGTTAGCCGATTTCTTGTTTATATACAGGTAGTACTCTATTTTAAAATGCAATTGCGCGGTATTGTTTACTTAAATTTAAATTTCTTACATTTATGACAGGTTTATTTTTTGTTGCTGTTGATTGATCACGCTAAAAAGTAGCTCCGCCTCAAACTCACCCCATTGGTTAAACCGATTTTTGGCGCAAAAAATGTTTTTTTTTGTCGCACCTTAACGCATAATAGAGATTATAACGTGCGCGCACAAGTGTTTATTCTCTGTTTGCTCACCTAATAACTTTCTCCTCTCTCCTCGCTTTACTCCTCCCACTCCTCATCTCTATATCTTCCTCCTCCTCCTCCTCCTCGGAACACCCACGCGCTTCTCCATTCCCATGCAGTCTCGCGTCGCGCGCTGACGCTGACCTTTGCACGCGCCGCGAGATTATTCATTATAAACGGTCATCTGAGATTAGATGGAGCATCTATCGGCTGAGATCCTCCGCTCGGTCTCTCGCTCCATCTCGCTCTCCTCCTCCATCGGTTTCCACAGCGATGGGAAATTGAATAAAGTTGGCCGAGGGCATCTGGAGACGCGAAGGATGTAAATCTGGGGAAAACGCGGATCGGGTTTCACGCAAACGACGCACAGCCATGCAGGAGATCCTCGCGCTGACTTGAGGAAACCTCCGACGCGTTCATTTGGTAAACGATTCACGCCGAGGCGTTCGCGGAATGGAATCGAAGTGAGTTCGGAGGCGATCCGGATCATGGACGTGTTCAGCTTCGTCAGGATGCCCAAACTAGCAGGGTGAGTCTGAGACAGCCGCAGTCATTTACACCCATGCACTTTCGGCACATGTTTACGCGCGAGTGTTGGTCAGCGGTATGGGAAGCTTGCAGGAGTGATGTCAGGGGAATTGATGGACAACGCCGCTGTCGCATCTCTTCTCCTCTCCTCATATCGTTCGTTCAGAGCTGAATGCTTCTGGAAATGCTCCTTATGTTTCTTGGTTCAAACGCGTTGTTAGTGTGGAGGAATAATGCTGAATGGCAGTGCGATGTTGAAGACGAATCTATAAAGCTCCAGAAAACAGTCAATCACTTCAGTGCTCGAAATCTGCGCGTTTTCCATTCACTAAAGCAGGAGGTTAGTGTAGCAACAAACTAGATTCTCTGAAATCTATATATGAAAACAAACACTTAATTAATATTGTACTTTATTTAATGAAAAAAATATGCCTGTACAGATATTTAAAATTAAATATTTGTGTTGCTATTTTTTATACATTATATTTATTCTAATATAAATCTGTGCATTATCAATTGACCAAGCAGTAGATCTGGAGGTTACTGTAACAGAAGATAAACTACATTTTATGATAAATGTTAAAGTATTTATTTTAAGATTATTTATATCTATAATAAATGTATTTTATTTCTAGAATACATATGACGTTTTACTTTTTTTTTAAAATATAATAATAATAATAAAAATAATTCATTATTTTAAATTTTCCATTGACTAAGCAGATTTGGAGCTTACTGTAACAACAGTAGACATATGACATAAGTATGTTTTATTTAATATGCTAACTTCAAATATGTATAATTTGCTACGTTAAATAGTATTTATCTAAATTCAATGTTTTTAAAAGAACAGGAATGTATGCATTACCCATTGACTAAGCAGATTTGTAGATTTAGAGGTTACCTTGGCAACAGTAGACAAAAATATATTGATGAAACAAGTAGGCCTGTTGTAAATGTTATGAAAAGATAATTTTTACAAATAAAATCACAAATTACATCTATTGGTGTAATGCTGAAGTATTTATTTGTATGCAATTCACTTAAAAAGTGTGTGTGTGTAATAATATATGTATATGTGTGCGTGTGTGTGCTTGTATGCATTTATATGTATAAACAAAACAAGCATTAATTTCCAGTGTTTTTGTGTAGATTTCTGCCTGTCATTGTATTATATCTGAACACATAAGCCGCCCGGCTCTGTATATATTGTTATGGGCCCAGGTTGATGATGAGAATGGGGTTTTGTGATTTAATTTGCCTCCATGCATACAGTGGCGTAACATATAAGCCGTGTGCATGCGTAGTGCTGTCCTCTTAAGCTCATTTCATCCTGTGACTGTCTAAACTCCATAACCTGTTTGGCTTGTTTGATTTTTCTTGATTTTATCCCAGCTAATCCTCCTAAAGGATTGGCCTCTGGATCTCTCTGGCATCGTCGCCACCATCCAGTGCTCGTAATGACAGCCTGTTTATTCTCCAAAATAATCACACAGCATTAAAACAGATTATAAATGTATAGAAGAGCTCTTTATTTTATGCAAGAGTGATCGTGTTTGTGTGAAGGGCCTGCTTGGACGCCTTGTTCTGGACTCAAAATTAGCCAACATGTGTCTGGGGTCAAAGTTTAAATGGAACGGCTGATGATTTGTGATGCGTGGGCAATATTTTATGGTTGAGAACCCTTTTATGATTTAATGTTTTGATATGCAGAGTCTGCAAAAAAAATGTAATTCTGTTGTTATTTACACTCTATTCATTCCAAACCAAGTCTTTTCCAGGTGTTGTTTCTGTTTGGTTGTAGTTCCTTGGAACACAAAATGGAAAACTGAGGAATAGCCTACACATGGAAATGTGTTTTTCCCCCCCAATATGATTTTCTATAAGAGCTGCACAATTTGAAGGAAAAACAAACTAGAAAAACACCTTTTGTCCCCTTAGAATGATTGTTAATGTGGTCTAAACATTGTTTTATCCTGTTAGTGTGGCTTAAAATAGTTGTTTATTTATTTTTCTGTGCTTGAGTTTAGGGCGGCACAATTTGGCCAAAATATTTTTGACCATATCATTAAAATAAAACAAATAAATAAATGCAAAAGTAAAATAAAACAAATATTGATATAATAATAATAATAATAATAATAATAATAATAAAAACTATAAAAGCAAAATAAGAAATATTAATATTGCAATATTTAAATTTTTTTTAATAATAAATGTCTTTCCGTTTTGATACAGTATAAGATTTGTAAAGGAAGAAAAGTGTTCACACTTGTGTAAATGGACACCAAGTTTCATAAATTTTAAATAATCTAAAATAAAAACGTATG
Source organism: Enteromius anoplus (assembly GCA_032359395.1). NCBI lineage: Eukaryota > Metazoa > Chordata > Actinopteri > Cypriniformes > Cyprinidae > Enteromius > Enteromius anoplus. The sequence goes on from JAUMHG010000048.1 coordinate 2,623,207, forward strand.
ACAGTAAAAAATATATATCTTAAACTAATAACCAATAAAATTACAAACACAACAAAATTACTAAAAAATAAAACGTAAAAAATATAGATAAAACAAAAATCAATTAAAATAAAATAGTAATAGTACTACATAACAAAATCTATAATAGTATGTAGTATTATGATATTACAATAAAAAGGTTCTGACATGGATAGAGCTACTGTATCATATGGCAGATTTTTATGTGTGTTTTTTTTTTTAATCAGTTTGGCATTTGTGGTCAATATAAACTATGGTATGTGTTCTGAATCTGAATGAAAATGTGAATATGACACGTTGATTGTCATGTGATCTTTCTGAAGCCGTGCGGCTGTTCTTGTGAACTGTAATCTGCTACATTCCTAATCTCCTGCAAGCAAAAGAAAACATCAGACCCGAGGGACTAAATTAACATCATCAACTAAATTCATGAAATTGAGCGCATCACGAAGGGCCGATGCTCGATTGTATTTTGCAGCGCTGCAGACCTGGCCGTGTTTGGACTTTAGCAGCACGAGCTGAAGGTTAAAGAGCGCTTCATCCTATTTCTGAGACAGTGCATGAAAAGCAGCACTTTGGAGAGTTATGAAAGCATCATCTTTAATTCATGCATCTCTCCGCGTTGCTGAGAATAGAGTCTAGATTAGAGTACGCATGAGGAGCAAAAACAGCCCTGACCAACAACAAGAAGACTGATGTCTGGCTGCTTCTGCTCACATCTGCCCTTTCACACTGAGCTCATGCTGCTGGCTCTCGTGACGCATGCTTTCATCTCAACTACAGTGGGTACAGAAAGTATTCAGACCAGCCTTAAATGTTTCACTCTTTGTTATATTTCAGCCATTTGCTAAAATCATTCAAAATCATTTTCCTCATTAATGTTCACACAGCACCCCATATTGACAGAAAAACACAGAATTGTTGACATTTTTGCAGATTTATTACAAAAGACAAACTGAATGGTCGTAAGTATTCAGTCCTTTGCTGTGACACTCATATATTTAACTCAGGTGCTGTCCAGTTCTTCTGATCATCCTTGAGATGGTTCTACACCTTCATTTGAGTCCAGCTGTGTTTGATTATACTGACT
>JAUMHG010000048.1:2634898-2644921 GCA_032359395.1 Enteromius anoplus
TTAAATGTACCAATATTAATTCATATAAACTACACTAGTCAAATAACATTAATTTTTGCAACCACTTACCTTAAGATGATTAAAAATAAAATAACGTATCAACATTGATTCATTGAAAAATAACATCAGTTGCATCAATTATTACATTTGCGCACTACATAAACATTTAGTAAAAAAAATAAAAATAAAGCTTAAATTGTATCAATAACAATGAATAGCAATTCTATATATAATTTTAAAGGCTTGCATCATGCAGCCAGTGCTTTCATTCTAAGGAGTGTTTTTTTGCTTCAATGGATGCTGTGTGTTTGTGTTTACTTCAGGTGGGTGTTTGGATTCTGTAACTCTTTACAGCACTTTAGTGTAAATGTTGGCCTTGAGCTCCACACTGATACAGTGAGTCATGAGTGCGTTCGCTGATCTGTTATATGATGTGAAGCTCTGACACGGCTTTGATCAAGCAGCCCGCTGGATATCAGGCTTTCTAAGGAATCTGCCGGCAGTTCAGCATTAGATAAATTTCATGGCTCTTAGCGTACAAGACTGAAGCATGACAATCTTGAGGCTTGGATGATTGCATTACATAATAAATGTAATTAAATCAATGTCACAAATGAAGTCCAGGCTGTTAGCGGTTGATATTCTGCAGCTTTAGAGAGGAGGAAAAAAGCCCACAGTCTACGGCTAAAAACTCCATATGTGCTGGTACTTTGTGCATTCATTATTAAAGTTTATGGATTCTGCAATATTCAATAGTAGTGGGAAGTAGGGCTGGATGGTAAGCTAATTTGTTTTACAGCACAACTGACTTTTCTGTAGACATTAAATTGAATTCATTTCATAATTGAACTTTGAGATCTATTTTTGAACTGAATTGAGCTCAGTTATCAAACTATTTTGAATTAGTTTCATGATTGAAACTTTTGCAACATCTACACTTTTATTGAACTGAATTACGCTGAATAACAACACCGTTATCTTCAGCAGAGCTCTTCTGAATCTGAATCATATGCTTTGTAATTGATGAATTTTCGAACACTATTATTGAACATCAACTTTTGAACTGAATTAAGCTAAACAATGAGTTGCTGTGAAACTGAATTGAATTTGTTTTGCAATTGAACTTTGTAACATTGACACTGTTATTGAACTGAACTGAGTAATGACAATATTGGGAATTAGCTTCATAATAGATTGAATTTTGCAACCGTGACCATTGATTCAATTCAGTTTTCAACTGTCAATTCAATACTGGATTGAGTTACCACGGCAATGTGGTAAATTCACTTCATATCTAGTGAATTGTTACAACATGGACACTTTTTGAACTGAACTGAATCATTGTTTTAATTGTAATTAAGATGAACGATGTTAGTATGTATTTGTATCATTATTCCTTATTTATTTCAACATTAACACCGTTATTGAACTGCATTGAATAAACATGGAACTGAATTGAGTGGCAATACTGTAAGTTAAGTTCATAATTGCTCTATTTTGCAACATTGACACTATTATTGAACTCAACTGAACTGAATCAACGTTTGAACTGAATTAAGTTGAATAATGGCACTTGTCTTTAGTCGAGTTGAATTGGTTTCATAATTGAATTCCGCATAATTGAAAGTTATTGAACTGAAAAAAAGTGGAATAATTATGAAATTAGTTTCAGAACTGATGAAGTTTACAACATTGACACCTTAATGTACTGTACTGAATCAACTTTTGAACTTTAATATTGAACTGAATGGAATCAAATTTTGAACCGAATTAAGATGAATAATGACATTTTCTGTAGAGCTGCTTTTACAACTGAAGTCAATTTTTCATGATTGAAGTTTGAACCATTGACCGTGATATTGAACTGATTTAAACACACTGGACTTTTTTGAGACTTGAGAATTAGCTTCAAAATTGATTAAACTTTGCAAAATAAATACTTTTAACCTGAATCATTGTTTAATTGAATCACTGACTTCTGTAGAGCTGCTTTACGGCTGAAATTTAATTTGTCTCATCATTAATGAGCTTTTCAACTGAAACTGAACATAGATTTGAATAGAGAGTTGAATAATGACGCTGTGGAGAATGTGTTCAGCAAGGGATTCATTTTGCAACAAACTGAATCGAATCAACTTTTGAACTGAAAGAAATTTTCTCCCTCGAGTATTACCAAACCTGTATGAATTTCTTCCGAACACAAAGATATTTGGAAGAAAGTTTGTAACCAGGCTATTTTGGGTCACCAATGACTTCCATAGTAGGAAAAAAAATACAATGGAAGTGACCCAAAACAGCCTGAAACTATAATATACTATAGCAGAGCTACTTTAAAACTTCAGATTGATTGAATTTCACCACATTCTCAATTATTTTCCTGTTTATTTCTGTGAAGCTGCTTTGAGGCGGATCGTGTTGTATGAAGCGCAGTCTAAAGACGGCTTCCCCTCCTCACAGCGTCTTGTGTTTGTCTTGCAGTCAGAGGATCAAGTCCTCCTGCTGTCCGCCGCAGGCCGCCGGGAGTTGGCCGTCCACACAGGGACCCTCCAATGGCTGGGAGATGTCGTCCTCTAGAGAGACCCGAGACTGCTACATCAAGTGAGTGTGTTTGCATTCAGGCTTCCTCCCGATGCAGATGTTTGAGTGTCGAGGCTTCCTGGCGTAACCCGTCACGTTCTCTCGGTCCACGTCCTGAATACTGATCCCGTCCTCCTCGCCGCACTGCACACGGGGACTCTGAGAGCTCCAGAGCCACGCCGGCTCGAGACTCGAGCACATTTGCATGCAGAAACACGGGTCAGCCTTCTGATGTGACGAAGCGGTAAAAGATACTAATGCTGCTTTTTCTTCCCGCTATACTAACGTGAGGTAAAGGAGATGTGAGGAGGCTAAGAGCAACCTGTGAGTCCACAGCTACTTTGGTTGGTTTGGTTTCCTGTCTGTAGGATTATAGATGTATTACATCTGCCTCGAAAAGTACTATGTTAGGCGGTGCGTAACATTGAGGGTGAATATTTGTAACTAACAATGAAGATACATGTGTTAAGTTGTGTTTTATATATTTGATTTATTTTTACATTTTTGCTATGTCACACTACAGGACACACTTGATTACAATTAAAAATGTAACAATATTAATTAATAAAACTACATTAGTTAAATTACATTTATTTATGTATTTATATATATATATATATAGTGTAATACAGATTTTTTTTTTATTGTTGTTTTTCAACTGAAATTGTTTACATTAATTTTGTTTTTGTTTTTCTGAGCCAAACATAAATTTCACAGATATTTCCCTGATTCACTAAATTTCCCAATAAAATATAATTCAGTGTAAGGATCTTGACAAGCACTTTTACAACAAAAATCAGTTTATGACATATTAAAAGACTAATTAGTTGTTGTTTTTTTATTCGCCACTACCCTAGGTTTTACCGGTTTGTCAGTAAGATTTTTTACTCATTTAAATGATATATATATATATTAAAATATATAAAGAACATTACAAGTCAGAATAATCATGTTTGAATTTTTACATAAATATTGTGTTACACTGAGTGTCAGTATAATATTTAAACCAAATTTTGACCCCCTTTTTGTTTCTTTTTTTTTCTCCAAAAGCTTTTTTTTTTAAACCTTGAAAGCACACCATTTCAAATCGTGACAGCTGAGCGTCCCGCGTTCATAGACAGTGCGCGTGGTGTTTATGTGTCACCAAAGGCTTAGGGGCCGTTCACATGCAGCGCGTTTTGCGCGCACAAGCTCTCTTTTTTTTTAATGGAGCCGCGCAGTTTAAAATCCAAACGATTTTGTGACTCAAAGCGCCTTCATGGTTGCCTAGTAACGGCAGACGCTACAGAAGCAAGACGCCTCGCATTTTCCACTCGTTTTTAGACGCTTCATGTGAACGTACCCTTAAGAGAGTAAGTTACATTTAATGCTAAAGTATCGTTAACGCTAATACAGACATTATTTTAGTGTGTTAGAGCAGAACGATGCAGCTCTGGTTAAACAGCTGGATGCCGGGTTGAAATGCAGCTGGATTTGGTCTTGGCTTCAACTGTAAAAGGGCAAGAGGTGTCCTTTTATTTAGGGAATGTAAATATGTCTTTAGACAAATATCAATACAGTATTTTTTCTGAACCTGTGCTTAGGATATTATTCCATTCAACTTATTTGGTTACTGTAAAATTGGCAAAGGGAAACTTTCATCACATGTTTTTTTTTTTTTTTTTCTGGCATGATCTGTCTGCAATAGCAAATATTCTCACCTTTTTCACCCCTGACCCATTTTCATGCCTGAGATTTAGTTTCTTATTTAAAGTGGTGTTTTCATTTATATTTTCATTTATATATATATATATAATATACTTTCATTTCCATATTGAGGTTTATTTAGGATGGAAGTCAAAGAAAGCAGTCTTTTATCCAATTTAAATGTTTTGTTTGCTTGTTAGAGTGACTTGAGCATCCTGAGGTTAGTTATCTGTAATATATTTACTATCATTATATGATCTATATGATCATTTCGACACAAGGGTGCATCCTACGCACTCCCAGTATGCATTAAATGCTCCACTGGTCCTCTTGCTGTGAAAGCTGCTTATTTAGTTGGTTTCTAATTAGCCGCCTCGTCAACAGAGGGCGGGGTTTGTCACACTTGAGGGTCTGGGGCCGGGGGCCACTTATGTAAGAATGGAACGCAGCGCTGGGCACATATGCACATCGGATGCGGGATATTGTGATCAGGAGCTTCCCGTCGGCTCTCCCTGCTTCCTTGGCTGAGATGCAGCTTCATACTCGGGTGTGTAATAATTCATGTTTTCACGTCCGTATTGAAGTCTTCTCTTGATGTAGACTCGAACCATAAAAGAAGTTACCGTTTTTGAAATATTCATCGGATATGTGCCAGATTCGTGTTTGCTTACTGCGGCATGTGATGCTTCCAGGAAACGTTGAACGGGGCGTCCTGTGAATGTCTTAGGGTGGCGCACTAATAAGGGTGCTAGCATGGCTGAATCTGACAGTTTAGTGGTACAACGGTTGATAAAGAGAGAATGCATTGTGTAAATGAGTACTAGTGTTGAGTTATTTACCATTATAACAAATGCAGTGCTGTTTAGCATTTAATATGATGCATTGGCTGCAAGTATTGGGATACTTCAGTCTCAAAATGTCTGAGACTTCCTAGACACTTTGTGGATCTGTTGTTTTATAATTTCAAGCCAGTGAAACGATATCTTTATTAAATGTTTGGTTTAAAGCATGCATGCTTTTAAAATAAATGAAGCTTGCTTTTATTTCATATGATATTATCATCTATTTTGAAGCGTATACATTTTGTTTTCGAGTGCAATGTTTAGACATTAAGCAGTTTTAGTGTACGTTTTAAGTGCATGCTGTATCAAAAATACGTTTTTATTTTGATTGTGTGATCTTTAAATAACATCAATCTTTAAATGCTAAATATTTAAAGTTTACCTGCAGTATACCTCCATGCAATTAAAGTGCAATAAGCTCAACATTAGCTGTTCCAAATTTCCAGTTGACTTTAAATATACCGGTTTAGTGTACTAAAAGTGCAATTGCAGGATATTTTTCATCAACTACGTTTATATGCATTGGTACATAATATATATATATAAACATATATATGTATTTGTGTCCTCTTTAGTATGTTTAGTACATTTTAAAACAATTAGTCACAATGAGAATAAAGTTTTGATTGCATTAAGTCAGTGTGATAATTCGTAGACAATCACAATATTTTTTGGCGATGTGCCACTTTACTGCAAATGTTTGTAATTACGATATCCTGATCGTTCAAGTGGTTTCAGTCTGAATAAAGTGGACAAGCCCAGTTTTAGCTGCTGATATGATGTTGTTTTGGTTTTCTAAGCCGGGCTGTGATTGGTCCAATCGCTCTGTGCTCGCCGGCTCTTAGTCTTAAAATAGAAGCAACATCTTCAGAATAAAGAAAATGAAAAAAAAAAAAAAAGAAAATCTGCTGTTCAGGGCAAGTGTCTGTGCCCGTGGCTTTCAGAGGCTTGGACGAGACGAGTGATTGAGTGATGAAGTGTGTGTGAATCGAACCCGAGCTCCGAGCATCTGCTGAGGTGAGCCGAGGATTAGAGGAGTTCTCATGATTAAATCTGGTTTATTGGTCGCTTTACACTGATATTTGACATTTGCATGTTATTGTTTTGCTGATCATAAAAATTTATTTGAATGCTTTAAATTTCAGTTTAGTTTCAGTCTGTTGCAGTTATAGATTGTTCTTTTGATTATTTGTATTCATTGGTATATTATTATTGTTTTTTTGGCTTAAGCTTTAGATTCATTTCAGTTAGAGGCTGGAAAAAAGTTAGAGTTCTCAAGATTTCCAGTGAAATCTTCAAAATTTAGTATTTTGCGTATAAGCACTGTATTATATTTTTTCAATGCCACAAGTGACATTGATTTTATGTTAAAACGAGTGTGATTTCTTGGTGTCCTTTAGTGTTACCTTTTTATTTGTTGCCAAGAAACACCAAAAATGTGTTTTTAAAGTCATAAATAAAGATGATACCATTATATTCACAAGACAATGCTAAAGCATGTCCTTATGCAGATGTTTTCTTTTCCTTTTAAATCAGCTATTGTAGTTATTATAAAATGATTATCAGCAAAACTATAATAAATGGCAGTGGATTCTTCTTTTAGTTAGTTTAAATGTCATAGATGTTTTTAATGTATTCGTTATGTACGTTTAGGTTTGTATTTCTATGATAAGCAGTCAGCTCATTTTCAGAAAATACAATTTTGCATGATATTTTCAGTACAGTCATTAAACCATTTCTTAACTTTTGCATATATGCATTTCTTTTTTAACTGTCCCAAGTGGCATGGCTTCTATGTTGCTGACATCCCACACAAAGCAGGATTTCTGTGGCATGCAGTTGAGTACAGAACAGTATGCATTATTTTTTTTACATTGCTACATTGCTCCTACATTAAGGTAAGGTTTGCTCGCAGAGATCCCACACAAACTCCAGCAAATGTTTGTAAGCTGATTTGTATGCAGATATTTGACATTTGACCATTTTATAATATGTGCTATTGTACAGTAGTTTTATGCATTATCATTTCTCATTTTCAATTTCAGTTCAGCTTTAGTCATTTGTAACAATGCTTTGTTCATGTTTGTTATGTGTATATATATATATATATATATATAAATATATATAAAATAGAATATAATTTTTTTTTTTGACCCGATTTATCTTATTTGGTTAATTAATAGTTAAGCATTTATTTTAATGCTAATTATAAAGATTTAAAAGGAATTTTGCATGGTGCCATTTACATTTTCAATGCGATCTTAAAATATTCCTTGGTTTCTGCATGAAGGCAGTGCTCTTTTTTTTAAAAGTGTGCCAAGATTCATTGCTCCTCGTTTTTCTCTGAGATTGGTGACATGCAATTTTGAGTCACAAGTGTGTATTTTATTAGTCTCCTCAGTCAGATATTAGCCAGTTGGCATTAAATCTGGTATTCACTGCACAAATTTTTTTTTCCAAGTTGTAATTAATGAAGTATGTTTTGCATAAAAACTGACATTTAATTTGATGTAATTTGGCTTTTTTTTTTCAATTCTGGTGAAATTACTAACAATTTCTAAATTAAATAGAAAATTCTACATTAAATTATTTTCATCGCTTAAGCCCACTGGCCACATTTTCTGCAATTAACTATTTCAGAATACGAAAACAAAAGTTAAATCCTCCTGTTTTTAATAGACCCATGTCTGTAGAAATGTACAGGATCCTGAGATGGTCTGTGTTTGTTTGTAGTGTTTTGTAACGAGAGAGATCAGATCTGGGCCAGCTGGATCAGCGCCTTCTTTAAATCTTGCAATCCTTCTCTATTAGTGCAGCGGACCATTTATAATTAGAGTATAGAGAGAAATTAGAGCGCTTACGTATTCTGGAGTCTTTGTAAAGTAGGACATTTTTCAAACCCTGTTCGAGACTGTAGCGGTTTGAAAATGGAAATGAAATGTCTGTGCGTTGTGTTCCTGCTATCATTTACCACTACAGTCCCGATCAAATAAACACAGCACGGTTTACATAAGAGACACACGGGCTTCGCTCCAGAACCTTGTGGGCTGTTATGTTGGCAGCGTTTGAACACATCAACACAAAACACTCAGAAAGGTGTGTAGAGATGCACAAACCTGAGCTGACCTGTGATGACCTTTCATTTGCTCCGTCGTGCCATTTTATAAGAGGAAGTGAAAAAGTATGGGGGAAAAAACAAGTCTATAAAGCACACAGCAATGTATTAAAAATGTATTGCACTGCAGTGTGAACAAACAATATGTAAATTTAACTGAACTTAATTGTAAATGCATTTAAATGTGTGACATCATTTGAAAATGTTTAAAATGTAATACATGTATAGTTGGGCATAATGCAGTTTGTTTTATTTTTGCATTGAAAAAGCTGTATAATATAAAACGGAACATTTTATTTATTTTTTGCATAATTTTTTTTGCATGACGTTTAACTAAAAATTACAAACATAAAGATTTTTTTTTATAAATATGCTTACATATAATGCAGCATTTACTGGACCATGATCAGAAGTTTTTATTTTTTTTAGCCCTTTGCATTGAAACTTTGGTATATTGCATGAGCTTTTTTGGAGTTCTGGGTAACGCTTTACTTAAAGCCTGTCTTGTATAATGCATTAAAAAAGGATTTATTATGTAAATTGTAGTGCATTGTTTCTTTTAATATAACAAGTTGTAATGCGTTCTAATATTTATAGATCAGCAGTTTGTCATGTGTTTTAATGCATTACACTTCCTAGTTGTAATAGTGACTAGATAAGTATTATAAGTCCAGATACAGTTTTTTTGTGTGTGTGTGAGATCACACAATGCATTATAAATTGCATTAATTAATGCATTATATATAATGCTTTACAAAAGTATTTCAAAGTCTGTAGCGTTAAATGTTACTCGTACTAACGTGGCTCTAACAATAACTGCATTGAAATCAATTATGCATCAGGTTTCACGTGTGCTTCTGTCTGTTCCTATAATGCTCTGCTTCTGTAGAGCGTTTCAGATGAGGTTTTATGGAGTTAAGGTGCCGGTTATGTAGCAGATAGGCGGCTCAAAGAGCTGTAAGAGTGTCTTGCAGTCACCTCACCTGCTTAATTTGATTGCTAAGGTAAGATGAGACGCTGTAATGTCCACCTTCACAGAGACTCCATTAACCAGAAGCATTTAGCGTGAGCTTCTGACCGGAATAATTCACGTAACGCAATTATCCAGCTCTCGTGCCTGATCAGATTTGCTCCCTGCCGGTTAATAAAGTCATTTCTCAGCAGCAGCTTTGCGTGTTTGCTTTGGCATTTAGTCACGAGGTGCTCTTTTTGTTCGGCTGTCTTCCTGCGAGGGACGTGTGCTTGGTGTGTCTTTTGTCTTGTGGATGTTTCAGATGAGTCGGTCGAATAAGAATGACGCGAGTCATCGCTGCATCAGAAATCACCAGTAATCATCATCATCACAGATCATTAGTGCTCGGTTCACACCATCAGACAGGTACACACAACAATACGTTCAGATGCACCATTCAGTAATAGTTTTATTTTAATACTTTCAGTCACAGTTGGAGTTTGAGTCAGCTCAAGCAATGGCTTTTTTGGTTTGTTTATAAGATGTTGTTTAAGGCACACACTATAGGAAGAACCAGTGTTCATTTAGGGTTAATTTGCCTCCATAACATGTTGTTTTAGTAGACCGGAAACATCTTTGATAAACTTCCTTTTGCAATGAAACCACAAAAGGAGCTTTTACTCCACTTGAGCAGCGTTTACATACAACAAACTTAATTTTATTCATTGATCTGGTCTTTTGCATATAAACAACAGTTCCTTTTCAGGAACCTCAACACTGCGTCGAGACGCATTTGGGAACGCCTTCCAGCGTGACCGCTCTGAATCTGCTGTAAAATCTGTCTAGATTAA
>JAUMHG010000048.1:2647000-2659613 GCA_032359395.1 Enteromius anoplus
ACCGATTATACTGGAGCACCAACTAGCGTTTCTAATGTTCTGAATGTACTTGAAAGTAGGGATGCACCGATCCAGATATATCGTAAGATACTTTAATCAAATTGGGAAAATATGTCTATGGAAATTTAAACCATATAAAATGTTTTTAACCATACCAATTGTCACCTGTCTTGCTTTAATGTAGCAAGGAAGTGTTGCACCTTGTTGAATTAGTACAGAATACAGCTGAACATTATAGATGTGTGTGAGTGTGTGTGTATCGGCTATTTTACAAAGACTTGCTTGACCTTTGAGTCAAAACATTAAGTGTGAACGATTCTGCTCAAATCGCCCACTGCTTAATCAATACATGCCTTTCTTTGGGAACTGAGTCCTTGACTTTAGTGTTGCACCATCTTAGATTTATTAAACAAAGACCTGTTGGTGAACTAATGGCCTTCTATAGATTTGTTGGAGCTGCTCTGAGGATGTCTCATGCAGGGCACACATGACCTCTCGTGCTCTCACCGCGGCTTGACAGATTAATTGTAGCCCTTCGCGGTGCGCTGGAACATGTGTCGAGAATGATGACGCTTCCTCGCCGCCTCCTCCAGCCCACGGCTTTAATTAGCTAACGACGTGCACAGAGCTCACGCTTCGCAGACCTACAAATGCAAGATGATATAAAGACTGAGCAATAGCTGAGAAACTAGCGGCGATTAGATTAGCGAAACGCGAGAGGATGTGATGTAAAGGCCATTTGCTGGTTACCTGAGCGGAATGTGGAAACATAATGCTATTAAATTCACAATAACATCTTATGCTGAGTGATAAAATACAGATAATGGGACACCGAGCCCCACATAAAGACAGAAGGCTGTGTTATGTTCAGAGACAGACCATGACTGGAAGCTTTTTTTTAGCACTTGTGCGAGAAAATGAAGAGGTAAAGACATGCATTAGGTGTCTTTTGTGTTTTGCTTCACATGCACCTGCAGATGATGTTTGGAAATGTAGTTTTGCACAAGTTTACATCTCATAAACTAATTTATAGTGTTTCCAAACCAGCTTTATTGCTATTATTCATAAACAATACACAAAATGTGTTCTAAATAATTAACTGGATTGCTTCTGCTACATATAAGATGTATAAAGAAAATGTATGTCCTCCTGAAATAATTCAAACATGAAATAAAGGGGAGAAAATAATGAATACTGTACATATTCCCACTCGCTTTTTGACAAAAAAAATTACTGTAAAATCAATGTGACTAAAATTATATTGAGACTATATTATTTAATTAAAATAAATACATATATTGCAACAAAAGCATTGTAAAATTAAAATAAAAAATCTGACTAAAACGTTTTTTGATATTCAAAATGAATAAGCGATACATTTCAACATTGCTAATGTACTGTAAATAAATAAAAGGATGACTAAAAAATTTTAAGTTTAATAAGTTTGAATTCAGACATTTTTAAATTTAATTTGTATACAATACTACTGTTGTATAATTAATTATTTATCTTAAATTTATTATTTTATAGCTGTACAATTTTTATATTAATAATTATGTCTTAATTAATTTATTTTTGTATTAATTCTCATTCACATTAAACCAAGCTTTTATTTTGGTGCTCTGCCTCAAATGCATGTCTGCATTATGGTGTGTTTGATGCTTGACGGAAGGCGTGGCTGAAGTTTGGCACCTCACACTATGGTCATAACAGCGTCAGCCAATGAAATTAGACAGTTTGCTGGTCTTGAAGAGGATAAACGTGATTGGCTGCTGCCTGGCTACTGTATTTGCATAGAGCGATCCTGATTGGCTGACGTTAACAGTGTGTTCACATGGGGCGTCAGCGTCAACGCTTCCCATTGACTTTAAATGGGTGACATCAAGCGTTGTCGGAAAAAATTTTTGCTCCGTTAGCGGCGATTCACTGTCAACTTCTGCTGTGAACAACGCCAGTGAAGCGCCTCCGACGGAAGTGTCAGCCAATCAGGTTCGCTCTATGCAAATACAATAGCCATGCAGCAGCCAATCACGTTCATCCTGTTCAAGAGCAGCAAACGGTCTAATTTAATTGGCTGATGCTGCGATGAACATGGCGTCAGTGCCAAACTTCAGCCACACCTTCCGTCAAGCGTTGACGCCCCATGTGAACACACCATAAGAGTGAAGCATGGCACTGTAAGAAGGTACACACTGATTTAATATAATCATAGACTTCATGCTACAGTGTGACACTTCAGTTTGTTATGTCTGTCACGGTCAATTTTGTTTCGATACATCATTCAGCAGTACTTGTTGGAAATACGTGTGTTCAGACAGCGTCTCCTCATTTTTCAAGTAAAGTCTGTGCCTCTGCATCAGTTCTTCTCTTCTTAGATGACACGGCGTGTTGAAGTGTGCGGTGACTCAACTGTACAAGCCGACAGTGTTGAATGATAACAGTGTGTAACTGGGTCATCAACATTTGCAGCAGTTTCTTCACTTGTAGCACTTTCTCCCATCAACCTTTTGTACTAGAAAGTCATTGTTCACCTCCCACTAAATTACGGTTCCCGGGGGCTTTGAGAACTGTGACAGCCGCAGCGTAGATGTTCCCGTGGAGGCTGATCATTTCCACACCTTTTATTGCGTTCAGTTCCACTGTGTTGTGTTTTAATAGAGAATGTCAAACCTCACGTCACATGTGTTGCTGTTATGAAAGAGGTCAGTCAGAGCTGTGTAATCTGGACACCTGAGGAAAACAAGAGCGTAAAGATGGAAACTGCGAGCTTTCTGCATACTGTATCTTACATGCTGTATCATAAGTCAGTTTCTAAGGCCTCTAAATTATCAACTGTGTCAAATCTTTACTGATTTTTATCAAGTAAATCTAAGAATAACGGCATTAATCCCCGATGAACATTTACTGGATTAAAGCAGCTCGCTTCATAAATAATATTATTGCATTGCATTTTATGTTTTAAGCATAGGAGATATAGAGTGATGACTAATTTACTGTATATAATTTTATGGAAGCAGCTGCTGTGTCATAAAAATATGACTGATTTGCATTAAAAGCATCACAATTTCATAAATTTTTCTCCATATAAATGTCAGTGTCTGGACCAAATTCCATATTTTTGTTAAGTCTCTGAATAAAATTGAGTTATATTCTTCCTCCATATTCTCCATAAATTACACTAGATGAGCCATAAAAGACTGAAGGTGTTTTGAAATAAATAGCTGAGTTTTGGGAGCATAACGATGTAAACTAATTCCATATTTTTGAATAAAATTGCCAAGGGGCAACAAGTTTATTGAAAATAGCAGAGGGCCTAAGACCGAACCTTGTGGCACTCCATACTTCACTGCCATTAACTGAGAGGAAATCTAAATCGTCTTAAACCATGTCCCCGAATGTGCGTATAGTTTTGTAATTGAACTGTGAGTATGTCATGATATACTGTATAGTGTAGAACGCCATATCAATCAATTAATCATTCACTTTTATTTCTATAGTGCTTTTAGCAATACAGATTGTAGCAAAGCACTGAACATTATCAAATAGAAAAATGAGTGATTGTAATGTATAATGATGAGATTAAGCTATTTATTTATCAAATGCAGAGACGGTCTCTGTAGTCAAGACGGCGGTAATCACTGGAAAGCAGGTACCCCCAACTAAGCAAGCCAGAGGCCACAGCGGCAAGGAACCAAAACCCCATCCATGAGAGAAAAAAACTTGGGAGAAACCAGGCTTAGTTGGGTCCAGTTTCCTCTGGCCGGACGCCCAGCACCTAATTTCCAGTTCAATTTGAAGCGCATGTTAGATTGTGCAAAGGACTTACACACACTTGTGTGTGTGTGTGTGCATTTGGTTCAGGTGATCTGTGATTATATCTGTAGTCTGGGGCAAAAACACATACACAAACCCATATGTTCTGTATTTTAGAGGTAGAAGAGAAAGTTTGAAGATTCAATAAACCATTCCATTGCAAAAAGTTTATTTTTCTGACAGCTATTTCATGTGGCGGGCTATACAGGGTTAAAGCATTCAGTTTTGAGTTCATGTTAACATTGAGCTACTTGAATCTTTATCCTCCTCTGTCTTTCAGTCACCTGTCGCAGTCAAGTTCTTTGGAGGAAGTGCGTGTTGATGTGGATAGGTTCGTCCCTCCTGCACCGCGAAAGGTGGAAATGAGGCGCGACCCGGTGCTCGGCTTCGGCTTTGTGGCAGGCAGCGAAAAACCAGTGGTGGTTCGATCGGTTACTCCAGGTATCCCAGCTGATCCAGACTGGTTATTCTGCATGTATTCATACAACGAGTCATTTCATACAACATAAGTCTCTTCTGCTCACCAAAGCTGCTATATTTATTTTAATAGTCACGCATAAAAATAAATAAATAAATATGTTTACAGTTCAAAATAACTGCTTTCTATGTGAATATATGTTAAAATGTAATATATTTCTGTGATCTAGCTGTATTTTTAGCATCACATGTAGTGTCACATGATGCTTTAGATCCTTTACTTTTGACCAATTGAATGCATCTGTGCTCTATAAAAGTATTAAAGGGATAATTCACCCAGAATGAAAATTCTATCATTAATTACTCACCTTCGTGTTGTTCCAAACCCATAAGACCTTTGTTCATCACCAGAGCACAAATGAAGATATTTTTGATGAAATCACAGAGCTATCTGACCCTCCACAGAGAGCAACACAAATGAAAGGACCTAGATCCAGAAATGTAGTAAACAGTCCATGTGACATTAGAGGATCAACTCTGAGAAAACAAACTGACACTTACCCCAAAACTACTGTGCAAGAAATAATCATGATAGAAAATGGAAGGGCCAAATAAAATGTGCATTATCATGGTGCATGATGTCCATTGTTGAAAAATGCATGTAATACAGTATAAACACAAATGTGATGTGTGTTTGTGATGAATGTGCAGGAGGGCCTTCAGAAGGGAAGCTGATTCCAGGAGATGAGATAGTGATGATAAATGAGGAGGCCGTGAGTTCAGCTCCCCGGGAACGAGTCATTGACCTGGTCAGGTACTGAACTCCATCAAGCAGCTACTGTGTCGCTCTTCATCTACTACATGTGTTTTTCAGCTGAAGTGATTAGATGCTGACAGACCAGTGGTTTCTGTCTACAATAACCGTATATACTGTGGTCCCAAAATGAGTATGACCACCCGAGTCAGATGTCTGAATGTCATTTATATTAGATCAGGGTTTTGAAAACCATCCCTCCATCTGGAGTTTCATATCCTTACTGTCTTTTTTCATTACTTTTGGCAGAAGTTGTAAGGAGTCCATCATCCTGACTGTGGTGCAGCCGTACCCTGTAAGTCTACATATTGACTGGGTTTTGCATGTTAAGTTTGTCAGTATTTTGGCAGATATATGAGATATATATAGTTGATGTATCAATGGTGTGACAGCAAACAGATACAAATAAATAAATAAAATAACTTATACACTTTATTTAGATTTTCCACTTTAGATATTCTACTAACCTCAAGTATCTTTGTAACTACATGTCAACTAATCCTCATTCATTTACAACTACTCGTCTACTAACTCTCAGTAGGGTAGGTTAAGGCCTAGCAGAATAAGTTGACATACTGTGTACTGTACTTGCAAGGATGTTTTATGTTGTGTACTAGGGCTGGGCAATACACTCTACTCTCTCACACACACACACGTGCACACATTGTATAATTTCAAGGAACAAGACAATTTCTTTTTTATGACTTTAGTTGACGCTAATAACCATGCTGCGGATTCCATCTGGATCTGCTTATTAGTTTCTGGCTCAGCTCTTAGGCAGAAGATAATGACTTGATAGCATTGATATTCAGTAATTTTTCTGCTTTTGTTTCCCTGATATTCCCTTGCAGTCGCCCAAATCTGCCTTCATCAGTGCAGCTAAAAAGGCCAAGTTGAAATCCAATCCGGTCAAAGTGCGCTTTGCTGAAGAAGTCATTATTAACGGACAAGTACCGGTAAGTGAAAACGACACGTTTTGCTTAAAAAGCATGGCACAGGCTGTATCGCAGTATTTACTGCCATTTTAATGTCGTTGTTTTTTCTTTATTTGCAATCCATTTTATTCTGATAATCAAACAAACCGGATATTCAGTGTGAAGCACTGTAGGGTTTTGATTATAATCATCAGAGATTGATTGGATTGTGAAAAGTAGACGTTATGAACCAGAATGGAGTCATGTGATTAGAATAAGAGGATTGACGTCGTCAGCCAGAAAGTGATTTTAGCTCTGGAGCAAATTATTGCATTGTGATGAAAGATTACGAAGATGCAGGTCACGTAACCCAGTGTTCATTCATCCTGTATGTCTTAATTAGTGGCGCACAACAAGAGGTTAATGTTTTATGCTGATATCATCAGAGGGATGTGTATCACTGACAGATGAAAGCCACTTTAGTTGTGTTATTCGTGCAGCTCGGAGATATATTAGAAACATGACAGGGTGTTTTCATCCGCAGGAGACTGTGAAGGATAATTCTCTGCTCTTCATGCCAAACGTCTTGAAGGTGTATCTGGAAAACGGACAAACCAAGTCCTTTAAGTTTGACTGCACCACCTCCATCAAGGTATTTCAGTGTTGCGCCATTTCAAAAAGTACTGCTTATGCTCCGTATCAGCAAAAATACTGCTGTGCAGACATGAAATATGGTGCAATAAAATATTATTGCCGCGAGCAAAATGTATTACTTTTATCACGGATCATTTGAATACATGAAATGTAGCAGTAGAGATTTTTAATGTTACAGAAGATTTCTATTTTAAATAAATGCTATACTTTTGAACTTTTTATTCATCTGTGAATCCTGAAAAAGAAAATGTATCACCGTTTCCATAAAAATATTGAGCAGCTCAACTTTTTTCGACATTAATTATTAGAAATGTTTCTTGAGCAACAAATCAGATTATTACGATGATTTTTGATGGATCATGTGACGCTGACAAAAAAATAAATAAATAAAAATTTAAAAAACATTCTAATAGATTTTTTTTTTTTTTTTTAAACTCTAATAAAAAGTCAATTTTTTAAATTGTATTTTTGATTAGTCCATATGCACTAACAGGCGTTACAGAAATTACAGAAATTTATTTTACATGTCAAGCACTTAAATGGTAGTCTGCTCTGTGCAGAAAAAAATGTAAATAATGTAATAACGATAATAGAATATTAAACTAAAATTATACATGTTTGGACTTGAAATTAAATACAATAAATGTTGTAACAATTATTTTATTTCAGCTAGTTGAATAATTTCTTATTTAAATGGTAATAATTTCTTATTTTAATTTAATTAACTTAACTTGGCGTCCTAAAATAACTAAAGGTGAAATAATAAACAATACGAACAAAAACATAATAAAAATGACAAAAGCACAACAAAGTGACTAAATGTTTAACAAAAATTAAATTGAAATGGAAAAATAAGAAAATAAAAAAAATTAAATATAAATGATTAAAAAAAAAATTTAAATATTAAATTGCAAAAAAAAAAAAACCGAACAAACAATAAAAACTAATAAAATGTAATGAAAACAGAAAATACTGTACTTTTTCTATTACTTTTTAGTCCTTTGTAGAGAGAAACCTTTACACTCTAATAATATTTCAATTTTTTAAATTTGTATTTTTGATAAAATAAATGCAGCCTTGGGAAGAAACGAAAAATAAATAAATAAATAAGAAATAAATCTTCTAAGCTCAAACCTTGAAACATTATTGTCTTTTATGCAATTTTAATTTGAAAGTAAACCAAATATATTTAAAAACATAAAGCTGACAAGTCTGATATTACACAGATGTACAAAATGTATAAATGAGTACAGTTATGAACGTTATGCTTGTTTAATTTTATATTTATAAAATGCTCAAAATCAAATTACAGTCACTTTATGGATTACATGACTACATATCCAAATAATGGCAGGAAATCATTCACAATATATTGATTCTACCCCTCTATATACAGTATATCTCCTCTCTATATACTGTATGTATATTTATTGTTTCTCTACTCCAGTCTGGGAAACTGTGACTTAATGTGATATTTAATTCACTCATTTAGTTGAAAACAAAGAATAGAATATATGGTGCACAACAATCCCATTTAAATCTGTGATAAAGAGTTATTACTTTAAAATTGCAGTTAGTAACTTTTTTTTAGGTAATCACATAATTGATCATCAATAATGGACTACAGTTTCCACGTAATCTACCCAGTGCTGTTTATATAATAGAAAATGCTTATTTCTGAAAACATATCTAGTGACGTTAGCACTATGCCACGTGTTGGTGTTGCTGATCATGATTAACAGAGCTGTTCTTCTGTTTGACAGGATGTTATTCTGACCCTGCAAGAGAAGCTGTCTATTAAAAGCATTGAGCACTTCTCTCTGATGCTGGAGCACAAGATGGAAGGATCTGCAACAAAGCTAATGATTCTGCACGAGCAGGAGATGCTAATGCAGGTTTGTTGTGCGGTGAATCTAAATCTACAAGCACAGCATGAGAGAGTAAACAGAAAGTGATCACGATTTCTTAATTTTTTAGGTGACGCAAAGGCCGGGCTCACATAAGATGAAGTGCTTTTTCCGCATCAGTTTCCTTCCAAAAGATCCGGTGGATCTTCTCAGGAGAGACGCTGTTGCTTTCGATTACCTCTACGTTCAGGTAACACGTCTGTGATGCTCGGCTCAGTTTATAGAGTCTTCTCTCCCAGCTTGATATATCAGAAACCTGTACTGAGTTTGTTTGTTTATCATGTTCGTTGTTTCATTCAGTGTTTGTGCAAATAGAAGATGCAGTGTAATATAAATATTCAGCATATGCATGTCACATTTCTGCTGTTAATAGTAAGGAAAGATGTATCGCTTTTAAAGTGTATATTGTTTAGAAAATAGCTGGCGTTAATGCAGAATAAACAGTGACGCAGAATGTTGTTCGTTCTCCCGCTTTACTTGAGATTAATAGTCAAACAATAGTTCACCAAAAATGAAAACGTGTTGAAATGTACTCACTTTCAGGCCTTCTCAGATGAGTTTGTGTCTTCATCAGATCTGGTGAAATGGGTCTCTGCATCAGTGTCTCAGCAATGGATGTGAATGTGTGCCGTCAGAATGAGAGTCCAAACAGCTGATTAAAACATCACAATAATCCACAGCTCTCCAGTCCGTTATGCATTGCAGATTTCTCACCTGATTCAGACCAGACCACTTTTTTTACTGGAGGAAGAGTTATTATGGACTCAAGTTAAAAACATCTTAGTGCTGGATTAGTTTCATATATTGTCTTCTCCAGATGTTAACTGCTGGACTGGAGTGCTGTGCATTATTGCGATGGACTCATTCACATCCATTGCTCAGACACTGATGCAGAGACACCTCTCCACGAATCTGATGAGGAAACAAACACATCCTAATCTTGACTAACCTGAGGGTGAATGAATCTTCAGCGGATTTTCATTTTTGACTGAACTGTTTCTTTCAGTATGTCAAGTCTGGGAGAAAGGTTATGTCTGCTAAAGCATGCTGTGTATTAATTCTGGTCGCCTGCTCGTCTGAGTGCAGAGCTGTAAGGACGTGGTGCAGGAGCGCTTCGGCTCGGAGCTCAAATACGACACGGCGCTTCGCCTGGCTGCTCTTCAGATGTACATCCTGACGCTCAGCACCAAACAAACACAGAAAGTCTCGCTCAAATACATCGAGTGAGTGCTCGGCGTTCATGTCTGTGCTCACAGTAATTAAAGGAGTATTACAGATTATTAAAATTGGTTTTATACTTGTCTTCCTGTGTTTTCTGGACAGTGACTGTCAAGATCTCTAAAGGACAAAAATTGAAGTAGTCCATATGCACTAACAGGCGTTATAGAAATTACTGAAATTAATTTTACACGTCAAGCACTTCAATTTTGTAAAATATAAAATTTGTGTCTGCTTTGTGCAGAAAAAATACAAATAACGTAATAACGCTAATAGCATATAAAACGAAAATTATAAATGTTTTGGACTCGAAATAAAATAAAATAAATGTTAACAGAAATAAAATATTGTAACAATTATTTTATTTCAGCGACTGTTTTATTGTAATTATTTCCTATTTTAATTTAATTAACTTAACTTGGCGTGCTAAAATAACTGAAGGTGAAATAATAAACAATATGAACAAAAACATAATAATAAAAAACAACAACAAAGTGACTAAATGTTTAACAAAAATAAAATTGAAATGGAAAATTAAAAAAATAATTATTATAAATGATAAAAAATATATATTTAAAAAAAACGAACAAACAATAAAAACGAATAAAATGTAATGAAAACAGAAAATACTGTACTTTTTCTATTACTTTTTCGTAATGTATGTTTTTACACAGAAATTGCTTGTAAATAAACAAATAATTGTAAAAATGGCAAGTAAGACAGAATTAGATGTGAAATTCTGAGGCACACGAAAGTCTTATAGTATTTTCTTGAAACAAATGCCACCAATAATCTTTACTTTACAACTTTGACCAATATTTTTTACGACAGCAGAAGCTCAAATGTTCTTCTTAACCTTCTCAATTTGTATTAGATCAAAGAAAGAAACCGATTCCGGTTTGATCTGCGTGAGGGCGAGTAAAAGTTTCTGGTGGCGGTTGGTTTAAATGAGAAGAAAACATGAAAGGCGCTGGACTGTTGGTCAGAGTTGTTTGAATTCAGCGTGAAAGCTCTTGTTTCCCGCCGTGTCTTTACAGAAAGGAGTGGGGTCTGGCTCAGTTTCTGCCTCCAGCGGTTCTGTCCAGCATGAAAGAGAAGAACATCAAGAAAGCTCTCACACACATCCTGAAAACCAACCAGAACCTGGTGCCTCCTGGCAAAAAGGTGAAGAAACTCTCACAGCTCGACGTACATATGAAAAGTGCAATTACATTTTTCAATGCATAATATAATATGCTTTAAGATTTTGACAATAGCAGTGTGAGTGTAATTTTAGGAGCTAAAACAGAGTAAAAAAAAAATGTTTTATTGTTATCCTGTTTTTATTGTGTTTTAGTGTTAGCTGTATTTATTTTAACCTAATTAAAATAACACAACCGCACTGTGATCGAAATGAATTGAAATGCACAATGAAGAAAACGATAAAAAAAATGTTTGCAAAACAACGTTCATATATAAATGAAATGCATGCATACTAGCATTTTCAGTATGATACTGCAGACATAAATAACATGCATATACAAACATTATAACTGACAGTTATTACAAACTATAACGTGCGCACACACACATATACATACACATAACATTTTTTATATATTAAAGCTATAAGCATATATAATATTACAATATATCCGATTACTTATTACATTTGAGTCATTGCTTTAATTTAATGTACTGCATTATATTTTGTGCACTTTAGTATTGTAATAAAGCGTCAGTCTGTCATTTCAGATAAACTTAGCTGAACTTGTTTTTCCCGGAGGCGCATATTTAAAAAGAAGAAGAAAGAGTGCTCTATTTTCGTGATTTACATTCTCTGTTCTGTAATTCTGCTGGGACTTGTGCTGTGTTTTGAAGCTGACGGCGCTGCAGGCAAAGGTCCACTACCTGAAATATCTGAGTGACCTCAGGCTGTACGGAGGACAAGTGTTCAAGTCCACGCTGGTCGTAAGTGCATAGACACATTCACAGAGTCATTACATCAACAGCTGAGGTCTTTCAGTTTACAGCTTCACGTGGATTTCCGAATAAACTACATCAGTCAACTACACTTACATTTCATAGAATATCAACTATGTGAATCATTTATTTATCCTCAAAGCATTTTAACTTTATTCTGGAGACGTTTCAATGTTATTCTCGCACTATTCAATACAAATAATGTAAATGTGTAGTTCTGTTGCTGCTGGAAGGTGTTTGACAGGTGTTTGTGATCTGACAGCAGGGAGAGAAGCACACCGAGGTGACTCTGCTGGTGGGGCCGCGGTACGGCATCAGTCACGTCATCAACACCAAAACCAACCTGGTGGCGCTGCTGGCCGACTTCAGCCACGTCAACCGCATCGAAATGTACACTGAGGACGAAAGGAACGTGCGAGTGGAGCTTCACGTGCTGGATGTGAAGGTGCGATGCATTAAAACATTATATGTTTGCAGAAGGCATTCGGTTTAATATCTCCATCTAATGCGTGCGTTTTAAGTGCACTACCACAGTTGAATTGCAGAATAGCATTGAAGATGACATCCCTTTTATTCCGCATTCCTTTCATCCAGTTTCAATAACAAAATCATGAATTTATAATTCATATTTGCAGTTACATGTCACTTGTAATTGCAAATACGAATTAAGTGTGCTGCATTGCTTTGCATGTGTGCACTTTAACAATATTGCATGGCAGATTATTTTGACTGTTAATATTGAAAAATTTTCATGATTTGTTCACTATTTACTACATGCATTACTACAGTACTAATCATGCATAACTCAATACCCCTTTAGCCAGTGTTTATACTGAAAATCGTCTCGGTTACGTATTGTAACCCTCGTTCCCTGAAGAAGGGAACGGAGACGTCACGTCGGTGACCGACGAATA
>JAUMHG010000048.1:2668374-2701990 GCA_032359395.1 Enteromius anoplus
AATCATGTTGCCAATTGACCTAATTAGTGTTAATTGGTCTTCCAGCTCTTCGTTATGCTCAAATTTACTTTTTCCAGCCTCTTATTGCTACTTGTACCAACTTTTTTGGGATTTGTTGACACCGTGAAATTATCAACATATCAACTTATTTTTCCTTTAAAATGATAAATCTTCTCTGATTAAACTTTTGATCTGTCATCTGCGTTCTATTAGAAATAAAATATTGACATTTGCCATCTCCACATCATTGCATTCAGTTTTTTATTCACAATTTGTTTAGTGTCCCAACTTTTTGGAATCCGGTTTGTATTTAAGGGTGCAGTGTTTTGTTTTTGTTTTAAAAGTAGTTGGGGAAATAAATTGTTTCATATTGATTAAAAGTCAAGATATGTTTTGGGGTCAGTGTGTGCTGTAATTCTGATTTTTAGAAAGTCTGATTGATCCAATTCTACACTGTATCATTACAGTCACAGAAATTGACCACTTCACCTTCAAATCAGGAATGACAATTTTGCATAATTTTTGGGATGTAATTAGAATTTCCTGATTTGGAACATTAAGCCTTGTGTAGAACGTTTCTGCCCAGGCTTATCACTGACGTCATTCATTTCAGTCATTACCTTATCATGCAGAATCAGGAAGAACAGGAACTTTGAAGGGATTTGAGATATCTAGAAGCATGAAATTACTGGCCAACTAATTTATTCCTCTCTTTTTCCTCCCCCAGTGTAGCATGC
Source organism: Enteromius anoplus (assembly GCA_032359395.1). Lineage (NCBI taxonomy): Eukaryota > Metazoa > Chordata > Actinopteri > Cypriniformes > Cyprinidae > Enteromius > Enteromius anoplus. Next base: position 2,669,112 of record JAUMHG010000048.1, read on the forward strand.
TGCAGACGGAGATGAAACGGAAGAGTCGTCGTCTTCTCTCACGATATGTCCATTTTCATCCATAGCACAGTTTCCTATGTGCCAAACCAGAGGTGATCGGAGGTCTTGAATGCTTCCCTGTTTATTCTTGCACTTGGCCTCAAATGACCCCCGCTCTGGTTGCCTCTTGGAGGCAGAAAAGGAATCTAAATAAGACGACTATTGGCTCAGGGTAGCATTGACACTTTTTATGGAAACTGGTCATAATCACCCAATCAACCCTTGAAAGAGCTGAACACAACACTATTCCCAAAGTCAACATGAAACTCAAAACCCATTTGGCTTCCATAATGTGACAAGGTTTATCTGCCAGAACTGGATTGTGAAAAGTAGGCATTTTGTGCCAGAAAGGTTGGAGGGAAGGAGTTGACTGGAATGTGCATTAAGAAAGTAAATGGGATAAAATTTAGATTTCTTGTTGACTTTAATCTTCTGAAATGGAAGCCAATGATGGGTTTGAAGTTACAGAAGTGGGCACAGAAAACAAGTTTAAGACTACAAGCATTGGAACAAGGAAAGTCCATATCCTGATTCCTTTGGACAACACAACCCAGGCATAAGAACTGTTCGTTGCTCTGAGAAATTCTTGCACTGGTCACTTAATATGTCTCTTTTAGCCACATTCTCTAAGACTGCATGTGCGGGGCTTTTACGCTCTGAGGATTTTTTGTTAAGCAAACAGACATTTTGAAGCAATTCGGAAAGTCACTTTATTTACTTTGTGTGGAGGCTTTGGGAAGTTAATTTGATGACCAAAGCAAAATGACATTTGCATTCAGTGCGCTGTTATTTGGTTGCAGCAATGGCCATATGTTGAAGATCACTGCTTTTATTTAGCCATAGAAAAGCCATATGATATCATGCATACTGTATGTTTGTCATGAAGATGGAGGTAATCCGGCCATTGCGATCCACTGTGATAACAGTGCTTGTGTATATTTTGTGTAATATGTATAATGAAAAGGAAGTATTCTACAATACATAGAATTTTTAAAAGACAATATATATATCACAGCACCTGATAGACGCTTCCATTTTGTTCCATGTGTTTATTTTAGTCTTCATACTAGAAGAGCTTCACATTCAGAAATAAGATACATTTAAGCCACTCTATGATCTGTAAACTGTAATTCTGTTCTCAACTTGCACTGTTTCATTTGCTGTTCTTATTTAACTGGCTAATGCATACATTTACTTAATTTAAAGTCAACATGAAGCACCATTCTCAATTCATTTGAGCTATCGTCATCTGATGTATTTTCCAGTGTAAAATCTTTAAGAAAAGTGTAGGACAGAATTGTATCCATGATTTGTTGGAGAGAGTGGTTAAGTGACCATATTTTGCTAAAATATTTATTTATACTTCTTATTTATTTAAATAATCTGAACTTAAAAATCGAGCACAGTCACTTAAGCCATTTAAGAAAGTAAATCAGTCCACTTTGATTTCATGTTGACTTTAAATAATAATCGTAATGTATTTTATTTGAATCATCTTCATTAAATATTTCAGCTTGAAATCTGATCTCATGCTGTCTTTCTTTTGAGTCATTTTATTTCCTGTTTGATGCCAGTAATTAATTTATAAATAGCATGTGAATTACATTGTTTGAAACATTCTTACTATGTATTTTCTCTAATTTTTCTTCCTCTACTTGTGTACTGTAGCAGCAACTGCTGTATTGGACGGAGAGAATGTTATCTTTTCATCATTTAAGTGCTTCACTTTTTCTAGTTTTGCTTTCATTTATGAGGAAATCGTAGCAGAACTTGTGCAAACCCCTGACATTGTTTTGCTTAATCTCTAGTACAGAAACTCATCCCTTGAGATAGAGGATGAAAGTAATGTTCCTCTTTATGGTTGTGTTTCAGTGATAACATTGTTCTAATAACATAATAATTCATCCATTATACATCATAAAGATTTAAGATGACAATGCTGATAGGTAGTAGTTTGGTAATAACCACTTTGCAGAATAACAAGAAAGAAATATTCAGAACAACTTTGTCCAAGGGGAAGTTATGTTTAAATATATCCACTCTCACTTTTGATTGTACTTTTTTTTGTGGTTTTACATTGGTCAATAACACCTGTTCTTCAAGTAGCACAGGGAGTGCAATTTGACAAACCAGCAAAAGTACCGAACAAGTCACAAACATCAAAAAAGAACCTGAGGTCTGAAGAAGACGGTGAGTAATCGAATGTTTATTTCATTTACAGTATTCTGCTCTCTCATGTAGTGATTAGGTCTTAAAACAAATATGCTTGGAGGTAGTTACTGCTTTTTTTTTCATATACAGCAAATATATTCATAAAATGTTAGTTTATTTTCTAAAAGTTGGAACATTTGTCATTTTGATATTTCAGCCAAACCAAAATTTCTCTGTTTGTAACATTTTGTGCACTGATTTGGGGAAAACATATGTAGTGGAGTTACTGCAAATGTGTAAAAATGTGTTAAAAAGGGTTATGTAAAGATCTGTGGGCAAAAAACATTTATTAATCTGATGCCATTAATATAAATCCAGCTAAATGTAATTCAACAAGGATTGAGCTCTTTTCATTATTCATTGCTACAGCTCAACAAAAAAACAAAAAAAAAAAGCTACATACCATTTAGGCCAAATTTTGGGCAATTTAGGGGCAACATAAAATGAAAATGTGTGTATTTTTGAAAGGGTGCCTCCCCAGTAACAGTTATTTGCCCTTTTTTCCAGAGGGTGCATAAGTTTGTTTACAATTTCTGTATGTAGACTCATAAGTCTACAGTCTTATCATTATTCTACATTTTAACACACACTCTCTTCCTCTTTCAGATGACAGGGAAGACATTCATCATCTTTGCTGGTCTTATCTCTTTGCTAAATGCAGCCGAGTGGTACCCTAAAAGTCTGAAGTGTGACGTTTCTCTGGCTAGTAACGGGAGTGAGGTCACCGTCAACTGCACTGAACGAGAACTTACCGAAATTCCTTTGGGAATCCCAACGAACACCAGCAACCTGACCCTAACGATCAACCACATACCTCATATTACCAACAATTCGTTTAACAATCTGCAGAACATCACCGAGATCGACATGCGCTGCAACTGCGTACCAATCAAGGTCGGACCCAAAGACCGCGTCTGCACCAAGAGCTTGACGATTGACAACGGCACCTTCTGGAAGCTAAAAAACCTCAAATCGCTTTATTTGGATGGTAACCAGCTGTCTAGCATACCCAAGGGCCTTCCTCCCAACATTGTGCTTCTGAGTCTTGAAGTCAATAGTATTTATACAATCCTTAAGGAGAATCTGACAGAACTGACGAACATCCAAACACTGTATCTCGGCCAGAACTGCTACTTCCGGAATCCGTGCAACACATCATATTACATTGAAAAGGATGCACTTTTGCAGCTTGACAAGATGACTTTGCTTTCTCTGAAGTCTAACAACTTGTCTTACATTCCCCACCGACTACCATCCAGCCTCAAAGAGCTGTACCTGTACAACAACAATATTCAGAAAATAACAGAAATGGACTTTCACAACCTGACGGAGCTGGAGATACTGGATTTGAGTGGGAATTGCCCACGTTGTTATAATGCACCTTTCCCATGCGTTCCATGCCCGAATAATGCACCACTTCAGATACATCCGAACTCCTTCCAGACCTTGAATAACCTAAAGACTCTTCGGCTTCATAGTAATTCTTTAACACGCATCCCTTCAGAGTGGTTTCAAAACCTAACTCAACTTAGTCTTCTAGACCTCTCGAGCAACTTTTTGGCTAAGGAGATAACATGCACCAGCTTTCCTTCGTTGTTGCCTAATCTGGAAGAGTTGGATCTGTCTTTCAATTATGAGCTACAGGTGTATCCTACATCCCTCAACCTTTCGAGATCATTCCATCATCTTAAATCTCTGAAGGTCCTAAGAATCAGAGGGTATGTGTTTCAGGAACTCAAGCAGGATGACATCCAACCGTTGGCTAATTTAAACAAACTGGAGCTCATTGATCTCGGCACAAACTTCATTAAGATAGCACATCTCAGTGTCCTGAAGAACCTGACGAACTTCAAAATCATCAACTTGTCTGACAACAAAATCTCAATGCCTTCCCAAGGAGGAACTCTGCCTTCTAACCACAGAGAAAATCATTATAGTTCTCCAATGTCGCAAGGTGCACAGTACCACAATGGAGAAGTGAAGGATATGCACTATTTCCTTTATGACGAATATGCACGCAGCTGCAAATTCAAGGACAAGGAACTCTGGAATACAAGTCCTTTCAACAACGAATGTAGTTCCTTTGGGAAAACGTTGGATATTAGTAGAAATAACATCTTTTTCCTTCATTCCAGATTTCTGGATCTTGATGAGCTGTATTGTTTGAATCTCTCTGGGAACGCCATGAGCCAGAGTTTAAACGGCTCAGAGTTTGTCAAGTTAAAGAATTTACAATATCTAGACTTTTCGGACAACCGGCTGGATTTGATGTTCTCTTCAGCATTTCAGGAACTGAGCAGCCTGCAGGTTCTGGATATCAGCCGTAACAGCCATTACTTCGTGGCTGAGGGTTTAACTCACATGCTGAATTTTACAAAGAACCTGGGTAAGCTGAACAAATTAATCATGAATGATAATCAAATCTCGACATCTACCAACACAGAAATGGAGAGTTTTTCTCTGGTGCATTTGGAGTTTAAAGGCAACCGTCTTGATATGTTGTGGAGAGATGGAGACACAAGGTACGCCAACTACTTTAAGAAACTTTTAGCCTTGAAGTCTCTTGATATCTCTCGCAACAACCTGAACTTCATCCCACAAGAAGTTTTTGCAGGTCTTCCAGACACCCTGACAGAGCTGTATATCACAAACAACCGGTTAAAGTCATTCCATTGGGAGGGCCTTAAATACCTTAAACAACTAGTAAAGCTAGACCTCAGTGGGAATCATCTGACAGATGTTCCTAAATGTCTGTCTAACTATACAGAATCAATCGAAACTCTGGTTCTACACAAGAACAACATTGTGAAACTGACTCCTGATTTTCTCAAGAATGCATTCAGCCTCAAAGTCCTAGATCTCAGTTATAATCGAATACAGTTCATCGAAGAGTCGAGTTTCCCAGAAAATGTAATAGACAAACTGCAGACCCTTTACTTGAACAACAACCGGTTTGTGTGCTCTTGTAATGCCACGTGGTTCGTCCGATGGATCAACCGGACGTCTGTGAACATCCCGCGCCTCGCAATGGACGTCAACTGTGCTTCACCAAGTGCCCAAAAAGGTCAAAGTGTGATTTTCCTCAACATCCAAGCCTGCCAACACAACTCCCTATCCATCATCCTCTGCATTTTAATGACCTCTGTGATTCTTAGCATTCTCACGCTCACTATATCAAGTCATCTCTTTCTTTGGGATGTTTGGTACATCTACCATTACTTCTTGGCCAAACTCAAGGGGTACCGTCGTCTTTCCTCCAACAGCGCTGTTTACGATGCCTTTGTGGTCTACGATACGACGGATCCAGCTGTTCACGAATGGGTCATGCAAGAGCTTCGCATTCACCTGGAAGACAAGGGCGACCCAAAGATGCAACTCTGTTTGGAAGAGCGGGATTGGGTTCCTGGATGTCCCCTTATTGAAAACCTTTCCCAAAGCATACAGTTGAGTAAACGCACTGTTTTCATTCTGACTGGACGATATATCAAGAGCGGAAGCTTCAGGACAGCGTTTTATTTGGCCCACCAGCGACTCATGGATGAAAGAAATGATGTTATCGTACTGATATTCCTGGAGAAAATCCCTTGTCATTCTAAGTACCTCAGACTGAGAAAGAGGTTGTATAAAAAATCGGTTCTCGAGTGGCCGAGGAACCCTCAAGCACAGAGGTACTTCTGGTTCACTCTCAGAAGTGTCATGGCACCTGAGAGTCAGCAATACAATAAACTCTTCCAGGAAACTCTGTGATTGGGACACACTTCATGGACTGGCTGACGCATCTGAAGCTTTAAAGCTTTTTTTGCATTTGAAAGCTTCTTTCTCAAAACCTCCTTTAATTTAATTTAGACTTTTTTTTATTGTCCATGTAATAACAAATAAACATAACAATGCAGTTTGACACATACCCTTTCATTACTTGGTAGCTGACATATTTGTAAAGGTGAATTGATTGTGCTTCAATTAAAAAAGTATTTTACCTCTTATATGTATGCAGTTTTGTATGATAATAACAATACTTTTACTAATACTTTTATATTGTCATGCCGTGGGCATGTCATGTGTCCATGTGCCTGTGTTTATGTTCTCTTTCTTTCCACATGCTCCTTGTGTTTGTTTTCATGTCATTCTCCCATGTGCTCGTTCGTTTTCAACCACGCCTCTGCCATTAGTGTTTCCTCCTCTGCCAGCCGTGTTGTCCAAGTGTCATGTGTTTAGTCTTCATTTGTCATTGAATAAATGTATGCTCCATGTCTTGTATCTCTGTCAGTCGATGAAGTTGCATGTACGTTTGTGGATTGTGTTCGTCTTGCTTTGTTCAGTTTATCCTTGTTTATGAATAAATGTTCATCGTTCAAGAGTATTCCTGCTTCCCGTGTTTCTGTGCTGCTGGAAAAGCTCACGTCTGGCTTAACCACAGTGACAGCTCGTGAAAGAAAACAATCACATGTGGAAAGAAAGAAAACAAACACAGGCAAATGGACACATGACACGCCCACGGCGTGACATATATTTTTCAGTTTTTATTATTATTATTACTGCACTCTCGTATTAGTGTTATTTTATTATTACAATAGCATTATAGTTTATTAATACTTTGAATAAGCATTTATTTGTATGTCTTTTGCATTTTAATTTTAAAGTTTAATTAATTTTATTGTCTGGATTTGTATTTTTCATTATTAGTATTATTTTTATTAGTGTGTAGTTGCAATTTTATGCTAATTTAAGTAATTTCATGCTTACTGTTAATCCTTACGGTCATTACTAATCATGTTTGTTGTTGTTTTTGTAGTTTTAAATGTCCAGGTCAAATTATTGTCATCTGTTTTTATTAATCAGTTTTTCTGAAACAAAGGATTTTCAAATCCCCTGCTAACAAATCAACATACAATATTAAGTACGTTTCAGTTTATTCAAAAACGAAACACTGCGAGGCATCTGCTTTCCCCTTGGTCTCCAAAGACATGTTACCCAGGGTCCTTGTGGGACTCGTATGAAAGTGATTAAAGAGTGTCATTGCCTTACAAATTAGGTTACGCAACAAAAAAACGTATATTCTTAGATATACATAAGTAGCTTTGATCTATGGCTTAAACAGCAATTTCACCTCTTCATAATGTCACAAAAACAGAGGAAATATGTACATGTGTTAATGAAAGTAAAACGAGTTATATAGTTGAATTATACAGTGCCCTAAATAACAATAATTACATTTTCAGTAGCACCGGAAGCCTTAAAATGTGATTAATTGTACAAGTATTTTAACTAATTAATTTTGTAATGCACCATTATAGGGACAGTTTCCTGAACAGGGTTTAAGACTAGATTATAATAAATGTTAGAGCTGTCTAAACTGGAAAAGCTTACATTGACGTATCTTAAAATACATTACTGTTACTGTTTGGTCTCAAAATGCGTTTTTGTTAGACATGTCCCTAAAACTATTTAAACGTCCTAAATTAACAAAAACCTAGTCCTGGCTTAATTTCCTGTCTGGGAAACCACCCCATAATATACTTAATGAACTCATGAATAATTACAAGCACAGTTTTAAAACCTTGTAATACTTAACTATTCACTGTTGCACGTTTAACAGTATATATAATGCAAGTATAACGCATTAAAACATGTGACCAATTTCAAATGTAACAAGGAATCTGCAAATATTCTAATGCATTTTAACTTTAGTCAAAACATTTTATGACGAGATATAATTCATTACTCTTTGAATACTTTTATAATGCATTATGCATAAAATCTTTGTTACTAAAGTTTCATCATAACCACGCTGGAAATCACCATTATACAAGTGCATTTTATATGCTATTATACTAGTGCCATTTAAAAGAAAATATGCAAATAGGCAATTTGTTGTTCTGCCCAAAACAATAACTTTGGAAAAATGCCATTTTTAAAGATGAAGTGTGTCATTTCTGTGATGGTAGTGTCACCAAACGGAATTGCTAAAAATAACACTTAAGAGCAAAGTGCAAAGTGTCAGTGTTTGTTTTTTGTTTTTTTTAACCAGCGAATGGTAACTGACAGTGACTCTGCACATTACAGTGGAATATAGTGATTCTTCACATCACTATATTAAATTAAATTCACGATTAAATTGTGTTTCTAAATCTTGAACTACAGATAATTAACGAAGCAACCTGATGTTGAAAACACTGAGGTTGTGTCTTGAAATTAAATTATGATTTGGGGATATACAGAGAGGGACTCCTCCAGTTTCGATTTCTGAAGAGAGACCCTGTAACATTTGTAAATGCTCATGTGATCTGTGCCATTGCGTCCCTGAGAAGAAGGAACAATGTAGGCAGAACTTCCTCACTTATTCTGGCAACTGACAAAACCACTTTCATCTTTGTGGCTGCACTGATCCACACAGTAACCAATAAAATGTGACTAATGAAAAAATAACCTAAAACAAACAGCGTTAAACAGAAACTGAACCATTTATATTAGTCAGTGGACTGCCAGGTGCTGATCAAAAGCAGCGTCTAGAGCTGTTAGTGTTAAAATAATCTTTAGCTGTTAAACCAAAACTTCCTGTTTTCTAAATGCAACTGTGTGCATTTTACTAAACGCCGCTTATTTTGGCTCCACGCATTGCATAGTTTGCACCAGGACATTAGATCAACATTGCTACCATGGTAAGGAAGTGCACTTCGTTAATTTAATGAGCTAAAATTGATTATTTCCTATGGATGTTCACTGTTATGTACGATGGATAATTTTTAAAGAGATGAGCTTGGATGCAAGTTTATGGCTTTTATTTATATTTCCATGGTTATGAAGACAAATGCATGTCATGCACTTAAAAATGCATTGGTACAGCTCACCAAATTGTTTTACTGATTTGCTATAATTATCACTAACTATCATTTTACTAACAGTGATAAAATTAGACGCATTACTCTTAGACTAAAAATGCTTTTGTCACATTATTGCTCAGTGCAGTTTCACAACTCTGTTTCATACCATATGTGTTAAAATTAAAGCCTTTCTCTTAGTCATTTGCATTTGCTGTTCATGGTTACAAAGACAACGGCATGTCATGCACATAAAATGCATTGTGCTAAAATAGTTTTTGTCTCAGATTGTATTGATCAGTGCCGTTAAACAACTGTGTGTTTCATTTTCCGCAGGTGATAAAATTCTACATCTGGCTTATTATGATGCTGAAGATCAAACTAATGATTTGTGAATTGAACACGACGAGTCTGAAGACTCAACCCTGCGATATACATGACAATGTAACTGCAATGACTGTTGTGGTTGACTGCCATGGACGTAGACTCAAAGTGGTGCCAATGCTCTTACCAAACACGACCTACCTTGATCTATCCGAGAACAAGATCAAGAACATAACAGCACACAATTTCCAAGACCTGGTGAATCTGACCTATCTAAGTCTGAACTGGCTGAATAATAATCAGAAGGTTCTTATTGGAGCTGGGGTATTTTCGAATATGACCAAGCTACGTACGCTGGAGCTCAATGGGATTGGATTAAAGCACGTACCAAATGATATTCCAAAGAATCTGCAAAACTTAAAACTTGTTGAGAACAAGATCACCCGCTTAAACTCAACATCCTTCCGGCATGTGCAAAATCTGTCGCTCATCTACCTTTCGAAAAACTGTTACTACTGGAATCCCTGCTCGAGTTACTATCAAATAGAAGACGGAAGTTTTTCTTTCCTGACCAACTTGAAACACCTTACTTTGTCCTACAACAACTTAACGCAGGTCCCCAAAGGATTACCTCCGTCACTGATGACGCTTGAGCTTGCTTCAAACAGAATATCGTATGTTGGAGAGCATGATTTCCAAGGACTCGACAATCTGCTAAGTCTAAAAATCCAAGGGAACTGTCCGAGATGTCAAAATGCTCCATATCCATGCATTGCATGTAAAAATTTCTCCATTGAAATTCATCCACAAGCCTTTGTCGGCCTTCGAAAGCTACGACTTCTGCACCTGGCTGGGAATTCGATCGAGAAAATCGATCCTACTTGGTTCATAAACCTCTCAAAGCTCAAGGAGCTCTACCTGTCCTATAATTTCTTATTCGAAGCTGTTCAAAATAATGTTTTCTTGAATAATCTGCCACTGCTGACAAAACTCGATCTCTCGTTTAACTACGCTCTCAAGACTTACCCCACCACGGTTGCGATATCGCCCAGCTTTGCAAACTTAACTGCGCTGAGGACGCTGCACCTTCGAGGCTTGGTTTTCAAAGAAATCCAGAAAGAAACCTTCAGCTCTCTGTTTGGATTACAAAACTTGTCAGTGTTGGATGTAGGCATAAACTTCATTGTCCGTGCAAAAGCGGACATATTTCAACAATTTCAACATGTGAAACTAATCTATCTTTCGGAAAACAGACTTTACCCAGTGACTGTAAAGGGAGAGTTGCGTGAAGATACAGGTGTTGGTTTAAAATCTTCATCCAAGGTTTCTTCGATGTCCGAACCTTATCCTAAAGGACATTCTTTCGACGTTCCAAAGGAGCTCGTAAAACCAGAGTGCTATGCCGCCGGCCGCGTGTTGGATCTCAGCCGAAACAACCTGTTTTTAATCACTCCTGAACAGTTTCAGCCGTACGGGAACATATCTTGCCTCAATCTTTCAGGAAATGGCTTTGCCACGGCTCCGAACGGATCTGAATTCACAACGCTACCAGACCTCAAATATCTGGACTTGTCCTTCAACAAAATTGACCTGGCATACGATTTCGCCTTCCGAGAGTTACAGAGTCTTGAGGTGCTAGATCTTAGCTACAACCCCCATTACTTCACAGTGCAAGGTGTGACGCACAATATGAACTTTCTCAAGAATTTGCCCTCTTTGAAAGTGTTAAATATGAGCCACAATAGCATCTATACGTTAACCACCAAAATCATGTCAAGCAAGTCTCTTCAAGAGCTGCAATTCCAGTACAATAGCCTCGGAAAGATGTGGAGGTTAAAAGACAAAACTTACGATAAGCTATTTAAATACTTGACCAATCTGACCTATCTGGACGTATCCTATAACTACATCGTTAAGATCCCTTTTAGGATTTACAAAAACCTTCCAAGAAGCATTCAAAGGTTGCAATTAAGCCACAATAAGCTGGCGAATGTTAGCTGGGAAATGTTGAGACAGTTCCCTGTTCTCAGAGAGCTCATTTTAAACAACAACAACGTTGATAGAATATCTAGTAAATTGTCAAATGACGTTCCTTCTTTGGAGTTCCTTGATCTGCGGCACAACAGAATATACAAGCTTTCTAGTGGATTTCTCCAGGGAGCGGTAAACCTAAAGAAACTTGATCTCAGTTACAACCACCTCATAACCATCAACAAGTCCACATTTCCATCTGAAGAGGAGATGTACCTAAAGACGGTGTCGCTCAACGGAAACCCTTTCCATTGCACATGCAACCTGCTTGAATTCGTTCTGTGGATTTACAAAACTAAAGTGAAGATCCCCAGATTGGTGACTGCAGTGACCTGTGCTATGCCTGAAGAGAGGAAAGGTACGGCAGTGATACATTTTGACATTACAGAATGCAATAATGAGCAGCTGGCATTCCTGGTGTACTTTTTCTCCACCTTTTGTATAATGTGCACTACTTTCATGGCCGTCGCAATGCACCTCTTCTACTGGGACGTTTCCTACTTATTCTACTATCTGAAAGCCAGATTTACTGGGTATCAGCAACTGAGCTCTGACAGCTGCATCTACGATGCCTTCATCACCTACGACACCAAGGACACGCAGGTGGAGTCACCTTTATTTATTTTGCATTCATACAGTACAGATAGTTAAAGAGCACATTCATATACAGCAAAACAACATAATTAATGATGCAAAATTTCATTAAAGCTGCAGTCCGTGATCCAAATGATCCAAAATTAATATTTGAGCAAGTACATAACCAGCCAATAATCAAAACGAATGCCTTATCTTATAATAATGTTTTCCAATTTGAGTGGTAATACCAGACTCTGATACTTCGCTTTGGGAGGGGGGGGCTCTTCTTTAGTTTAAAATCATTGGTGTACCCGTATGCCAATCACATATCGCCATCACAGACTGAATCGCCTTGCTGGACTTTGGCCTCCCCGGTTTCTCGACTTTATATCACACAATTGTGAGCTTGCAAATTTATATCATGCAATTCTGACTTTTTTTCACGTAATTACGACTTTATATCTTGCAATTCTGAGAAAAAAGGCAGAATTGGGAGATAAAAAGTGTTGAGTCAGTTCAGTATTGATTCAGGTCAGTGTTAATAATGATTCATTTTATTTACAGGCACCTTTCAAGATACTCAAGGACACCTTACAGTAGTAAAATACATGATTAAACAGAAGAAAACAATACCCAATAACATGACTAGGGGCCTGTTTCATAAAACAAGTTTACCTAATAAGCCAGGCTTATGGCAGTTAGTCTGACTTATTTTAAATCAAATATCTGGCAATAAGTCAGACTAACTGAAATAAATCTGGCTTATTTGGTAAACTTGTTTTCAGGATAATTCAGGATAGGTTAATCTGTGTTGACTGAGTGTGCTTGTTGCAGGTGTCTGACTGGGTGCTCAATCACCTGCGAGTGCATCTGGAGGATCAAGGCAAGGGATTCCTGCCCATTTGCCTAGAGGAACGAGACTGGATTCCTGGCTCTCCTATTGTGGACAGTCTGACTCAGAGCATCCAGCACAGCCGTAAAACCGTCTTCGTCCTGACCGAGCGCTACGTGAACAGCGGCTCCTTCAAGCTGGCCATCTTCCTGGCGCACCAGAGGCTTCTGGAGGAGAACGAGGACGTGATCGTGCTGCTTCTTCTGGAGCCCGTCCTGCAGCACTCTCATTTCTTGCGGCTGCGCAGACGGCTCTGCGGGCGAAGCATTCTGGAGTGGCCCCATTCGCCCTCTGCAGAGACCTGGTTCTGGCAGTCGCTGCGTAACGCCATACGAGTGGACAACCAGGCCATTTACAGCAACCTCTACAGCAGATACTTCACCACTAAATAGAAGGAACGATGCAGGAAACCGGTTGAGCTACAGAAACACGATTAGACTGAGAAACTGCGCCCTGTGGCAATTACTGCATAGATTCAACTCATGAGAGTGGAGAGCATGAAAAAGAAGAATTTATTATTTTGCTATTCAACATTTATTTAGCCGATAAAGCAAAAACTAAGAAATTGGATTTGACAAACAACCACAACAAAGTGCAATTCATCTGCCAAGAGTAATACTGAGAGAGGAAAAAAATGCCTTGAAATGTTTCAAGAGGTTTTTGAAAGAAAATCTTGTTTTAATGCAATATGTAGAATTAAATCCAAACTTTTCCTTTTTGCACACAAACACATAAGAAGATGTGAAGGAACATATAACAAGGAGCTACTCTCCTAATTTTCTTCTTAGTCATTCTTTTAATTGTAAATTTCTGCACTTCAAATGGAAAAGAGCTGGATCAGTCCTACTGTTGGTTAAGTATTTTAATTAACTGTAGGATATATATATATATATAGCCTGCATGTGTGTGTGTAAAATCAAACCATTGAAACAAAAGTCCGTTACAATGTCATTATTTCCCTTTGCACAAACAAGGGTAACAAGCAGCACCCATTTTCCCTTTTTGTCATAAAACGTTGGAAAAGAGCAGGACATTTTCATGGTATTTTTTTATTATTATTGTAAAATTGACAGATGTGGCTATTTCAGGTAGAAAATGTGATGTATCATGACTACAGTCCTTTACTCTGTCACGTTTTTAATTCGTTTCGGACAAGGAGCGTTTTATATTTTTCTTCCATAAATGATGAAAAGAGGCTTGAAATTTCCAGTCTTTTTTTTTTCTACAACAAAGTGTGTGTATTTGAAAATGAAAGTGTAAAGGAGCAGAACAGGATGAGTCACTTATATTGTAATGAGTCTGTTGTAACCTATTGACTTGTCTTCCTTTTTTAAAGGTAGAATATCACTTACAAAATCTAGAAAGATTCAAACTATTAAAAGAAATAATAAAAAAATCCGATTCAAACGTCATTGTTTATCTTTGCAAACACATACTCAAAAGAAATGCAAAGAAAGAGGATCTGTTTCCTATTTTTATCATAACATGATGGAAAAGCCCAGCCCATTTTGCAAGGAACTGCTCAATTGTCTCCAAGTAGTCTGCTAGCAGCTAACAGGAACTGATCAAACACACTTCCTGTTACGATCTAGATCAACCGGTCTAAATATGCTTTATTTTATATGTCAAGCACGGGCCTTCTTTGGCACAAAACAATATACTTCATTCATTCATACATGTTTAGTTCAGCCTTATTAGTGTTATCCCGACTGATCGTTTTTGCAGAATGTCCACAAAAGAATCAATTTTGCTGTATCTATTGAGTAAATATCCCAAAAGAAGAATAGAAAATAATATATTTGATTGTGATCTATAAAGAATCAGGTTTCTTGCATTTATCCCGGTCAAAATATTTATTATAATAGAAATGTTTGTACTTGAATTTTGTTCGATGAAAAAAATAAACATGAAGACGTATCCTGTGATTGTTCCGATAAAAAAAACCCTAATTATGATTATATATTTATTTACAGATAGTTTTATAGCTATATTGTTATTGTCCGCCAGGTGTCGCTGTCGCCCAACAGCAGCGTGGCTCTCAGAGGGCGTTCACTTCAGTTCCTCGTGCGTTTTCTTACTTGCCTAAATTCTTAAATACATGCACGTTTCCAATGTTTCTTAACCAAAGCATGTTCTTATTGTCTAGTAGTTGGTGGGTTTATAATATTTAAAGGGACTCCGCGAAGTAAGGATGCGTCTAGCGGTCCGCTGACGTCAGTGACGTGATTTGCATATCTCTGCTTATAAATCCAGTGATTCTGCGCTTTTCCTCACACTGCTGCATCCGCTGGAGAATAAAGCACTTCAACCACCGCAAACTCTGGTGAGCACGACAAACCCTTTTTCTTTCAGAATGCACTAACAGATCGTTCCTTATCTTTTAGTTTGGAGTCTATAATGTCAATGCATTTTTATAAACTGGTTTCGGTGTTATGCATAATTTGCGAAATGCATGCATCACAGTGTAAATGCATCCGTTTTACAATCCCCAGCAGGAAATGTGGCAAAATGTAAATATAATGCACGTTCAATGTGATTCTTACGATAGATCAGTGAGGGACAAGAAATAAAGCTTCATAGTAGTTTCTTTGTTCAGGAATGATAAGCTTGATCAGTTTTTATTCAGTGCGCCAAAATGTGCAATATTGCTTAAACGCGAGCTGGAAATATGCTCAGATCGCTGCAAAAGCTAAAACGATGTTTCTACAGATAGAAATGTTGCTATGAAGTGAAATATGAGCGAGAATGAGCAGGAAAGGGCGGTGGTTACATACCAAATACTCAAGACTGTGATGCAACACCAGCGTTTCCTTTGACCACACTTCGTGCACTATTATAGCTTTAAAGCAAGACTTCAGCTTTCTTCTTTTTGTTGCATTTCTTTATTTTCTCTGGAATGCGCATTTAAGTGCGTTTTTGTTACATGAGGACACCAGATACTACAGATTGAGGGATACAAAGGATTGGAAAAGCCCATTTGGGCTGTGCAATAATATGAATATTAATGTTGCATGCCTCTGTATCAGTCACAAGGCCTTGTGTCTGCGTGCTTTTGTCTTTTTGTGTGTGTGTCATCATTAACAGCAAGCCATTTCCTGTCATTTGATTTCAGACCCACCGCAAACATGTCTGACAAGCCAAATCTCGAGGAGGTGACCAGCTTCGACAAAACCAAGCTGAAGAAAACAGAAACTCAGGAGAAGAATCCCTTGCCGTCTAAAGAAAGTACGGTTTCTCGCACCTTTATTTGAGGCATGCACTTAAAAGCCTAAAAGCGTAACGAATAACCCTCTGCTCTTGTCTTTCAGCCATCGAACAGGAGAAGCAGGCGGGTTCATCATGAAATCTGCTCGGCACACTTCTATGCACTGTACATTCCACATTGCCTTCTTTTTCACGTCTTCTCGCTGTTTAACTTTTAACGGAAAAATATGACCTAAGTCGCATCGTGATTGGACAACCAAAAAAAATGCAGACGTCCGTACAAGCCCTATGTTTTTGTGCCCACGTACTCCTCTTTTTGTAAACCGCACCACTGATATTCTCATGAAGTTTGTTGATATGGATGAGGAGGAGGAGGAGGCGGAGCCTGGCGTGAAGTTTCACTGCTTTGAGAAGTGGCGAGGGGGCGGGGCTAGGAGTTTGAGTGACACCTAACAGAGGCTCGCTCTTGTAACATCTCTTGTGACCTTGGTTGACTTGCTCAAATGCTTTAAAGTCATGCAGTGTTTTTTTTGTATGTTGACGTCTTGGAATGCACAATTTTTTGTTTTGTAATGCAAATAAAAATCTGTAATATTCAGATGGACATCTTTTTAAATGTTTGGTCTGTGCTCTTCGCTTTCAGCCTGTTATCACTTTAAGAAAATATTTCACTCTTTTTATACTATTCATACTGCAATTACTAGATTTCAGGCCTGTTATATATTTAAGTTCTGAGCATGACAAGAAAAATTAGCATTTAACTAAGAATCATTTTCAGGTTCTCTTTTAATGTGGGTAGAAAGAATATTTATTAAGACAAATTACACCACTTTTACACTCTTTTAGAGAACGAAATGAACTACATTATATATACCTAAATGTAAAATTAATTTTAGTCTACTCTTGAGCAATATTTAGGCAATTCTATATTTTAGCATGACCAAAAAAACCCCCCAAAATATTAAGAATAGTTGCATTTTAAAATCATTTTGTGCTTCGGAGCCTAGAAATTGTACATTTATTTTCACAATAACTTTACTTTTACATATATACATGCATTATTAAATACATTTCTAGCTTTATTTATTGCCATTTCTGCGGGTAATTCTAGAGGCCATCTACACAAAGTACAGCATTTTAACTTTAGATATAAAAAAATGTTGAGTTATGCATTACATTCATACACCTACATAATAACCAAAGACCATCTCTAACCCTTCCTGCAGCTCCGTCTTTTCATTGTTCTGATCACATCTTTGTTGTATCTCTTGTCTGTTAAGTGAAAGCTGGCCGCTATTGACCCACACTGGCGTGTTGTGACTTCATCTGACCCATAAAAGAGCCCTGGAGCCAATCTGTTTCAGCACATGCCAGGACTCGGTCAATAGTCGTCAAGGACAGACACAATATCTGCTGAACTCTGGAACTGCTGATAATGGCCAGATCAGAACACAAACGCTTTCATTATGTGTCCAGAGCTTTTCTGAAGATCGTTGCACATCATAAAAGACTGAGTGAAAAAACACTTCAACAGCTGTACAATATGAGCTATAATTGCTTCTGTTTATATTCAATGAAGTAGCTAACTTTAATAACTCAGTAACTGCCTAGAGCTCTTGAGGTGTAAGTAATTAACTATTCTGATTCTGCACTATTCTGCACTAAAAGAGCAGAAACAAGAAAAATGTGTCTCCGATTTATAATAAGTATGCATTAGCAATTAAGCACATTGTTTGTAGTTGTTGGTTTTCTGGGTGGTTGCTAGGTGGTTGCTAGGGTGTTTTGTATGGTCCCTCTTTTTTTCAGTCAATAAAAAAATATATAAATAATAGTAATAATATATATTTTTAAAAAACAAATTTTACACAGTTTTTCTTATGACTGTTAACATGGATAACAACAAAAATGAGAATTTGTTTTTAATGAATAATACATCATTTTAATGCATAATTGAAAGTCACACAGCAGAGAACATTAGTCTGTACTGATGCGCACTTATGCATGTCATTTAAGATATATACTTTTTAAACTGCTATAAAATAATTGTTTTTCAGTCAGTCTAATACGTTTTTAAATCCGTTTACATTGTATCAGCCTTTTACGCTTCATAAACTCGCATTTAAAATACAATTCAAATTGAGCAGAAAGTTGTAAGCAAACGGTAAATATTCCTGCAGGTCTGCTCGAGCAGCATTAGCTTCATTAAGCCCTCATTTAAAGTGGATAAGCACTAATCTGGAGCTGTTAATGGTGTTTTAATCTGCCAGATCCAGAACTACCACATCTAATGTTCCTTCAGTTTGCCTTTGGTCACTTTTACCTCCGTCAGTAAAACATATCTATATCTAGCTAATGCATTAGTACGGCTTGAAAAAGTGACATGACAAAAATACAGAACTAATGCTGTGTCTTGTTGGACTCAACTACGGGACTTTCATGTAGAATGTTTCTGGTTTATTATTAGCTTGTGTTTATGATAACAGACACTGATTATAACTCTTGAACTTGCCCTTTTCCAAGCGTTCATGATATAAACAAATAGGACTTTATGTGCTTCATAACACATAAACAAATTCCTTTTCTTCTTTTATATCTCTTCTTTTCTTTTTCCTAATCTCCCTTTATAGTATACTGTAGCCACATTGCTATTGAGAACATCTAGATGCTAGCATTAAGCTGTTTAGTGATGATGTTTGTGTGATTTTTATGTTATTTGCAACTTCCTGAAGCAAGATCCACCACAGGTCGACATTAAAATACTGGTTAGTTTCTCACTGTTAATTTTTAACGCTAATTCGCTGAGCAGACATTAGACACACCTGACTGAGGGAAACATACGGGTCTGAAGCAGTACAAATAATGGTTATGCTACGGCTTGTGCAATGTTTCAGGCCTTTTCTGTCAGCAGCTTTATTGTGATGAGGCTTTTAGACATCTGCAGCTTTTTAACTGCTCTGAAAGTATTTTTAGATGACATGTAGAGAACTAGGAAGCCCCTTTCTGCCACTGAATAAAAAAAATACTAATATTTTGACTTATCTCACAATTCTGATGTTTTTCCTCAGAATTGTAAGGTAAACCCCCTCCCCTCAGAATGTCAGAGGAAACTCACGGGAGGACTTATGAGGGGATCTAAGCTTGCAATTCTGAAAAAAATTCAGAATTATGGTGAAAAAGACAGAATTCGGGAATATAAACTCATTTGTAAGAAAAAGTCAGATTTGTTTCAATAAATCCCACAATTCTGACTTTATAACTTGCAATTGCATGTTTGTATCATGCAATTTTGGAAAAATAAATAAATAAATAAATTGTGAACTGTCAAAAAGTCAAAATTGCAAAGATAAAAACTCACAATTGTAAGAAAAAGATATAAGCTTAGAAAACAGTCATAATTGAGGATAAAAGTCAGAATTATGAGTTTTAATCTCACAATTCTGACTATAACTTGCAATTGCAGGTCTGTATCGCACAGAAAAAACATTGTGAATTGTGAGAAAATGTCAGAACTGCAAGATAAAAACTGGCAATCGTAAGAAAAGGTTGTTTGCAAGTTTATATCTCATTTCTGACTTTATTTCCCCCAGCCGTGAAAAAAAAACAAAAAAAAAACATTTTAAATTGTAAGTTAATGGAAGCTTTATTTTTCATTTAGTGGCTCTTACACTTTTTTTACACTCACATTTACACTTTTAAACAGGCTTTTGGTTGAGCAAGTTTTAAGGCTGGTTTGCACCATTTCAAATATTTATTGCTTTGTGATTTTTAAGCTGAATGTTATACATACTGTATGTGAAAACGTGCACATTTTGGCTACTGGAGTGAAAAAAACTATTGCATATACAGTAATACACAGAGCAGTGAAGAAATGCATGTGAACTCCAAATGCTCTGATCTGATAACGCAGGACATTGGGAGTGTTGTGTGATTGTGGGCACATAATGAGAGCATGTATTGTTTTCATGTATTTATGAGGTTGTAAACACTATTAAAGCTGCAGTGTATTATTTCTTTGCCACCGAACAGAACTGCAAAATCACATCCCAAACTCATAGCGCTGGTGTTGTAATGTTAATACTTCACCATTAACAGCAACAACAAACTACATTTCTACATTTTCTCTAGATGCTTATGAATAAAAACACAAAAAGTCAGAACTTGGTGCATTTCTAAGAGGTTAAGATGTTCAGTGAGGCATCTCTGGAAGGTGGCTTGTGTGGTTTCTAGGGTGTCGCTATGCAGTTTGGTTGTGGTTGCTGGGGAATTCTGGGTGGATTTTAAGATGTTTCTAGGCATTGTTAGGGTTTTCCTGTTGGGTAATTTATAGTTTGATTTGAGATTATACTTTGAGATTATTGCTAGGCCCATTTTAGCCATTGATACATTTTTCTGGGCGGTTGTTGGGGTGTTACTATTTCGGTTTCGGTATTTCCTATAGGTTTCCTAGGTTATTTCCTAGGTCCTATAGATTGTAGATATTGCAAGGTGTTTCTATGGTTTGTAGGGTGCTGATATGCGGTTACTGGGGTATTCTACTGTAGATGGTTGCTATAACATTTTTTGGTGTTGCTACAGTGTGCTATGTGGTTATCAGGGTGTTGCTATGTCGTTTTTCTACACTGTAAAAAAATTTTTTTACGGTAATATACCGGCAGCTGCGATTGCCGAAATTCTACCGTTAAATAACGGTAAAACCTTAATTTCTTTTACGGCAAAAAATTGAAAAATATAATATGAAAATTTTTGTTTTGTCAATAGTTTTACGGTTTATTTTAAATTTACAGCTAAATACCATATTTTCTAATAAGACACCGTAATATTTGAAATAATGTTAATATACTGAACTGTTAAAATAGTGAAATCCATATTGTACCTTTGAAATACACTGATAACTACCAAATGCAGGTGATTATGAGAAAGTCACATGGTGAACCAAAGCTCATCACAATTAGCTTTAAAATAGTAAAACTAAGAGAAGGTGCTCAGTTTCATTCACACAAGCGCTAAACACCATCATGGTAAGAATTATGAAACTAAAATGGGCAATAAACATTCATTTAACAACATTAAATGTGAAATACAACCCTAATAAACATAACTGATACAAAAAACTAAGAAGAAACCTAGTTATTTCAAAGAAAAAACATCAAATTCAAACAAAATTTAAAATGCAACGCAGGGAATTCTGGGAATGTCAGTTTAATTTAACAGGAATTTACCATTAACCATTTGACAGGTTTATACCGTAGCATTTTCACTGTTTTTTACAGTTAAATTTACGGCCATTTTTTACAGTGTAGGTCATTTCTAGAATGTTTATAGACAAAGCAATTTTTTTCTTGGTGGTTTGTAGAGTATTGCTACAGTATATGCTTTTGCTGGGCAGATGATTGATAGGGGATTTAGTTTACTGGGTGGTTGCTAGGGTGTTACTATCTGATTTTCTATTCTAGGTAGTTTCCAGGATATTTCTTGGGTTGTCTTATTTTATTTTACCATTTTTCTTTCTTTCTCTATTTTAGGTGATATCATTAACTGATAGGTTTGTTCAGGGAAGGTTTTAATATTGCAGTGTTTTCACACAGCTGGTTAAAATAGATAAAAATAGAGGAAAGTAGTTAAAACAGATGACCTCTGGCATCCTGTAGTTCACTGCCGCTCCCATGATCTCATTTCTTCTCTGCTGTGAATAGTGCTGCAGATTTAAAGCATGTCAATCCACCATTAAAGTACAAGTCAATGTATTTTATATTCATTCAAGGCATCAGTGCCAGACATTAAGAGATTTGTTTATGCATTTAATTGTCAGCAAGTCTATAAAAATCATCCAAATTTTAGCGGAGAATGGTGAGCGCTCCCTCTCAGCGATTTTGAAGCTGATTTAGAAATGAACGTCTTTGCTTGGCATAGAATGAATATGTTCTTTCACACCAGCAGACGGTCCATAGAAATAGAGCTAACTGAAAGAAATGTGTGTGTGTTGGTGTTTGAGTATGTTTGCATGTGCCAAAAACAAACAACAGTCACTGTTATTGTTCCTTACATACTCTCAGACTGTATTCAGTAAATTACATGCACTTGCTCTGAAAGAGAAGGGTTGCTGTATATAATAGTGGGATCTATTTCGTAACCTAGTGAGCTGTCTACCTAGGGAACATTTCAGGCATCATAAGCATGTTCCCAACATGTTCCAAAAGACAACTGGTCATTTTTATGATATTACACTCCCTTTGAAGATAGCTCCCTATGTAGGCAGAAGTCAGCAAGGCAGCTCACTAGTTTTTATAAAGTGTGTGTGATTTTGAACAAATGTGTCAGCAGAGGAAAGCTAATGCCAGGCACGCTGAGCTGAGTGTGTGTGTGTCGTCAGGCACACTGAGCAGTGATTGTGAGCGTTCTTGGCCCGCGGGTGCTGAGCTGCCATCTGCCAGTGTTGTGACGGCTGCTGCTGTAAGAGCTCAGATAATACTGATATCTGTGCTGAGATCATCGCTGACTAAAGGTACGCTCACGTTAGCAACATCTCAGCGCAGTTTCTCAGCCTAAAACGTCCATTGTCTATTGTCAAGGAGCACAGCTCACACACTGCAGTCCCTTTCAAACCGTGCATCTTTCTGTTGTTTGGGTTGACAAGTGTTTGTAAATACTAGTGAAATCTGCATGCTGAAATTTTCCTGAATGTAAAAATAACTACATTTCACTGAGCAACAGTACATGTGACCATTTCATAAGTGATATTTCATATACAACTCTATTGCGTGAACAATTAAATGCGATAAAATATACTAAAAGCTCAATAAATAGTTACACTTATTAATATTTATAATCAGAGATTTGTGTAATATAGTAATAGAGTTTGTTTAACTGTACACTATACACACTTGATGTTAATTCATATTTTAATATTCATATTATTCTTGTATTCAAAAGCTTGAGGTTTGTAGTTTTTTTTCCATGAATGCTGCATTTATTTGATCAAATATACTGTGAAAATGGCAAATATTATTAGATAACAGTTGTGCTGCACAATATATTTGTTAAAACTGTCATTCATTTTTCAGCATTTTTTGATGATTAGAAAGTAAAAAAGAAACAGCATTTATTGGAAGGAAATTTTCTGCAACATTATAAATGTGTTTACTGTAACTTCTGATGTATTTAATGCGTCTTTGCTGGATCAGTTAGTCAAAAAGCAGATAACATTCATTCTGAAATACAGGAAGAACAGCATGTGCTCACATCGAGACACAAACACTCGGGTTTCTATAATAAGGGCCAAGAAAGGAAGTTCCACGGGCTGCAGTCAGCCAGAAGAACTGCAGATAATGTCAGACGTCCAGAAATATCATTACATGTCACATCTGAGTCCAAGAATAAGTGAACAGACCCCAGATCAGAAATACACAGTCTAACCTGAACAAATGCAGCACTCCTATTTCAAGTGTTACTTTACATTAATGCAAGTACACAACATCTTTTTCATTTCATGCAATTTATTTCATTTGTTTCACTTCCTCATCTTTTCCTTTACACTTCATTTTAAGGTAACCTTGTTACAGTGTAATTACACATGTAGGTACTGAGTAATATTACTGTAATTAACTGTACACTGTAAACAAAATTATGTCAAATTTACGGTAAAATAAATGGCAGCTGTGGTTGGCAGAACTCAATTGTAAAAAAATATGGTGACAACATTTTAGGTTTTAGGTTAAATGTACAGTTAAATACCATAATTTCATTAGCTGATATAATGTTAATATACCAACTTACTGAAGTACTGAAATCTATTTTGTAATCTAGAAATGCACTGATTAACCTCAAATGCAGGTAGTGATGATAAAGTCACATGATGGACCAAAGCCATTCACTCAAAGCTTATAATTATGAACATTAAGAGAAGGTGCTCAGAGTCATTCACACAAACACTAAACACCATCATGGTGACACTCGTGAAACTGAAATATTCAATAAACATTCATTTAACAACATCACATGTGACACGCAACCCTAATAAACATAACTGCTAAAAAAAAAAACTAAGAAGAAACAGTGTTTTTTCAAAGAAAAAATGTGAAATGCAAGGCAGGGAATTCTGGGAATATCAGTTTATGGTTTTTCTCTGTAAATTTCACAGGAACTTTTATGGTCTTTATGGTAAGCATTTTCACAGTTATTTACTGTTTATATATATATAATTTTTTTTTTTTTTTTTTTACAGTGTACTATACGGTTTGGGTTTGGGTTACTTGCATGTGTTTATTCATAAGTTATTGTTACCGTAATAGTAAGTGCATGTAACCTGTTTAACAAGGACACCTTCAAATAAAGAAATACCTTTTTTATTTTCCTGATTTTCTTAAAATCAATGTTTGCAGCATTGTGATTCATCTGTGATTCATTGCTTTGTTTTAATGGATCAGAGCTCTTAACTGAAGAAATTTCTGAAATCTCTGTGGAGAGAGTGAACGTGACCCAGGACGTCACAGTTGCGCTCTATTAACCCAAATGGACTTTGGCCATCTTAAATTAAAATGTAAGTAGAATTTTTTTATGTCATCTACAAATGGCTGCTTTCCTAGTTTCTGTATTTGGTTTTCCACTTGATAGTTTTGCTTGTTAAGATAACATTAAGCTGTAGTTAGTCTTTTTAAAACGTGGTGGTTTTCTGGTTAATCAGTTATTTTACAGTATCTACTGTATCTGCATTATTTACATAAAACTCAACTCAAATTAAAATGATTTTTGTTCATTTTTTTAACTTTAGTTACTTGCTCAGAAGTCTACTCGGAATATTAAATATTAATCAACAAAAATAAATGATGTATTATTTATACTTCATAGACTGTTTTTTCACACATGCACTATTTTGTAGTACAGTAGGTGGTTGTGCATTAGTTCCTGACAAAAAGAAACTTCTGCACAGCTAAATTAAAACACACTTCACATCTGCTGGTGAATTCTGCAGGGGAAAGATGTTTGTTTAGATTTCTGATGGCACGTTCCTTTTTCCAGAACTTATTCATGGGAAAACTGATAATGAAACCCTGACCAAAAGAACTGATAGCATCCAACCCATCATGTGAAATATCTTTGTCTCTCACAAGCTCTAAAAATAACCCCAAGCCTGAAGAAAGATCTTTGCCTTTCGCTCAAGCCAATCAACAGCAGCTATTCCGTGACCTTAAACGCGCTGTTTCACTGCATTTGTCATCGCTCACAAACATCAACAAAGTGTCACGCCGGCTATGCGAGGACTATGCAGACTATGCAGACTCGCGGTGCAAATTTTACAATGATGTCATCACTGCTGGTTACTTTGTGATTGCTGAACATTCTAAAAATCGTACTTTTGAAATTGTTCCTTTTAAAGGAATATTTCGCCCAAAATGTTAAAATTGCATTACTTCACTCGCAATGTGTCATTCTATCGGCTTATGATCAATGACTGCTCTGCAGTGGATGGGTGCTGTCAGAATGAGAGTCCAAACAGCTGATAAAAACATCACCAGTAGTCCACAGCACTCCAGTCCATCAGATAACAGAATCTGGAGAAGTCCTATTGAACTGTCACCAACTGAACTGCAGCTCCATTATCACAACACACACTAATTCTATCAAAAAATCTATTCTGAGCTGCAGCTCTTCATATTAATAGATTGTTTCTGTTAACCTATTTACCTCACCTGTATATATTTGTAGATTTGTGAAAATATAATACCTTTTTTCACTTATGTAAAGTCACTTCAGGTCATGGCATAAACATAGTAGACTAATCCAGTAGTAGCATTGACCGATTCAATATAAACATGGCTGAGGATGTGTAAAGCAGTGGATTGAGCTGAGTGACTCATTTATGCTGAAATCACTCTGATTATTCACAGCTTCGATTATTCAGTTCTAGCCATTCACTTTCGAATCTCAACATTGCTTGTAATGATTTCAAAAAGACATAGGCTATACTGACGGGTGCAATGAAGCTTTTAGAAACTCCAGTTAAATCATTGCTTCGCAAAATGAGTCAGTTGTTTTGACGCGCTCCAATCAGATCACGAATCGTGAATCATTTGATTCAGATCAGTACTTCAGAGTGAGTTCGTGGAATTCTTTGATTCGGATCGGAACTTTGGAGCCTGTCGCGACCAATCTATTTTTTGATTTCTTTGTTTGATTAAACAGTACAAAACAACAAACAATTAAGGCAATGCAATTCTAAAAAAGAATTGGGCATAGTCAGTTCTACTACAAATACAAGGGTTAAATGGAATGTAGCATAAACCTTGTGGTTACCCTACTTTTTTGTTTTTTTTTACTCATAGAATAAATATAGAGATACAGTGTTCACTGCTTTAGGATTAACAGAGCTTTGGATAGTTTATGTGTACTCTTTGGATTAACTTTGAACAAAGAAAAAGAGATTTAGATTCAGACATTGAACTAGCAGGACGCATCAAGTTATATTTTCCTATATTCTCTTTTGAGAAGTCAAAGAAAATGTCCCCACCAAAGATAAAATCAAACCCACACCCTTGTCTGTCAGCATCAAATACAGGTCAAAGGTCAATATATCCTCAGAAAGCTATTTCTTTGTTTGTAATGCTTTGTTTTTAGCCTCATGACAGCTGAATGAATGATGCTAACGTTCAGACCACAAAAGTACCTTGTTCTGAGGTACTGACCTAAATCTCTGGGCATTTCACAACAGCAGTCGGTCAAGCTGTTGCTTATGCAATAGACCACTGTTTTTTGTATTTTCCAGCCAAACAGTCGTGTCCGTATTTTCCAGATTAAAATACAATCAGCATTCCACAGCAATGGCAGTCTGCAGTTTTAAAGAGGCCTATTCACACCATAATACTGAAAGTAGAGCTAGTTTTATGGTTAAATGAAGCAAAACAATTAAGAAATCAAATGACCGTTTACTGCTTTACTGCTGAATCTAAATTTTGACTGGATTAACCACATTCTAACCGGTTTGAAATCTAATTTGCTGAAACATAGGGAGCAAGTAAACTAGCATATTTTAAAAATAGTATACTTATAATTTAATTTAAAAGAATATACATAAGTGTTAATTGAATGTAAAGTTTTGGCACAGTTTATTGGATGTAATTAGCAATATATTGATGCATTATAGTGTAAATATACTATATTTTCTTAAAACTTAAATTAAATGCAATTAGTTTGGAGTGGATTTTAAGTATGATTAAAGCACATTCGTATATGTAATTTCAAACAAGCATGCTGCTGAATATTAGCAAACATCTGTGGTAAACTAAAATATATTCTTCTTCAATTGTATTGAAATGCGTATGTGTTGTATTTAAATCTATTTTGCAATTGCAACTGCAATTCCTAATGACGCAGTTGCTATTTAATACTTTTAAAAATATTAATTTAGCATACAATATCAAAATGCAAGATAAAGATGAATCATAATCAAGAACATGTGCTTTAGTATGTTAGTCAGTGTATCGAAATAAATGTACTTTCTTTAAAACTTGACAAAAAGTGTAAGTTTTAATTAGATTTCTGTATGAAAGTGTCCCTCTTCAAGTGCACTTAAGTTGCCTTTCGTTTTCTCAATGTTACATTACATTATATAGTAAAAAAACAAGATTTAAAGTTCACTACAAGTGTGAATCTTTATATAATTAAGTATACTGCAAATCTTCTGAAATCATCTTGCATTGGCAAAGGAGGGATTTTTCTTTCTAAAAACAGGTCAGTGAAACTCAAAGATGAAGCAAGGACACACACACACACACACATATATATATATATTGGTTATCTGTGGGAAGAGACACACCTTGTGAAACTGGTCGCTTTATTATACTGATCTTCTTAGTTTTGGTTGTAAATAGGAAAAGCAGAGTCAAATGACACCTGGATTTATTCTGAAATCAAAACCCATTCATAACACTGAATGGAGAGGGCATGTGAAGCACGTATGATTGCTTTAAGAACAAGATGTTTACCCGAGCATTGTGAAGGGACCGAAAGACAGTGTTCAGTAAAACATCATTTAACTCTCCACTTTCACAAAAAACAGAACCTGCAGATTTCGCCGCATTTCTTGCACTGATTGGGGGAAATTAACATTTAATAATTGTGTTCTTAATCCACATTTACAGTCTTATCCACTCACATGTCTAAGTGGTGCCCATTATAACAAATTAAACAAGGGTTTGTCTGCATATATAATATACACAGAACATACACATATATCATACAAAACAAAAAGTTGTATTTTGACAGTACTTTGATGTACTGCTTTGATGGATGGATGAGAGAGGGAGAGAGAGAGAGAGAGAGAGAGATGGATAGATGTAGATAATTGTATGGCTGTGTATGAATGTATTCAAATGCATGAAACATGTTTTATGCAGTGCAATATGCCTAATGAATATGCAGTGTAATAAGACAAACACAAACATATTTGTGTGATTAAA
Organism: Enteromius anoplus; assembly: GCA_032359395.1. NCBI lineage: Eukaryota > Metazoa > Chordata > Actinopteri > Cypriniformes > Cyprinidae > Enteromius > Enteromius anoplus. The sequence goes on from JAUMHG010000048.1 coordinate 2,697,659, forward strand.
TTTGATTACGCTTCCACTAAAAGCCTGATCCTCTCAGCACCATTGATTTAAATATGTTCCATAACATTCCCATTCAGTTAATGCTAAAATGTGAAAACCAGTCCCTTTAAGGGCATAAATAAAGGGAGGTGCTGTGGATTTTGTAATATTTATCTAGTGTAAAAGACTGGAATGAGATTGTTTTCAGAGAAACGTCACACATTTCCCCCCAGAATTCCTCACTCCTGAGCGCCGCTGCTGCTGATGATGTGAGCACTGAACTATCTCACTGCAGGCCTTTCTCCATATTAGGGGCTGGAAAAAAACATCGGCTAGCATTAGTGGCTTTTTTCCAGCTGAGGAATGTTGCTCTCGTATCAGAGTCGCACTCACAATCATCTCTTGTTCCAAGAGTTCTGCAGGATTGAATATTATCACGTGGAATTAAAGTGTGTGAGGAGCGCTTAGATTTATCACATTATGTGTGAAAAAAGAAACAGGCAGAAGACAAAGAGGAACTTTAGTTTGTGCAAATTGACTCAGTTCTGCTTCAGCCACATCAGCTCTGGAGTTACTAGAGAAGTTCCTCAAGCTTTAGAAAGACTTGAGGTTTAAAGCTTGTTTGAAGACAGACTTTGAGATCTCGATGATCTGTTGAACATCAGGAGCTGATTAAATATAATTAATTCTGAAAAATGCAGTCTTGAGGCCCATTCATGCCCATATTTTTATCACTTGAAATGTTAAAAATAAGAATTAAACTTCTATTAATTCTATTAATTAACTATTTATCTAATTGCCAAGACAACATTTCTTAGCTTTAATTAGTTTAATGAGATGTATTAAAATTAAAATACAATAAAATTTATAAGAAAAAAAAAATACATTGAAAAAAAACCATTAAAACCATACAACCACAATAATAAAAATAATAAACAAATGGAATTAAGAATAAATGAATTAAATTGCAAAAACAAATCCAAAACCAAAATTTAATATGACATCGGAAAGGAAAAAAACTACTACATATATATATATATATATATATATATATATATAGAGAGAGAGAGAGAGAGAGAGAGAGAGAGAGAGAGAGAGAATATTAATTATTGATAACGATAAGGGGCTATCATAATACAGTAAATCAATTTTCCAGCTGATAAAGTATAAAAACATCTGACTTCAAAGAGCTTGATTATTTAAAGCAACAGATGACAAAACTGAAGTGCATCCTTATACTTAACAGATGATTACGGTCCAGTGATGCAGATTCTAATAAAGTTTCTATTATAATTATCATTTGTGATGTTACTGCACTTTATTCATGGCTGAGCACATAATCAAGTGTTGTGTGTATATTCATATATCTGCTAGTTAGGGTGACAGAAACCTTGAGATCTGTGAATTATATGCCAATAAACACACTTTCATGTAATCATCAACACCTCCCTCATGATCTCTTTCGTATGAATATGGATGATATTATCATGCATTAACAGTAACACATTTTAACCAGTTTCAGTAATGCATAATGTATGTGTTACATAGACTCATAATATAATGCAAGTTATCTGCCCATAATATAATATGCATAATATATACTATCATAATATATTTGCATAATATATGTCCATAATTTAATGTATGTTATACACATACAATACAATGCATTTTCTATGTCTATAATATAGTTGCCATAATATATCCATATATAACGCATGTAATATGCATATACACCATTATATATATGCCTAGTCTATGCCGATAACACAGTGCATGTTATGTGCTCATAATATAATGCATATCATATGCCCATTTTAGAATTCATATTATATAATCATACAAAGCTCATCCTATGCTCAAAATATAATGCATGTTATAGACTGATATTATAATCGCATATTATATGCTCATAATACTGTATAATGCATATTTTGTAATTAATAATTTATAGTACATACTCATATTAAAATGCAGACCCTTTGCTCATGATATAATGCTTATCACATATATTATAATGAATGTCATGTACTCATAATATATATGTATATTTATATATATATATATATATATATATATATACATACAATCATATTATAATGCATGTTATATGCTCAAAATATAATGCTTGTTATGTACTCATAATACATATTAAACGCTAATAATATAATACATGTTACATACCCATATTATAATGAATGCTACAGGTGTATATACTAATTTTATAATGCATATCAAATACTCATATTATAATTGTTATGATCAGCTGGATTTGCCAGTTCAGTTTGAATGGCACTTCAGCCTCCCTGTGTTCCGTGTCTGTATTTTTCCACTACATGTATGTTCTGTCACCTGTTCACTCTGTCTCCACCCACTTCATGTGTTCACCCGGTAACCAATATATTCTCCGCCCCCCTCATGTGTCTCCATGCCAACTAATATGTTCTCCTCCCACTGTCTCATTTGCCCTGTGTATAAATACTCCGGTTTTCTCACCATTCCCTGCTGATCATTGTATGTGGCTTGTCCCGTCTTTGCAAAGCGTATTTTCCCTGTCTTCTATTGTTGTTTATTGATTCCCTGTTACCGAACCTTGCTGCCTCTGACTACGACTCTGCTTTGTCCAATCACCGCTGTTTGCCGATCGACCGACCCTTTGCCTGTTTACGCTGTATTGTCTGTGAGTGCGTTTAATAAATACCTTGCATATGGATTCGTCTGTCTCCGTCCCGTTTCATGACAATAATGCATGTTAAATACTCATATTATTATGCATGTTTTATACTCATAATATAATGCAAATTGTATAATGTGCATGAAACTGTTTGTAGCACAAGCAGGGAATCTGAGGAGCTAAAGTGTGTGTCACACAGGAAGTCATGCGGTTTGGCGTCATGAGACATGCAATCAAGCCAGTCTTTGCAGGCGAAAAGCACCTTTTCACTTGATAACTGTATCGTGCATGATTTTAGGTGTTGAGAATTAAAGATCAGTGAAATGAGAGTTAAACTTTAAACAATGGCCTAATGCCTCAGATCAGATCACATGATGCACAACAATCTTATCACATTATGGGAAACAACTACGTGTTTGATGTTTATTACCTAGAGACAAGGCTAACATAACAGAGTAAAATTTTCTGAAGCACTCTATTACTGTCAGTGTCTCATTCTGAGCTGCAGAAGATGAAGTGTTCTAGAAGAGTCTGTGGCTTTCTGCATGACATGCAGTCTGTCACAGGAAACATGCAGACGACTGATATGTTAATCGTCCATTTAAAGTGCACTAATTATTGCGATCAGGATCAGGTTTTCGTGCCAGACTCCAGCTGTCTAAACCTGTGCTCACAGCTGTTCTGAATCTCACGTCCAGTTTCAGGCCTCAGGAAATGTTGTGTTGTCAGATTCGAACAGTCGTGGTGTTTTTAGTCATGATGACATCAGTTCCTGTATCTCTTTCTGCAGAAGAAATAGAAAACACACTCAAACCGCTTTATCTTTGGTTCAAATGCTCTTTGAAACAATTTGAAGAAAAGCCGTTAGCTACTGATACTCATTGTCATCTGCAATTTCAGAGTCAAGAAAACAAGACACTAAGACAATGAGGAAACACAAAGCAAACGTATGATGCAATATTATTTTGGAGGAAATAACTACCTAAATGGTGGATCCATTTTAAACTAAATGTTTCAAGCAGCATAACCATTGCAGTAATTTTGTTATTTTAATTTATAATATGTGTTCATTTATTTATTTAATTATAATGAGCTAATTAATAAAACTATTATTGTATTTTTTAAACAAATAAGTAATATATTTTTTACACACACACATGCCATGTGGCAAGCTAGATGCATATTTATATATATATATATATATATATATCTCACACCTCTGAACAGTGTCGGCCTCCAGCTGAGCACATGAAGTTCCTGCAACACATTCTTTTAAGTTATTTTGCACAGTAACTTCCTCCTTCCGTTCTTTGTGTGTGTGTGTTTTTGTTTTTCTGTTCCTCCTACATGTGCTTATTTCCTGTATTTGCACACATGAGTTCAGAATGAAAAAGTGCAGAATCCTTGTCATTTCATTGCACAGCTGAACAGAAGCTCGGTTCAGAGAAGCTGACCTATAAATGTCAGGTAATGCTGCATGTATTCCTGATCGTCAGCAGCCGCTCAAATGCACCTTTGTTGCAGTTTGCAGAACTAGAGACTAAATTAGGAAGTGAAAAAAGGGTCATGCAATGGCAGCCATGGCTCACAAAAAACAGCTTTGACTTGTCACCCATAAAAAAACAAAACAATCATTAGGTCAGTTGATTAGGTGTTCAAGATGTGAGATGCTCATGATT
>JAUMHG010000048.1:2735577-2753891 GCA_032359395.1 Enteromius anoplus
TAACATAATTATGTAGAGAGTGCCAAATATATACAGTACTTGTACTAAAAATATGGATGAGGTGAAGCGATGAAGCACTTACTTTGAAAAGAAGCACTAAAATTTCAATATTGTACAATTAAAGAAGTATTGGACAGTACTTGATTAAATTGTTTATTTGATGTGAGGATATTTTTGGACAACGAAAATGTACAGAATCATCATACAGGTAAAAATTGAGACGTTTTAAAGGTTGTAATTTCTGCAGACGTTTATTTTTTGCATTCCTATTACACACTTCATTGTTATTCACACTTCATTTGTTGTACAGTAGTAGGTGAGAGTGTTAATATAAGCTGGCAATGATGAGTAAAAACGACTGAAACATGAACAGCACGCCTGTATATTTATGCATGACAACAAAAATACAAAAACAAGAGTTCATGTATAAAATAAATCAGCTGAGCAGATGCTTCTTCCCCAGAAACTGCACTTTCCTGTCAAAAGCTGTGGAGCGAATCAGTGCGTTGGCTTCATAGAAGGGATTCATTGCAAACTGGGTAAAAACAAAAAAATATTATAATAGAAATGCAATGCACTCATATGGCACTGAAACATCAGTACAGAATAATACAGATTTTACCTTGATGTAGAGATCATAAACATCATTAAAGAAGTTCTTGATTCCGTCCTCTTGCCGAACATCATGGAGCATAATAAATCTCGTATGTATGCAAGGAAAGTTAAGAAATAATAATTTCTTGAGTGCCTTGAAATAAAAATCTGATGGTTGTGGTGCACTACCTGTGATGCTTTGTAATACAAAATTGGAAATAAATGTAAACATAATTGAATATTATAGTTAACTAAAACTGTTATTGAAATAAAATATAAAAATTCACCATTTATATATATATAATATATATTTAACTGAACCTAGTTTAAATCAATGTATTGAATTAAAAAATATATATATATATGTTAAATAATACGTATTCACAAATATTAATAAATAATATAAATACATAAAAATATTAATACATAAATTAATATAAAATCAAATGTAAGTGTATTGAAATAATTAAATATACTAAAATTAAAATGGAAATTACAAAAATAAAACAGATTTAAGTAAATGTAATTGAAACTGTGATTTTAAGTTTTTATTTAAAAAATAAAAGCCTTTTTTTCTGATTTATAAAAAAACATAGTTAATATAGTTGACTATAACTGTTTTTTTAAATAAAATATAAAAATTCACCATTTATATATCTGAACCTAGTTTCTATCAATGTATTGAAATAAAAAATTATTCATAAAATAATACATATATATAAATAATATAAATACATTCAAATATTAATACATAAAATTAATATAAAATCCAATGTAAGTTTATTAAAATAAAGAAATAAATCCTTATCAAATATACTAAAATTAAAATGGAAAATACAAAAATAAAAGAGATTTATTTAGCTATTTAATACTGCATATGGATAACTATGTGATGAAGAGCAGTCTTTGATAAGGATATGACCAGCTGTGACAAATGCAGAGACAAACCACTCATTGAATTTGTCCACAGTCTTCAGGTACATGTTGTTGGACTGCCACATGTTCTCATCCACCAGATCCAGAGCAGCGTGAGCGATGAACTGGTTCAGATGTCTGTGGTCATCCTGCTGGTCAGCCATAAACACCATCAGATCCTCACTGTCACTGTTATATCATATAATATGATGCTTACCTTTGACTCCGACTTTCCAGGAGGAAGAAACTCCATCTCAAACACTGGGTTATCATGATGACCCACCATGACGAAATAAAAACTCCCCGACATGGTTAATAATCCGTGTTTAGAGCTGTAAACACGACATTAGCAGTCAGTTATCGAACAGTAATGTACACAAACACTGACGAACATGTGAACACATCTTACCACAGCAATAATGACTTTGGTTAGGCGCTTTTATCAGAAATTATACATTCTAAAAACGCCTCATTTAAATAAATAACTTATTATATAAGTCACAAAGCGAATATTGTGAGTGATAATTAAACATAAGCTGAACTACAGCAGATGAGGATCATACGCGATCATAATAGTTCCTGTTTCCGGTGCTGCAACCCAGCTGACACAAAACAGCCAATGAGAGCGCTTAGCGACCCTTACGTCATAACGACGAATCCGGATACACAACAGTCTGTTGTCAGTTAGGATTTTTAAAGCGCTGCAGCGCGCGTTGCCAAGGAACGGACCGTGGCGCGTCACCGATCGATAAATTCAGTAACTGTGCATCGATTATCGCGAGTGACGGTGTTTATCGGTGAATGATCATGTCTGCAGGTGAAGAGGAGAGTTTGTCCCCGGAAGAGATGCGACAGAAGCTCTATCAGACCTTCAAGAGCCGCGGGCTTCTGGACGCGCTGAAGGTCAGAGTTTCCTCAGATTCATGCTAGTTATCATTATTGTATCGATAAAGTCAAAATATTGATGTTTTACTGACTTCAAGAGGCTGCAGCTGTCTCTCATTCGGTTTCTCTTCTGTCAAACTTATCTGTCTGTCGGGGACTTTCTAAAACCATTAACGTTAAAAACGCTTAAAGCACCTAAAACCTGACGAGGGAAGCCCACATTTCTGTCAAACCTTCCTTGTAATAATATCTTTCTACTGTCAAAAGAACGAGCCCATATTCAACAGATAAAGTGAATAATATTACGTTAAGTGTTTTCTCCCCCATAGAGGTCCATTATAAGGAAACCGCTGAACGTGGCTTAATGTACAACCAGGGAAAACCAAACTTCTGTCCAGTTATACTTATCATAAAGACTTGCCACCGTCAGAAGAACAAGCTCTTATCCAGTTTATCCAGCTCACTCTGTGTGTGTCACATCTGTGAGACTGGAACAGGGTTGGAAAGCACTGAAAACCTTATATAGTCAAACTACACCTTCATGACTCGGTGTGTTCTGCAGACGCAGCTGAGGAACCAGCTGATCCAGGAGCTGCAGCCGGCGGCGGTGCGGAGAGGAGACGCTCACTCTGTGTTAGTGACCGCGTGTAACAGTGTCATCGTCCATCATCTGCGGAGCGTCGGCTGCGACTACACGCTGTCTGTCTTCCTCCCAGAATGCGGGATGACCAAAGACAAGGTGACGCCAAATCACTTCATACTGTTGCAATTCTGTCTTATGATTGTGTCACAAGAGGCTGTTATGAAAATGGAAGCAGCATTATTTACATCAGTTCAGAACAATATTATGAGTAAACTTAAAAAAGCATGATTTGATCCATTTAAACTGTTTTTGTTGGACCTGTGTAGGTGTTATCAGCCAGAGAGCTTCTGCAGCTCATGAAGATCAGCCCTCACACACCGTTCTACAAATCTCTGGTAATAAAGCATGTATTCAGTGAGAGGAGTCACATGCTTCTGTGTTTAATTAGTTGTTGTTTTGCTTTAATCAGTTTCCCTGTTTCTTGTTAATTTTTTTCACATTTGGGCAGGTATCAGATATTCAGAAGGGACACACAGGTACGAAACCATCATGCAGCTATAAAAGTAGTATAGGATTTACTTAGAAAATAACTGTTTAATTGTTACATTTCTGAAATAATAATAAAGAAGTGCCAAGGAATGTGGGACATATTTACTTGTGAAACATGGACAAATAGTTTTTACAGTGTACTTGATTAGGTTAATAACAAATTAAAGCACCTTTAAATGATATTAAAATTTTTTTATTCCGAAAATATATTTATTTTATATATATGATTTTAAAAAACCCTGGAATAATTCAATCATACATTACATTTACAGATTTAATCAAAATCATTTTTTCACTGTTGATTGCTTTTTAGATAAAAATGTTTAATTATTGTAAACAATCTATTAATATTGTAATCATAATACTATTGATTTCCCCCTGCATATAAGCTTTTGTGCTGATAGGGTGTTCAATTATACATATATACATACATATTAGTGCTGTCAAATGATAAATCGCGATTAATCGCATCCAAAATAAAAGTTTTTCTTTACATTATATATGTGTTTATGCTGTGTTTATTTATTATGTTTATATTAAAACACACACAGTATATATTTTGAAAGTATTTACATATAAATGAATTTATACATTTGTTTTCTTATGTTTTATATTATATCTAAATATATTTAATTTATAAACAAAACATATTTTCATTAAATATATACATGCATGTGTTTGTATTTATATATACTTAATAAATACACACAGTACATACAAATATATTATGTAAAGAAAAACTTTTATTTTGGATGCGATTAATCAGGATTAATCTTTTGACAGCACTAATACATATAAAAAATAAATAACTAATTAAATGTTTTCTTTTTCAGATTTTTGTTAGTAAGTCCCTCTGCATGAACATCATGATGAATGCTGTTTAATCTCTGCAGGTTTCCTGATGAGTCTCTTCACAGAGCTCACCGAGCATCATGTTTACAGGGACTGCTGCGACGCTTCCACGCAGTCTACCTCCATATCAGCTCATAAAGAATCACTCGGTGAGCCTTTACTCACATCCAGACTCTATGAAACTCTCCACAGTTCACAAACTTCAGCATGTGTTCATTAAACATTTCAGCCTTCAAAAAAGTGCCCACAGTGCTCATAATAAAAGTAAACAAATAGTCCCCATTTTAAAGTACAGAGAAATCAGTCATTGTCTTTTATAAAATAAATGCAGCCTTGGTGAGCAGAAGAGACCATTTTCAAAAACATCAACAAAAACGATAACTTCTGACCAGTAATGTGTTTGTTTGTTGTATGTGCCACTCTCTGAGGTCAGATAAATGATCTAAAAGTTTCTCCATTAGCACAGAATTTCACTGATTCTGCCAAAATCTACCCCTTGTTGCAAAAACATCTGGATTTTATTTCACTTGTTTATTTGAAATCCCTGTCAGTCATGGTAAACATTATGAAGGAGTCTAACAAGATGTCCACTTCCTCTCTGATTGTTTCTAAGTGGAGAAGCTGCAGCTGATTGACGAGGAGTTTGAAGTGCTTCGGTCCAGAGGTGACCGCTGGGCGTCAGTCGAGGTCAAGCTGGCGGAGTACAGGAAGGAGATCCAGGAGCAAGCGCAGGTGGAGCTCGAAGCTAAGGTCTGTCAGGGTTTATTCCGTCATCACGTCCGGGAGTTTTCACTCTGACAGATCTCAAGAGAGTGTTTGTACCGTCTTCACGCAGCTGCAGCACTTCATGGAGGTGGAGATCGCGAAGGTGAAGAGAGACGAGAAGGAGGCCTCGAGGAGAGAAATCCTGGAGCTGCAGCGAGACATGGAGAGAACGTATGAGCTGAAGTCTGAGGCTCTGATGAGCCGAGAGAAAAACGCCATCGAGAGGTTACAGAAACAACAGGAGGTACCGAGTCTCACGGCTGCCAGAAAATACACACAAACGCATTCTTTAATCTTTAATGATTCATTTGATCCAGATAGAGGAGAAGGACATTTATACTCAAAGACAAGCCCTGCTGAAAGACATCGAATCTGTGCGGAGCAGAGAGATTGAGCTTAAACAGAGGATGGAGGCCTTTGACAAGTGAGGACAGCATGTTATTAAACCCCAAAAATAAATACATAATAAAAACAAACATATGAGAAAAAAACAGATGTTATAATGTTATTAAACTTTAACTGAAATATAAAATAAATAAAGAAATAAACGAATGACAACAAATATATGAAGAACTCATGACAGAGGGACTAGGATGAAAAATAAAACTGAAAATATATAAATAAATAAATGACATGACACGAGTCATTTGACTGCTTGTTTAGAATATTTTGGGGCCTCTTATATAAAATTGATGATTAAAATAGTATTTAATGGTTTTAATGATGCAGAACCTGTAAGCTGCATGAGGAGAAGGTAAAGACCATGGAGGATCTTCTGAGGAGGAGAGAGCTGTCCGTGAAGACCACGGAAGATACGTTTGACCAGAAACTGAAGAGCGAGTTAGAGAAGTAAGTCATTTTATCAATTCATATCTGTTTATTTATTAATGACTGTCATTCTGTCCTGCAGATGGCGCTCTCTGACTCAGGTTAAGATCAAATATACTTCTGTTCAAACATTTGGAGTCAGTAAGATGTTTTTTTTTTAATGAAATTAATGCTTTTATTCATTAAGAATGCATTGAATTTACTAAACATGACAGTAAAGATATTTATAATGTTATTAAAGATTTCTATTTCAAATAAATGCTGTTCATCTGTAAATCCAGAAAAATAAAGTGTATCACTAAATATTGGCTGTTTTCAACATAACAATCAGAAATGTGTGTTGAGCAGTAAATCAGTGTATTAGAATGATTTATGGTTGATCATGTGACACCGAACACTGGAGGAATGATGCTAAAATACAGCTGAACATCACAGAAACAAATTAAATTCTAACGTATATTCATACAGACTACAGCTGTTTTAAACTGGAATAATATTTTCCATCATTCTGATCAAATAAAAACATTAAAAAACCCAAAGTTTTGACTGGTATCGTGTGTTTTTGTGAAGTTCAACTTATTTATAGATGCCTTCATAAACTGTTTTAGATATCAGCTGGAGCTGAAGGAGGATTACGTGAAGAGAACTGAGACACTGACAGAGAATGAGAACAGAGTTAAAGGTGCGTGATCAGAAAAGATACAGTATACAGTGTTTCATTGAAGTTATTGTTGATGTTTTATTCTTCTATGTGCAGAAGAAACGGTTCGTCTGCAGAAAGAATCTGCTATTATTGACGCAAAAGCAGAAGAGCATGAGAGAGGTTTATCAGAAGTCAAACGTCTGCTGGTAACATACACATCCCATAATCCATCTGTACTAAAACTATGCATGGATCTGTTCCTTTTACGTTGGTTTTATACCTCTGAGAGGTGTTGATGTGTGCTGTAGATGGAGCTGGAGATGTCCAGATCGCAGGCGTCTCTTCTGACCCAACAGAACGAGCTCCTGCGAGAGAGACTGGAGAACCTCAGCGACTATCCAGCGCTGAAGAAAGACCTGCTGGAGCTGCAGACGCACATCAGACTGCTGGAACAACAGCTGGAGGAGAACCGGCAGGAGAACCAGAGACTCAGACGAGGTGAAGCTTCCCAGTTCTGTTCAGAAGCGTAATTACAGGAACAACCCAGTTAGGGTATCAAACATCTGGCCAATACATACTGATCATGTTATTGATGAAATCTTTATTAATGGAAGTTTAGCAATTTTATACAAACTAATAGTTTACAAAATCAGTATAAATAATATATATAATATTAGTGCTGTGAAATGATTAATTAAAACAAAAATAAATATTTTTCTTTACATCATATATTTGTGTATACTGTGTAAATTTCTTAGTTATACATAAACACATGCATGGATATATTTTATAAAAAAAAAAATATGTTATATGTTTATATATTAAATATATTTATGTATAATATCAAACATAAGGAAATAAATATACATTGCATGTATGTCTTTTAATAAATAATAATATATATATAAAAAAAAAACTTTTCTTTTGGATGCAGTTCATTGTGATTAATCGTTTGATGACAGTCCTAATATATATATATATATATATATATAATGTATAATATTAGAAATAATAAATCTTTATTAAAATATATATACATAGATATGTTGTTGCTGTTGTTAAAGCAATAATAATAAATGTATATATAATATATTACAATAATAATGTAGGGGGAAAAAACCTAATGTTTGAAATCTTAGTTGTGTATAAAACAACAACTTAGAAAAAACCTTCCTTTCTAAGCTTCTATTCAACTCTCACACTGTCAGTCAAAATCTAGTTTATGATTTGAAACACATTTATTTTTATATAAATTGATAAACCAACTTTATTCCAACCCTCATAATCGAGTCCATGTATCAGTAATGTTTCAGCAGCATGGAAAGCTTCTTCACGTTTGTTTTTCTATCTATTCTGAGGAGGAATAAAACAAACAGCAAACATTTGCAGACTAAATATGCAAAAATGTGCGCGGTATGAGTTCTGGGAAGGATTCTGTTGTTGAAATCAACTTTGAGCGGTTCAGTCTGAAGTCTAACGGGGTCAAGCGGGGTTAACAAACACAGAAGTGGTCTGTTTGGATGTGCTCTGCTTGCTAATTCGCCTCTTTTGGCTGCGTTTGTGCTTTCGCTGGGAGAAAGAGGAGCGCAGCGGGTGAAGGACAGAGGAGCGCTTCAGAGTTTGGACTGTTTCTCTGTAACACGGCCTGATACTCGCTGCACCACACGCTTTCTTACTTTCTCCATTATCAGCTTAAATTGGATGCACAAAAAAAGTCTTGTTTTTACTGTTTGTCTGAACAAAGTCAAAATGAAAGTCAGGCTCAGGTCCAGCCTAAGAGCTCGTGTAATGAGGTGTGTTTCTGTTTCAGAGCTCAGCGCTCCGTCTAAAGAACAGCTAGCGCTGCAGACCGAGCTCAGGAGACTGGAGACCGCACGCAAGCTGGACGAGGACGACTTCGAGACGCAGAAAAGTGTCTTACACACACAGCTGCAGCACGAGGTCTGTCCCAGCTTCATTCACTGAGAAACATGAGTGTGCTTCTGGGTAAATCTCACTAAATCTGTCAAGGATATGACATTCATAAGCACAGGAAAGAAAGACTTTTTATGATGTTTTCATGTTTTTATTTTTAGTAGTAGTAGTATTAAACGTATTTAAAATTGTAAGATTCAGATGAATTACACTAAAAGGGGTGAAAACATGTTACATTTTGGTAACACTTTAGAAAAGTTAACAATTTATTATGACTTTTCTCTCAATAAATTCTTAATTTGCTGCTTATTAATAGAATGAGACATTATTATGTCCCTAATTAGCACTAATAACTGGCTGATATTCTAGTAATAGGTGTAACTGTAAAATAAAGCGTTACCTGTGTTTTTAAAAAGTTTTAATATTTGATTAAAGTAATAATAATCGTAAGTTTATTATTGAGATGCAGATGCATTACAGTGCTGAAGATTTTGGGGAAAGTGTGCCTAATTATACAAAATAAATATAAATTAAAATTAAACATTAAGAATATGACCTTAAAAAATAAAAGGAAGAAAATAAGGAATCAAAATACATTTTTAATAATAATAAATATTTACTCAAAAATAAAGTATTCCAAATAATTACAGTAATGAGAATTTGGGGGGAAATTGTTACATTTTAATAATAATAATAATAATAATAATAATAATATAGTATTAATAACAATAACAATTCCTCTTAATATTATTATTATTATATGATAGATTATCTGATAATATTAGTGATAATAATAACAATAATAATAATAAAAACTGTTATTTAAACGTAAACATTCGGATGAAATGAGAATTTTTGGGAAATGCAGTATTACATTTTATAAATATTTAATATTACATTGTTATAGTAACAACAATAATTATTATTGATAATGATTCAGAAGTGAAACTATCTGCTGTGGATTTTGTGGGGTGTTCTACATTCATCTATAGTGTGTTTGTCCTCTCTCTCTCTGTGTGTGTGCAGGTGCAGCAGTGTGGGCTGTTGAAGGCGCAGCTGATGGAGTGTGAGGAGCGGGTGAAGTGGATGAACTCTCACGCTGAAGAGCTCAAGCTCCAGCTCCAGCACACACAGCAAGGTGAAGACCATTCAGTCTGATGTTCGGAACCCTCTCCAATCAGGATGTACATGTTTCTCACTAATCTTCCTTCGGTGGTGGTTTCGTTGAATCTTCTCATATTCTGTGAATGCTTTTTAATATGTATTTGCAAGATCAACACTTGCAAACGTGTGTTTATTTCACCCGGGGTTCCCCCAGACATCAAATAAGAATATGAATACATTTCTTTAGTGAAAAGTTCTTTTTACTGAATCGATCGAATCACTTCACAGATGTTTCTGAAGGATTCATTCATTCATTCTTTTTAGTCATTTTAATTTCAAACCATTTTTTTTTTACAGTTACATTTTTGAATAAATATCTAAACCTAAAATCAGAAATGAAACATTTCACTGAATGGTAAATATTCTGAATCGTTCTTTTTGAGTTTATATCAACACAGTGAATCATTCAAACAAATCATTCTTCTTAGTAATGAAGTGTAGTTCAAACAACTTTGGAATGATTCATTTGTGAATAGTCTTTTTATAATGTTCGCTTCAATGAACTCGTCTGAATGATCCGTTTGTGAATGATTGTAAAGTCAAACCATCAGGAGCTGATGTTTGTGGGAACCGCGTTCTTCGATCTCTAAACTCTGTCTCTTTCCTCTCTTGTGTTTGTGGTGTTGTTCCATGATCGGAGCAGCTCTGGAGAACGAGATCCTCCGCAATCCCAAGCCTTCCCTGATAGAGCGTTCGGTTCTGAGATTGATTCCTGACAGGCTGCTTCCTCCCGACTTTTACATAGACTCCGCTCTGCTCCGAAGGCCCAGAGCCGCGTCTGACACTGATTTATCTGAAGCCCTCAGGGGCCCGGGGCCCGCAGAGCGTGACACTGAGCTGGTGAGCGGCGCTCTGGCCCGGATACGAGAGCTGGAGCAGGAAGCCGAGCGTCTGGAGGAGGCCTACAGGAGCCACCAGCACAGAGCGGCTCGAGCGGCCGCCGGAGACCTCACTCCTCCCAGAACAGTGACCTGTAGAGCACAGCCCAGGGTCAGCTTCGCTTCTGTCGAGAGAACACCGCCTCCGAGAGAGAGACTCCTCGCTCCTCCAGCCAGACGTCTGTCCTCCACACCGCTGAGAAAACACGGAGCAGACGCCGATCACGACTCTTTCACACAAGGTCTGGAACATCTGTGTGACGTCTCTGACAAACACAAACATCTGGCTGAAAATGCGTATTGTTGTATGGCTGGTTCTGGAGAAGTGTGAAGGTTGTAAGAAGGCCGTAAAAGCGCTGTTTGTGTGTGTTTGGCTCCAGAGCGTCGGAGGACCAGTCCAGACTCTGAGAGAGCCGTGCTGCTGTTTCCAGAGAGACAGATCTCTCCGATCCCGGCTGAAGAAAGCCTCTCCTCCATCAGTCCTCCCAGCAGCCCCCGGATGAAGAGCACCACTCGACACAGTCACAGGTCATCGGCTTACACTTTCACCCTGATGCTGACTACTAGCTCATTCTTTACCTGTACAAGGGCAGCTGTCTTGTTGTCTTTTATGACACAGTTCACGTTTACTCTGAATACTACAGACCAATAAAATTCACTTCAGCTTTATCTGTAAAATGCTATTATGATACAAATCATTGCAAAGCTGCTTTACAGTCAATGTTAGGTTTCTACATTATATTCAGGAGGATTTACAGTAAAAATCTTGCAGATGGTTACATGTAGTCAAACGGACGGTGAACACGGTCAACTGTTCCTATTTAACTTATTATATATTGTTTATATTCAAGGGTTAGCATCTTCTGAGGTCTTCTGGGGGATTGTGTTTTATAACACCACAAAGCTTGTATTCATTAATCAAGTGAATGAAGCTTGTGATGATCAATGTACTTATTTCTGCTGTAATTGTGATTTGACAGTCCACCCAAACTACAGGAGGTCATCTCCAGTTCCTCTGAAGAGTCGTCACCTCCGCCGGAGAAGATCACGCTTCACGACCTCAGCGACCCTGTGCCACGTACATGCTCCGCTACCTCAACTCAGTTATATATAGAGTTCAGGAAATATTAGAGTTCACTAATAGCCAAGTTTGTAGTTTAGCTCTTCCGGTATATATTTGATCAGTGTGTGTGTGTTCAGTGCTGTCCGTGGATCAGGAGTGTGTCCTCGAGAAGCTGCAGGAGTCCCTCGCAGGTGAGACGGTCATGTGACTGATCACGTGATGCTCTTCATCGGTGTGTCTCATGTGTTTGTGTGTGGTGTTTCAGGTGTAGAGAAAGAGGAGGAGGAGAGGAAGAGGGAGAGAGAGGAGGCTCAGCAGAGAGAGGAGGAAGAGCTGCTCAGACTCCAGCAGCTGGTCAGACACTCTCATTAACACACTTCACTTTCTAGATGGACATCTTTAGCTTTTTATTTTGGTGTGTGTGTATTTTTGAGTAATGGTGATGTGTTTTTGTCATTTTTATTACTTTTAAAAAAATCTATTTAGTTTTTGCTGTTTTACTGCTTCATCTAAACTAGTGCTTAAGGTTTTTCTTTAATAAACTGAATTAAATAAAATCTAATTTTCATCTAGTTTAACTTAAAATAGTGTTGTTGTTTTTTACTTACTTTTTAAGTTATTCATCTTATTCATCTATTTTAGATTTATTTACCCGTAACACAAGTTCAGGAGTCTATTTGACTGATTCATTGAAAAGAGCCGCTTCGTAAGAGTCATCTGTTCATGAATCACAGCTCAGGCTGTTATATAATGACTCTCTGTTAAGAAACTTAACGACCAAATCTAGAGTTTAATTTTCACATTTCTGTTTATCTTCGTTCAGGAGGAGGAACAGACTCCAGCTGAGAGAGAGGACACAGAGGGTCATGTGAGGTTAGCGAGTGCAGTGATTGGAGGAGCAGCAGAGGAGGAGGGTTCAGGAGGAGCTGATGTGGCCAATCCTCTTCACAAATACATGATGATGCTCATGCAGGACAAACAGAAGCAGCAGGTCTGTCTCTCTGACCGTTTAACGTGAACTAATCTCTTAGCACAGCGTTAAACTATACTTAACTGTGTCCATTATCTCTTTAGCAAAGTCTGAAGTAGGAGGTCTTGACAGATTTTCTTAGTGGACATTTTCATTGGTTTATTGTTTCATGATAAGTTGTGTTTGACGCTGTGTGTTGAATTTCAGAGCGCGTCAGAGAAGCAGAGTCAGGAGGAGTCCGAGAATAACGAGCGCAGGTAATGATGTGTGTTTGTGAGTCACTGTCTAACCTCCAGAAACTCTTCATGACCTTCATCTGTTCTGCAGCGTTGATCTGATGTCCCACGAGGAACCGGACGACGACTTCTGGTGACAAACATCCAACTAACTAAAACACCTGGCCTCATTCGCCTGCTGGATGAGCTTCAGGATTTATGGAGCGCTTATAGCTTTTTTTAATGTCCTTTTTTTCTTTTAAATGTTTCATTTCTAATTCACAGAGGATTTGTGTGAATGAGCGTTTTTACTGGCTTACTTGAATAAATGAATATATCTTATGTTCTGCTGTTGACTGAGAATATTATAATTATGATGCTGACAATGAGACACAGAAGCAGTTCATTGATTTGAAGGAAAACTCAGGGAAACAGGAAGTCTTTTATTCGGTTTTATTTTTGTATAAAATACACTAGCTGGTTTGAAGGCCTGAACACACGTTCAGCGTCTCTGACGTCAAATCATCAGTTTTGGGCAGTTTTTCCTATTTTCACAATCCACCAGAACAGAGTGAGTCTCAGGACTGAACCAGAGTTTAAAGCATTCAAAAACATGCATAATACATGAAAACATTTCAGGAAATTATTGAAAGAAAAAAAAAAAGTCTTGGGGCTTATAAAAGAGTATTATATAAACGGTTTGGGCAGATTTTTTTTTCTTTTTCTTTTTTTTTTTTACATTTCAAAATAGCAGTATAAACACAGAGGATCCACTAAAATGAATTAAAAATATTGTCAGACTATAAGGTTAAAAAGACAGTTTTATACAGAATTCATACAGTATATGTGAACATTACACAGATTAAAACTAAGAAAACAAAGCATATTATAACATTCAAATCTGGCAAATGCTGCCTACGACACGTCAATAGAGATGACCTCCAGAACGACCAGATTCTGTCCTGCTCCAGTCAGAAATAGTGAGAAAAAAAGAGCCGTTTTGTCAGTATTTACAATGACACGTTTTGTTACTGTTGTTGTATCTCTCCCAAAAAACACTGGGAAAAAATTACATATATATTTGATTTTTTTATAATATAAATATAATTGCATTTTTTTATTTTTGCCGCTCACATTTACGCAATTAGAAAATTTTTTTAATAAGAAATAAAAACAAATGAAAAAAGAAAAATTAACATTAAAATAAAATAAAAGATGAGCAGCTGCAGTGTTATAAAAATTTGGTACGAAAACAAAATTGGGTAAAATCCTCCAAATCTCATTACTTTAATGTTAAAAGAAAGAAAAGAAAAAAAAAGTATTTATACAATCATGGTAAGATTTGTTGTTAAAAAAATGATTGTATTACAATAAATCCAAAAGCAGCCTTCCATAAGCGTTAATCCACGCGTGTCTGGAGGCTTCAGCTCGACATGAACTCATTCTTCAGTAATCTAGCAGGTTCAGCTCTGGAAGGTGAAGGTGGATCGTGGGAGATTGGACAGTAATTAATAACAGAGGTGATGCGAGGTAGACAAACACCGTCAGCACTCCGCCAGTATCCCACAATGCAATGTGCTCAACCCACGGCCACACGTCAAAAGACAGTTTTACACAAAAATAAAATTCAACGAAAACTAAACGAGAAGGTTTGGATGTTATGGAAGCATGTTTCACCACAGAATAGAAATAATAAAGTTCTATATAAAAAGCAAATGTGACTTTACCAAAGAATCTCGCAGTTATGACTTTTCCTCAACTGTCTCTCAATTTTGAACTTTTGCCTTAAAGTTCACAGCTTGCAACCCTGACTTTGTCTCTATATTTTTTTCTCAGAAATATGAATAATATCTGAAGTTTTTCTCCATCATGAGTGTATATTGCAAGTTATACACTCATATCACAGTTCAGACTTTATGCAATATCGATTTTTTCTCTCGCAGCTACGACTTTTATTTCTCAGAACTATATATTTTATCTTGAAATGTAGTTTTTTATATAATCTTGCAATTTAGACTTTCTATCTAGCATTTTTTGACTTTTTTTCAGATGTTATTTTTTTATCATATCACAAATACAAGTCACAAAATTATGACTTTTCTCAACTTTTATCTTGCAAATACGACTGTATTTTATTTATTTACTTTGTAATTTGGACTTTTTTTCCTCAAGATTCAGTTTTTCTCAATGAATTATATCTTGTCGTTTCATTTTTTTACTTCTAATTTAGACTTTTATTTTTCGTTTTGAGTTCATTTTAAAATAAGCGTCTCCCAATTCTGACACAAATCTCACAAATATTTGTTACTGCTCTTTTTTTTTGTCACATTCCTGACTTTTTTTCTCTTCTTTGCGAGTTCATCTCTCTGTTTGGACTCTGAGCCAAAGCGTGACGTGCTACATGCTAAATCTCATCACGTGTTCGGTTCACGTACCATCTCCAAACATTCAGAGAACCAGCCGAGGTCACTTCAGAGGGATCCTTCCGTTATTATTCTTCAAATAATATTATTTAAACAGAATGACTGGGAGGATGCAAATCATGATCATAAAGCAAGTGCATGTTATTCTTCATGAAGGAGCAGGACACATAACATCAAATAATCATATAAACAGAAATGTGTGGGATTTTTAAGGCAGTATCTGATTTGCGTTTGAGACGGACAGGAGAGCGAGATGAGCACAGACTGCGGTTAGCGGAGCGGGTTAGTGAGTTAGGGCTGGTTAGTGGTGGTTGGCAGCGTTAACCTCTTTACGAGTAGGAGTTGAGGCACTCTTTGGAGCGTGACTGGATGTCCTGCAGCTCCCGCTCCTCCTTCATTTTGATGTCTTGGTACGCATGCAAGTGACTGGCGTCCTTTAGGTAGGCCCAGTTGGCAGAAAGGATCATTAGGTAATGGATCTGTAAGAGAGGGCGAGGTGATGCCCGTCAGCAGGTGACACACACACACACACATTATAAAGGAATAACTCATCCGTAAATGAACATGTACTCGCCCTCATGTGGTTACAAACGTGCATGCTGGTCATGTCAAAATATAGCATCTGTTTTAATCAAACAATGATGAAAAGATTTTAAAAACTAATTTAAATTAATTGTCTAAGTAACATTTAGCATTTTCATTAGGTTTAACTTGATGTACTATAAAACAAACAAACTTATATATATATATATAATTAACAAGAGAAATATATAAAAAATTAAATAAGAAATAACAAATTATAAAAACAAAATAATAATAAAATGACAAAACATTTTATAACTTTACTTTATTTCAGATTTTTTATGCAACTTTTATTTAACCTTAAAAAATAATTTTAAGAAACAAAGGATTTTATGGCTTACTTTTAGTTAAAATTAATATAATATATTTGTCATAATACATAATAGTTAAAGTAACTAAAACAAAAAATAAACTAGAAAAATAAAACAATAAAAGTTACAAAAAACATGTTTTTTTAAAGTTTAAGTCATTTTGCAGAGTATTTTTTCACTTTATTTATTTATTTAGTTAAAATATAGTTCGGTTTTTAGCAAAAATTATTTATTTGATTTTTGTTTATTTATTTTTTATTTTAGTTCATTAAACTAAATGAAAATAAGCAATGTTGCCTTGGTAACTAGCCTAATAACATACAATTTTTTGATATTTGATTTCAGTTCAGGTTTTTTGTTTGTTGGTGAACTATAACACCCTGCTTCATATTTATATAATATCAAGTAACTTTATAATAAAGAGCTTTGCCATCCTAAATAAAAACTAACCAAATGTTTTGTAGAAGTATTGCAATAAAGTGAATAACTTACATATTCATCATCATTTAATAAATCACAGGAGTTTAAATATATAATAAAAACATTAGAGTCTCATGAGTCCTGAAGTCATCTGATGTGTTAAAAAGGCTGAGACTGAATCAGTCATGCACTGTTTGTTGTCACGAGAGCGAGGGACTCTTCATTTCTATTCCTTTACTACACGAACACATAGTGAAACACATTCATAAGCACAGGACTGGGGTGTCAGCGGAGCAAAGCCAAGCTTGAAATGAGGGTTAGTGTGAAAAACACAAAGTCAAACGCTCAAGAAACACCACGAGGACCTTCTGTACACAGAGCAGCTTTATTATAACCAAGGCACCAGAGGAATATTAAATCTGTCACGTCAGATGAAGACAGGTTAATAATGCTGGGACAGAAGATCTTGTTTCTTCATCATCACAGTTCTGTACTGTTTTATTAATGATCAATTCACACAAAGGTCGTTCTTACGGACAGACGATTTTGTTTATTAATAGTACAGCAGACATTGTTATGAGCAAGTCATATAATAAAACATGAGCGGTGTTGTGTTCTGAATCGAATCTGATAATATTTATGTTTTAAGAATGATTTACTTTGTATTTTTCGACTGAAAGCTCTGTGTTTAAAATAGCAGTACCGTAAAACATTTTCATCAAATCATATGTTTGCAAACGACTGAACTAGGTTAGTTGTGAAGCTACACTTAACAAAAACTCAAAATACCAACAATCTTCATAATACTGCTCCAAACAAATGAGAAGAACAACACCGATAACTGTAAACACCATGAAAACACTGAAGCCCAATAAACACAACAGATTCGAGAAGCAGCGTCACATTCATTTTCTCCATAAAGACACTGAACATCACAGCAGATGTGCTTTAATTATTGATATTTAATCATATTTAGTTATTCCAGAACAGACAGACCATTCTATAAGTTATGTACAACACTAGTAAGGCCACTTTTATTTGTTAGAAAAACATAGTAATAAATGATTAAATATTATTACAATCTATAATAGCCGTTTTCTGTTTGTTTCTGTGATGTGCCGCTGAATTTTCAGCATCGTTACTCCATATATATTTATTAGGGATGCAACGGCTTTCGGTGGCTTATCGAACTGTTCGGGTCGGCACACCCACGTGAACCGTGATATTTCGGTATCCTATATGAGGCATTACACTTTCCTTTTAATTAAAATGGGCATTTTCTGTGTATTAAGCGATGGTCAGAACGTCTCAAGACTAGCGATGATGAACGATTCTTTAATGTGACTCGGGAAGAACCAGTCGTCTCGTGGGAGTGATTCGTTCAGTCGCGCACGGTTCAGGCTGTATAGGTGAAGCTTATGGGGCCGTCACGTGATGAACGAACGACTCGAAGAACCCGAGAGACGAACGAATCTATTCTGTTTCCGCAAGTGATACATTTAGTTATTGTTGTTTGTTCTGATGCTGTATTTAGAAAACATAAGTATTTTCTTGTAGCTGTCACGATTTTTTTGAATAATGTTCATGTTTATATTTCACTTTATACTGCACTTTATTGTCCGTGTTTGAAAGAGGGCAAAAATAAGTGTTCTTTTTTAAAAATAAATGGCGTGTTTTGACTTTATCTGTACCTTTTTTACATTTAATATCGTCTCTGTACCTTGATAACTTGAAATAGAAAGGGCAAATGACCTCCCGCT
>JAUMHG010000048.1:2766815-2790940 GCA_032359395.1 Enteromius anoplus
TGTACTGTCTGTTAATATTATATATATAATATAATATTATATAAATATATTATAAATAATAATAATTATATTATTAATTTTTTATAAATATATATATATATATTATTATTACTACTACTACATATGTGTGATTATATAAACATTTGAATTATATTTATTATATTTTTTGTTGTTGTTGTTGTTTTAAATGCAATCAGTTTCACAGCCGGTTAATAAAAGGTTATAGCTTGTACATTTTCGTAGGTCAGCATCCATTAATAGGTGTGGCATAAAGTCAGATTTAGGCCTTGTTTTGACAACAACTGATGCATGAAACAACAACAACAAAAAACAAAAAGACTTTCTGAAAAAATGCCCCAGAGTTAAACACATAATACACAATTTAAAAATCAAAACCTCCGGTTAATAACCAGCTCTAATTGAACGTCATGTGATGCAATGAGACACAAGCACAGTATTGACTGTCTCAATGAAGCGACTGTACCTCGTTTCTCCTGACGCTCATCGTCAGTGTCATCATACAGAGTTTCCATGTCTGGTAGAAATCCAGAAAATAACAAAAAAGTTCCTCCTTCAAACTTCTCTGGTGGTATTCCTTGGTTCCCTGACTGTGTTTCTCTCTTCTTCACATCACTCTCTTACCCTGAACCCACACAGAAACTAGAGAGGTTTCCCAGTCAGTCACAAAATCACAGACACATTCCCAGACCGGCACAATACTAGTGGAGGAGGAGACCCACAACACACCCCCATGCATATATTAACATATTCAAAAAACAAAAACACCAGCCTCAAACCAGCCTTCCATCTGCTGCCTGACCCATGAGAAAAGAGGAAGACTCCCTCTGGACAATGAAAGATGCAGAGAAGAACAGAACGCAGGAGCAGATGGAGAGAAAGATAAA
This sequence comes from Enteromius anoplus, assembly GCA_032359395.1. Taxonomy (NCBI): domain Eukaryota; kingdom Metazoa; phylum Chordata; class Actinopteri; order Cypriniformes; family Cyprinidae; genus Enteromius; species Enteromius anoplus. The sequence goes on from JAUMHG010000048.1 coordinate 2,767,721, forward strand.
GAACAAAAAAGAAAGACCAACAGGGAAAAAAACTACATTTTGCAACTTGAAAGATTTTGTAGCTGGACTGATGCTCCTACTTATAGCTATTAGTTGCGTAAAAAGGTTTAAAAATCATAAATGCTATATAATTAAAAAGTTTTGTTGTTGGTTGTGCAATATTTACTCTTCTTCATTAACTGTACTCTACACGATAAATCGTTCAAAAACTGTTCATAAAAGTTCATAAATTACTCATTATGATCTAAACCAGTGACTTATGAGGGATCTTGGAGGATCACAATCAGTGAAACTATACAAATGTTAATTAAAAAAAGCTTGTTTCTACCATGGCATAAAATTAAGAGCTTACTGTTGCTGTGTCCGAAATCGCTCACTTCCCTACTATATAGTACGCGGAGAACAGCATGCGAGGCGAGTAGTATGTCCGAATTCATAGTATCCGAAATTCAGTAGGCGAGAAGTACCTGGATGACCTACTGCTTCCGGCCGAATTCTATAGTAGGCATACCATGAACACTTTCCTATCCCATGAGGCTCCGGGAGAGGAGACGTCAAATTAAAAAAATGGTGGAAAGTGGAGACGCGGCCTCTTTTTTCAGTGTGAGCACCTCAGGAAGAAAACGTTGTTTATTGTGATAAAATTACACTTGTTTAACACAATCTAAATAAACAGATGACTTATTAAAAGTTTAAATTGTCGCGCTGTTGTGACGACGCACTGTTGTGTTTTTTACCCATGGCATAAAAACACTTGCTCGCTAAATAATTCATTTGTTTACCTACCCGTCTTGACCACAAACCAACACAGAAAAACCACAAACTTGCAAATGAGTTGTTAAACCTTTGAAATATTAGCTTAAAATATATTTATTTGGGCTCAAATGGTTCTGGCTGACAAAACAAGTTTTGGACTCTCTGCTCCAAATAGTTCTGAGATGATTCATATGCGCTCATCCCTCTGATGTGACTCAAAATGCAGCACTTTCTGGATTGGTTTCTGGATTGATGGGGTCAAAGGGCCGCTGAATGCAGGAGGACGGCATTGTGATCATCAACACGGGGTAAACTGAGGCTGTGTTCACTCACCCGTGAGCATCAGAGCTCTGTCTGACACATAAAACAGACGGTTCTCATGACCACCAGAGCCTGGAGCCTCACAATAGATACACACACACACCTCGCTCACCTCCCTAGGGCCGACAGAGAGCCGAGATTCCCACAAGCTGTCTGAAGGAGAGGGATAACTACAGGAATGTGGATGCCAAAGGAAGACGGGGGATGTTTTATCATAGATCATGTGTCTCATGCCAGGATTAATAAGAGACAATTAATTTACTGAAAGAAAATCAAGAGGCTTATAAATACATACATACACACACATTAGTGCTGGGCAATGATTAATCATGTTTAATTGCATCCAAAACATTTTTTTGGGTGCATGATATATGTATATACAATACACATGCATGTAAAAATATGTTATGCTTATATATTAAATATAGTTGAATGTAATATAAATTATATGACAGTAAATATATGAACGTATGTTGTCCTATTTTATTAAAACTTAAGCTCAATTGCTGACTTAAATTTTTCAGTACAACTTGTAAAAGTCAGTTTAACCTATGCAAATCACATTAAACTGACTTTAAAAATCAAGTTTTATTTCGTATAATTAAACTCCACAAAATAATTTTTTTTTTTTAATTTTTTTTTAAGTAATTTAAAAATCATAAGTTGCCATGATTTTACCTTTAACCTTTAGTAAAAATTACTTTAATGCACGGCTAATAGATGTCATGTCTTCCTAAACCAATTATATTTTTGCATGTTGCAACGCTGACCGACTTTCTGTTTAACAACAAACACGCATTCGACATCAGGTCACTGATTCAGAGCCACAACCCAGATACACTGATGGCAATCAATCCGTGAGTCTGACCTGATTCATGGAGCGAGTCGATGACACTTACTCCATCAGCGAGTGTTTGTCACACAGTACAGTTTCTACATGCACAGCTCTCATTTCCAGCGGACATATGTAAATGCAGGAAGCCGAATGGATTAATAGCACTTTAATTTACATTCACTCACTCCACTGTGCTTTGGGCTATATTTATAAGTCAAAATGCTCTGGATAAAAACATCTGCTAAATGCGTAAAAATAAACGCAAATGTAAATATTAAGTTCCTCATTCTCAAGAAACAGGAAATGAAAACGTCCCATCAGCTTTTATCCACACAACAGAAGTGGATTATTATCTGTAACGGCAACCAAGCCCCATAATAATAATAATAAAAAATGAGATGCAAATGAGATTTGATGGTGCTTTACTCATGCTTAAGAGTATAAAACACTGTAGAAAAAAAAAGAAAAGCTCTATAATTGAATCAGAGTTACAAAGAAGAAAGGAAATCAAAACACTTTGGAGATACATAAAGTTGAGTGAATGGCAACAAAACGGTTCAATTTTAGGTGAAATATTCTTTTAATATCCTACTTTGGCTCTCGCTGACTGTGTTGGGGGGAATTTCCTCCAAAACCTAATTGGTAGCCTTCAACTGAACGTTCCCCGGGACCTCTGAGTCAGCACATCTCTAATTGCATGTTTGTGTTGTTGGTTTTTAGGGCTTGAGGGGAGCTGAGCTCTTATGAGGTTCTTTAAAACCACAATTTGCCCTCTCATGTGACTTTACACCCGCTGGTTGGCACCTCAGTAAACAGGAAAACGAAGCTTAGAAAAACATGAGCCCAGATGTTCCTCGTAGAAGCGGACCAGAAACTATCATCCAAACTATCTGCATTCATCTTCACAGTAAACACATCAATGAAGAACTGTATAGTTATGACTGCAAGTTCTGATTGAATGAAAAGTGGTTTATAAACACACCTGTGTAAAAGATGGACTGGAGCGCTGTGGATTATTGGGATGTTTTTATCAGAGTCTCAGAGTCTGACAGCACCTATTCACATCCATTGCTGAGACACTGATGCAGAGACACATGAAGAAACAAACTCATCTACAGCTTGGATGAACCCATTTTCAGCAAATGCACTTCGCATTTTAAAAGCAATAAACAACGCCATGGTTAAAGAGGGTTTTTAGGCATGACAAAAACACCCCGTAGCTGTGGTAAAATCACAGTTATGTACTGCTTTCACGCAAATATGATCAGGGTGACGGGTGATCATCACATGATCTTCATTTTTGGATGAACTACTGCCTTTGTTAAAAAAGACATTTCTTAGGGCCAATTTTTTCTAAAAACCTCAAAACTCAGATGAATGCTGATGGTTCATGTGAAGGCTCTTTGTATCTAACAAAAGTAAACACCATCTTCTTTTCTGATCTGTAAAAGGCCAGCTTTATATCTGTACAAATCTCAAATGTTGTCTGTTAATTCTCACATCTGAATCGATCGAGAATAGCCGACTTGTTGAACACTGAATCAATCCGAGCGGCCGACCGCGTCTCGGCTCGTTGAATATTCATGAGCATAAACAGCTGCCCTATTGAACGCCTTTTAAAGAGCGCTGAACTGAATGGCTGACTCTTTTATTCTGTGAGAGCGTGTTGACATGCGAGCGCTGCCGAATTCACATGTCTTCACACGACCATCGTGAGAACTCGATTTGTGTTTAAGCCGCCGGTGAACTTCACTGGTTCATCTCTTTATGACTGCAGGGATTTGTTCACATCCAAGCGGTCATTATCACCATAACAGAGCCAACTAGATGACTGCTGGAGCCAGTCACCAATGTCATCAAGTGCTCTTGGTTCAGATCTAGTTCAGCATTATCAATGTTGGAACATAATGGCCTGATTTCACAAACGAGGCTCAGCTCAAGCCAGGACTAGGCCTTAGATAAATTAAGATATTTTAGCAACTTTTACAAAAGTGCATAAGAAGAAAACATTACAGACTCAGAACAATGACACTGACATATTTTAAGATCTGTCAGAGAAAGATACTTTCAGTCTACTTTTAGTCTGGGACTAGCTTAAGCCTTGTCTGTGAAACTGGGGTAATGTCCATTACACTTGAAAAAGTTGTACTTTTAAACATTTTCATTCATAAATTGATAGGAAATTTCACAAATATTTACAAAGAAATGGCAAGTAACACATTGAATTAAACTTGAAATATTGCCCTTACTTCCTGTGATGCTACATTCATTTCGCAAACAAAGTTAGTCAAAGTTAGATAAAAACATCACGCCACACCGTTTAATTAACGTCTTGAGAAGACCAGCTGTGTGTTTGTAAGAAACAAATCGATCATTTCGACCGGTTTAACATCTGTGGAGGAAAATTAATTCATACTGGTGAGAGAGGGACAGCTGGGGGACTTAAGGGGTCATCTAAACCCCCTATATAGGGGACTAGGCTTCAGAAGAAATGAAGTTAAGTGTTTTCAAGTTACTGTCCTCTTGTGGAAAAGTCCAGTGCTTATGAGTTGGTAATCTTGAGTGAGACTAAGATATGAAAGAGGAGGACTGCCCTCCCTCTTGGTCGCACTCTGCAGCAAACTGTGTGTGACCTTCTTTGCAAGAATAAAGCTTTAAAAGACAATTTATTGAGTTTGTGTCTTACATGGTGAGAGTTGCTTTAAAATGCCACGACACATCAAACTGTTGCTTCTGACTAAAATAAGTCCATAACGCTTCTTCCAGTAAAGAAAGTTAATCTCTTGTTGTCTCTCACATCACAATCAACACACATATTTATCTAGAGCCGTTCTGGACTGGTTTGGCTTGTAATGCTGCTTGATCTGCGTAGATTTCTCTCCTGATTCAGAACAGGCCACTGTTTTTTCACTGGATGAAGTGTTATTATGGATTATGGGCTCAATTTAGCAAATTTAGATTAAGTTAAAAACATCTTAATTGATTGATTTGTTTCTTAAAGATATGCAGCTTCTGTCTTCTCCAGATGTTAACTGATGGACTTGAGTGCTGTGGATTATTGTGATGAATCCATTCATGAGACACATTCTTCCAAATCTAAAGGAGAAATAAACTCATCCTAAACTTGGATGGCCTGAGGGTGAGCACATTTTCAGCAAATGTTCATTTCTGGGTAAACTATTCTTTCAATACTGTCCATAAACCTGAAATGCAACAAAACCTTTAAGCTAAGAGTATCTATTTGAGAACATTTATTTCATCATTGTGCAAAGTCTATAATAGAATAGTATTACAGGAGTGACACAGGCTAAAACATAGCTTACTGATTTTGCCTCAACAAACTGCTCACACAAATCTGCTGTGTTAATTAAATAAATGAACGGTTGCTATCAAACTGCAAATGCCTGTGGTTGCTGCAACCTACAGAGAATGCATATGACAGCTGGGTTTAACCAGGACTGGACACGATTCATGAATCATCTGCAAGTCTAAAAACACTTAATGCAGAAATCAGCAAAAGAACTTTCCCACCAATTCCCTCTTTAACCTTCAGCACATATATCAACCACATATGACACATAATATGAGTCTCTTGGGTCAGGGGACCATTTCTGCATTGCACATATTCAGCAGGAGGAGTACATTTTAGGTTAAAAGTGCATATTTTAGAACACAATTTCTCTTTAATCATGCATTGTAATCATCTATTTTAATTTACTAGATCATCTGTAACGGTCCTGTGGTGTTGTCTCATGAGAGGCGACTATAATTATGAACGATTTGAGAACAATTTTATAGCAGTCTGAGATGCACTGTAGCATGTCACGCCATGATAGGTTAACTTCCCGAAAGCATTTGCATGTGAACCATGAAATACTACCCTATTTCCAATTCCCAAATCTGCCAATATGCTGTTAACTCACACGCTATTGAGTTTCATGCAGCTGTCGTATCGTGTGAAGGGAAGCTCAGGAATCCTGGGATACGGTCATCTGTTTGGCCCACGTTCTTTACACATTACAGCCTAATTCAATGCCACGGTAGAGGAAGGTCCTGAACATCCAGGCTGGGGAATTAAAGGGATATGCAGTGTTTCCCACATGATTTTGAGAGACTTGTGGCATCAGGTGACGTCACATTAATGCTGTTTTGTACTCCTATATTATTGACGAGTCTGCTGTGGTACGGCCAACAGAGTAGATGCTGAGAGAGGCGACACTGCGCCAGTAGATTAAATAAATTTCAATTTATTTATAAAGCACGAAGCACAACTACCGTTGACCAGTGTAAGTAACTACACACAAAATTAAAACAAAGACAATGTCAAAAATAAAACTAAGACACAAGGCAGAGCAAATGCAAATCCCAAATAATAAGCCAGATCAAATCAAGTTTATAACCTGGATTTAAAAATGGATAGTGTCAGGACAGTCTTCTGTAGGAAGACTACTCCAAAGTCCAAGACTTAGTCCCAGCTTTTGTCTTCTCCAGATGTTATCTGATGGTTTGGAGCGCTGTCGATTGTTGTGATGTCGTGACTCTCATTCGGACAGCAACCATTCACTGATTAGTGTAACAGGTTCAAAAAGGTGTTTCCACTTGCTTTGCTCGCTATATGTGTATAGCCCTTTAATTGTAATAGAGCCTCACTCCCTGTTTATTGGCTGGCAGCATGTTGGAAACTGCTTCCGGGTATTCAGTAATATTCGCACCAACAAAGAGAGTGGTTGAGATGGGTGAGTGCTCTGGAAAAAATGTATTTATTTTTGTACCTTGACAATGTAGTATTATTCTTTCATGTTACCAAATAATATTGAAATGGTTAATGTACACTCGCCATTGCAGGATTGCATTTAAGAATCCTGTGAAACTGATCACTTCATTTGACTGTTTCAACAGAATTAAATAATCCCCTTCCAAGGCACGAAATGGTGTTGGTTGTTTCAGTCATTACACACAACGCAGATAGGAGCTGTTACATTGGCAAGTAACGAAATGCTACATTACTCCAAATTTAATGAAAAAAAAAAAAAACAGTCGTCAACATCTTGAATGGTCTGAGGGTGAGGACATTTCATTTCAATATTTGGGTGAACTATTCCTTTAAGATGCAACACCAGCTGATGTGAACCAGAGCAGCCTCAAACCCAGAATCACATGCGACTGAATCACAAACCAGGAGGTGAATCAAGATTGTGTTACATAACAAGCTTGAGCTGTGCTGGAGGGACTCTTGAATGAATCACAGGGGAATTTGGGGTGAGGAAAGTAATGAGCCCATCTAATCCTACCACGAAGACAACCGAGAGCTTAATGTTATTATTGCTGTCAGCGCCGTTCCAGAAACGGTGTTCAAACAACTCCAGATGATAATGCATTGTCAAAGAAATACTTTCCAGAGTCAACAAACTGATAAAAAAAAGGAGGGATGTGAGTCATATCTAGAAACCAAAATATCACATGGACTCTTTTGACCTGTGAGTGTAGGCAAACAAGTTTTGCACAGCATGCTCAGTTTCTCCCCAAAAAAACGTTGCTTTTTTAACGCAGCTACGAATTGAGAGTCAGTGGTGATTCCATCAGGCCATTCATATGTTGAGGGCACCTCGGTGGCCAAATGAAGAGATTCAGAGGCTTTTGTCCAGCAGTAAATGAGAACAGCACAAAGAGCTATCTGTGAAGTCTTGAATGTGCTCCACAGGCCCACTGCCAAAAAACGTCAGGCCTTTTCGACTCCCTTTAAAGCCGCATTACCAATAACTTTCACTCAGACAGTTCAAACCAAGACCACGGAAATGTGGAAAAAAAGCGACCCTCTTCATTTCTGCGGCAAACGAGTACAGTCGGGGGTTCAAAGGTTTCACACAAGCTTGAAAATCGTGACTATTTGAGTGTCTTTTACTTCAAACGACGCAGCGTGTTTTGAAAAAGTCAAAGCCAAGAAATACGAGCGAAGGAGGACAGGAGAAATCATTTCACGCAGGGGTTTGAGATCTGGCCAGAAAGAACAACCAATAAACACAATGAAGAAAAATAGCAACTAAAGAGGCTTCATCCAAGAGCGACAGATAACAGGAAATAGTTTATATATATATATGAAAACTGACACTACATTCCCTTTAAATACTGTTTAAAACCCCATTAATTCTCAATCAAGGGTGCGTTACTTTAGATGATACATCATGCTTCTGAAATGAGTCAACATTTGTCTATACGCTCAAAAAAGTTGCTAGTAAGATTATCAGTGATCAGAACTGGCAAGTGCAAAGCTGAATTAAAGGTGACTTTTAAGTAACACATTGCATAAAATGTAGGATTTTGAAGTAGAAGTGTTTGTATTTTCATGTTTGAACTCTGCCGCCAAATCCTCAAAGCAGCAGCCAGTCACGTCCCTTTCATTCGTATGACTGACAGGTTTTCCTACCACCTGTATGAAAGCTTTCGATTCCCTCTTGTTCTGACCCAGAAATGTAAAGATGACTGATTGTTGTTTACATTTTTGTTACTGTTCACTGTCCTGGTTACTGTTCTTGGCGTCCAGCAATATAAACAGGTCAACCGAGAAAAACATATCGATTTATTTCCAGTTTCCCGTCGATACGGTCCGCACAGCACTGCTGAATGGTGTCATGGAAAAACTGTACAATGAATGTGTGCTGTAATGCAGAGTGAATCATTTCAACAAGGCTGTTCAGCGCAAACTAATGCATCAAAAGCCATTTAATCTCAACAATCATAGCCAAGAGTTAAACTTATTAAGCCTTTTGTAGGGATTTTGATGTTCATCATACAAGTCTTAACCAGTACTTTCTCTAGCCTATTTAATAACATTACATAATGCCAAAAATCTAGGTAAAAATAACATCCCAAGCTGTCCTCAGCCACTTAAAAACTATGACGAACTCCTAAATAAAAATGAATGCAAACAAGGAGGTAGATCTTTCTATTGAGCCGTTCTTCATAAATAACAGGTCTGCCCTTTAGTCTTGACATTTAGATTGGAAAGACCAAAAATGCCCATGTCTGGGGATTTCAGCAGCGCTAATATACTAATTTATAAAGCTCTAACAAACACTTTTGAGCTCCTTGCCAGCTCCATCATGTGGCTCGGGAACGGTTCAGGGCAAGGCCGCAAATTCGACTCGCTCTTGCTCCTCTTGTCTTGTGAATGGCCCTTTGATGCCCAAACGCGAGGGAAATTGGCCATGCTTGAGCAAGCACTCCCGCTCAGCACCACCGCCTCCGTATCATTTCATATCTCATCTCACAATGCTCCTCTTTGTGTGCCGCGATTATGAGGAGAAACAAATAAACATGATGGACAGGACCCGTGAACTACTTCTAGGAGAAGCGAGGAGATAAAGATTACAAGAGCAACAGCTACGCAGGACACATCATGCCAGCTTTGTTTCTTCAGCGCTACGCTGCACGGTTTAAACACCTGAAGGTGACCTTTGCTTTGACCTTTCCACCACAACACCTTGAACAAATCACAGGGCTTCAGAAACAAGATCCGGCTTTGTGTTATTGCGCAGCTGAACGCCTTTGAGCTAACATTTTTAAGTGATTTTAAGTTAAAATTTCAATAATTTAACAAAACATTTGCAAGTTTACGGTTCTCTGATGTCGAATAATGGTCACGTGACAAGCAGGTAGCAGAATCAAATAAATAAAAAATATCTTATGTATATATTAATGTAAAAAATTATGCATTTACTGTGTTTCTGGATCTGGGATCATTTCAGTTGTGTTGCTGTTTATGGAGGGTCATCAAAAATATCTTAATTTGTGTTCCTAAGATGAACAAAGGTCTTATGGGTTTGGAACGACATGAGGGCGAGTAATTAATGAAAGAATTTTCCTTTTGGAGTGAGCTAGCGCTTTAAGTGTTAAGGGTCAAAGGTCAAGATGATGTAAGAGTGTAAGTCATAACACATCACAATTAAAATGGAAATGACTGAATTATGTTTGTTATGGTCCGGACAGATATATCAACCTTAAAATCAACATGAAATGCCATATGCGACTCGTTTAACTTCAATAATGTGATGCATTTCTGAGTTAAACGGAAAAAAGAAATAACATACTGGGAGAAACCTGACAATATCCATCAGGGATTTATCAGAAATAAGCAGGCGTTACTTGTTTAAAAGGTCAGGAGGGCTTCATGAGGAGTCATTTTAGAAGTGGAACATTTTGATAAAAGATTACGACATTTTTCTTTGGAACAACATGCATTGATTAATCATTACACACACTAAGACAAGACAAGAGACATGGGTTAAAAAAAGAACAGGGTAAATCTGGATTCATGTTGACTATAGGAAAACCACCCCGGCACACTTCAGGAGACGAGCAGCAACAGACACAAGACACAAATTAGTTCTGACAAATCCACGATGAGAATTTTTCCTCCAAAATGTGACAAATTAAACAACCACCGAGTCAAGCAACCACAACCACACCCAGAGATTTTAAATATATATACTCTCCTGTGAATCAAATCAAAACATTTCATTACAAGCCAATACGATGTGTGTGCTGTTCTGGATGTTGTAAACACTGAGGCAGTGCTGGCACAATGTAAAAGTGACTAAATCTTTCCAGGAGGCCATTATGTTGTGGTTAAAAAAAATGACCCTCCAGAAGAGAATGAAAACAGCTACAGTAAGAAGGCTAGAGTTCAGTTTGTGACTTGTTAGGATCTATTCTAACTCACTGTAAGCCATTTATAGAGCACATCTCATACACAGTACAAATTTAAACTGCTTTACATAACAATGAATCATAACCGCAGGCTAACTAACAAACGCAAGTGGGCTTGGCCCTTAATTTAAATATGTTAAATATAATAAAACTGCATGTAAAAACGAAACACTGGTGGCTTTTTGTGGACAACACTATAATAAAGTCCTTATGAATAGACAAAAAATTTTAATACGATGTCTTAAACACAACCACAAACACACAGCATGATCGGTCTAGTCTGATTCACTGACAAATGACTCATAAGAACTGGTTCTTTTCACGAGTCAATTAAAAAAAAGACAAGTTACATTTGAATCTTTAACTTTTTTCCCTCAATCATGAGTTTATATCATGCAACTGTAAAGTATTAACAGATCATAGCATGTTTTCATCTTTATACATCTTCTTCATATTTTCACAATAAATTCTCTTTTTATGTTTCATGGAGAACATAACACAAGAGCAGCCATTCACAAATCTGTCAAATATCCAGAGAATCAAACATTTAGATTAACAGTAAGGCCCGTGAGTTTGTCTAACTACGGTTTGCTTGCAGCTGCGTTGCAGGACTTCATTGAGGAGGCCCCTCATTCATTGCTTTATTCTCCTCAGGACGTCCCAACTCCGTGGACCTACTTCACGTTAACAGTCTCTGGAGTCACACAAAGACACGGCCGATGAACTAGACACACAAAGCCGGCACTGTGAGAGAGAACAAACCAATGCTCTCACACGTTCTCACACTGTCAGCTGCGGCGGCCCGAATCAAGCCGGTTCTGTTTTCCTCAGCTTTTTCACTCCTGCCAGCTTCCTCCGAACATTTCTAGAGAACTCACTTCTGTGAAATACGGGCTGGAGGACGAAACCGCACTGACTTAACGAGGGAATGCTTTTGGAAGCATAAATAAAAACAAGATGTTGGCTTGCAAATATCACCATGAGAATCTAAAGCAGCAGTTCAGCCAAATTTACTTGCCCTTGCTTCATTCCAAATCTCCGAGCTTTGGAAGCTTTTTAACTCTTTTAGCTCACAATTTAGACTCTTTTTCTCACAATTGCAAGCTTATATCTTGTATTTGCAACTTATAATGTCATAAATTTGAGTTTATCCTTATTAATTCATATTTTTGTATCTTTATATCTCGCAACTGCCAATTAACATCATGCCATTCAGATTTTTTCCTCATAATTGCAATATATCTCAATTTTTTGCAAGTTTTTAAACATGTAATTTCGGTGTAAATCTTGAAATTACTCTTTTTTTCTCCGATATTGTATTTTAAACTCATAAATGAAAGTTTGCATCTTTATATCTCTTATATTATTTTTTTTACATCTTGCAATTCCGAGGCTGCAATTCAATTTCTGAGTTGGCAATGCACAATTCTCTTTTTTCTCTAAAAAATGCAAGAATAGAGTTCAGAAATGCGAAATAAAAAGGTTATATCTTTATCCTGTGGTAGAAATATCATTGTTACTTTTATGTTTAGAAGAATGTGTGGAAGAGCAGCATGAAGATTCTTCAGAACCTCTTTGTTTGTGTTGCTTTTAGTTGAAATGGTAAAGTTACTGTGCTAAAAACTGAAAACAGGTTAATCGGATAACCAAGTGATGAGGCAGATTCCTGAGGTCTGAACGTGAACAGACAGACAGAGAGAGAGCGTTTATCCTTGTCTCAGTGCTCGCCCATCTGGCCTACAGCCCTTCTTAGTGTCCCAAAGCCCATAATTCAGTCGGGAGCTTTTAAATAGCGGTAAACATCCGTGGAAGTGGCGCCTCTCTCTCCTCTTCTGCCTGCTTCAGAGTGGAAACCCAGAGAGCCGACACAATACACACTATTCTCCTCGCTCTAAACCTCCACATCTACGCAAACATCTGCAGGACACATTATACAAGACTTTGAGACGGAGCACAACTGTTGATGAAGGGTCAGAGACAGAAGAGAACAGCAAACCTAACGCAGCTAATCATATACTTGTGCACTGTAAAATAAATGCAAGCAATTTTAAAGACTTCTGCCAAAATCGTCAGTATTTTGGTGCAAATTCATTTTTCACTTGACAGAATCTCATTAAATTAGACAGATGTCAAGACAACTCAAAAACCACCAACAAGTTTTTGTCATGTTTACAAAGCCCAGTCTCATTAAAAGTGTATAAATAAGACGCCAAATAAAAACTCCGGGGTGCATATGATACGCATCAACCCTACAACCATAATTCAACCCAATGCGTAGCATGTATACGCCAAAGTTAATTTGTGCATATCAATACCACGTTATTTTGTTTTCATTTGGCGTACTATGTGTACACATATTCATGAGATAGTGTTGGTTAACAGTGCAGGCTCTGGATACCCTTACAGCTGAAGCAAAACCAGTTAAGAACCAGTGATTTGAGTTACATTTAAAGAAAAAAAACATGCTAATTTAGTATTTTTGGGACTTGCACTATCAGAAAGTGCTCACTGAAAACAAACAATCCTGATGAAGAGCATCAGACTGAAACTTTTTTAACGTTAAGCCACAGATGAGACAATGGAAAATTCAATGTCCTCCTCTTTCCAAACAGAGTCGAGATTACATTCAACAAAACACCAAACTACTGTCCAGCTACAATCTGCTCTTGTTTACTAGTAGTCTGACTCGTGTCTGTTGGTCAGAAATGCGGTCGCGGTAATAAATCTCTTTAGTCTAATCCATAATCTCACTCCTCAGAGCTGCTCAGGTATCTGGACTAACGCTGACCACTTTCAAACGTGTCAGACACGGAGAAATACAAAGACTTACGTTACTTTGCACAGAAACAAAGAAAGCAAGCAGCGCGTTATATTTCGCGCGTCCGTGCTGAGGTAACGTTAAACCGTCACTGAGGGTAAAAAACGCTCAAACTTTTAAACTGCGGCGTGAGTGCATTTAACGGAGTCGGGATTCAGGTTTACTCACCCATTTTGTCAAGCGTCCCAGTACTTCTTCTGCTGCAGTCTCATCAACTGTTGAGCGTTTAATAACGGTAACGGAACGCAGACTGACACTGGCGCGCCAACTCCGAGCGCAGGAGGTGCTCGAGCGCGTGACGTCAGCAGCAGGGATTACCCGCGCGCCGCCCACCTCCCAGGCTATGATTAAAATAAATATACAAATATATTTAATACAAAATCAGATATTTCAATCTGACTAGTAATACAAATAATAATAATTATTATTATTATTAATAGTATTATTACTGTTGTTATTGTATATTATTTTATTATATTATTAATAAAGTTATTATTATAAAATTAAAATATTTTATATATTTTATCATTTGTGAGATCATGTCTCTAATACATGTAGTTTATATATGATAAATTAATTAAGTGTAAATAAAAAGGCATAAATGCAAACGATGCGATAAATAATAATAATATAATAATAATAATAATAATAATTTAATGTGAATAATATTGAAATGTAAATTTATAAACTAATTATTATTATAATACTTATGATTATGCTGATCAATAAGGTTGTTGTCATTATTATTATTTTATTTATTTTTAGTTTTTACATATTTTATCAATTATGTTATTACTGTATGTCACTAATGCATGATCATGACCGGTTAATTCAGTCTAAAAAACAATAAAATAAATGTTATCCATTTGCTGACTTATACAACAACAACAACATGATAATAATAATAATAATAACAATAATAATAATGATAATAATAATTATTATTATTATTATTATTATTGTTATTATTATTATTATCATGTTGTTGTTGTTATTCCAACATACATCATCATCATTATTTTTATTATTACATCATGTATTTTATATATTTTATCAGGTTATATTATGTATCTTAAACATGCAGTCCTCAACATAACCAGTTAATTTAGTGTAAATAATATTTTTTGTTTAGAATTTCAAATGTCAGCCATTAGATAACTAATTTATAAGTTGATTACTCATAAAACTATGAATAAATAAATTAATATTAATAATATTCATTCTTATTATTATTTGTCAACTTATAAAGTAGTATAATATTATATCAATCAATTCTTCTATATCAAATATTTCTCAGGTTTCATAAATGATCTCTGATGGAAGCGGTGCGGTCCACAGCGTGACGCTCGGTGTAAATGAGTGTAAATGTCAGCCGTTAGTAGCTGATGTGGTTTTCTGAGAGCAGTCTCTAATCTAATCACTATTCCTGCTGCATCACGGCTCGACTGAAGCTTTGAGGATGAAAGATCCTGCAAAGCAGCGTTTGGTATCCAAGGAGCCTGAAGAGTCCTTTCAGAAGATGCCAAAGAGCTTGAGTGAATGGAGAATCAGAGAAAGAGTGGCAGATTCTCAGGAACAGGCTCTGTGTTCGTACAGCTAGGAGAGGTTTTCAGATTGTTCACCGCTCCGTGATCTGATCTTTACAAAGACATCAGGAAACTTCACCATCCGTCTCCAGAGTGTTTGCTGTGTTTCATCTTTCATGTGCTGATATTGCTGTCACAAACAGGTTTGTTTTGGATCAAGGCTGAATAGAAGTGAAAGTTTGTTTTCTTTTGGCTGTGATGGAGAGGTTATTGATGATAAAGATGATCAAAGTAATCACTGGCTGTAATGATGATCAAGACCACACCTTCTCAAAACTCAGAAGTGTGCTCAAATCCAGTCATGTTCATTAACTAAAACCCAAATAAATAAATATGTGTGTTGTAAACTGAAATTTAAATTTCTTTAAAACAAAACTTAAATTAAAATAAAACCAGACATAATTATGAAACAATTAAATAAAACCGATAAAAAACACATATCAAATAATTAAAACATTAAATTAAAATGAGAATTAAAATATAAATTCAAAAACTTAATATTAATAAATGTAATTAACCAGTGAAAATAATTACATTTAAAAAAAAATGAACACAACCGATAAAATGCTAAATAGGCTAAATGAAAATGGAAAATATAATTAATAGCATTAATCGATATAATTAAACAAAGAATAGCAAAAAAATGTAAAATGTATACAAAAACACACACATACAAAAATAAAAATAAAAACGAATTCAAAATAATATTAAAACAAAAAGAACTAAACAACTAAACATAACTAAACAAAAACATTAATAAATAGTATAAAACTATATTAATGATCCTAAAATAGTGTATAATGTATCTCCTGGATTATTTTGCTGAAGGGGCCTCGTCTTCATGTGAAGCAGCTCTATTGAGAAAGGACTCGCTGAATTCCTTCCTTTAGAGCCACAACAGAAGCTTTCTAAAGAAATGCTGGCTGGAAATAGGTACGACGCTGCATTGATGAACAATCTTCACATCCACAGAGTCTCCAGAGACTGAACCACGGGATGAGGATCTTCTCATTTACTCTGTGGTGTTTTTTGTAACTGCAGGGGCGTATGTCAAGAATAAGTGCTTTCATGACAGCTACAGACGGTTCAGACGGTTATGATCATCATTCAACATGCACATCAACAACAACAACAACAACAACAACAAAAAACGAAGGCATATAATAACACAAAATAAGGCCATAATAGGTTCATAATAAGTTCACTTATTATAGTTGAACAGGAACATGAAGTGAACATAAATCTTCCAGTATACATTACACTGAAACACAAGACTTAAAAAAGCAATAATGTTACAATCAATTAAAAGTAGGGGACTGTATATTTGTTACAACAATAATAATTATTAAAAACAACAATGCAACAAGTAGTCAAACGTACAGATAACTGTACATATATATTATTATCACTAAAAAGAATAATTGTTATAAAATATTATAATAACAATAAACAGCAATAACAATTGTCAGATGAACAGAGAAATGTATTTTATTTTTTATATTAAATAATAATAACAATAATAATAATTTACAATAGTAAAATTATTTTAATAAGAATAATTATTATTAATTATATAAAAAACATAAAAACAAAATATCAATAATGCATTGAGTAGTCATGGGAATTGTACATTAATGTTATTTTTTAAGTAGTAGTACTACTACTACTACTACTACTACTACTACTACTACTAATAATAATAATAATAATAATAATAATAATAAAACAAAATACACTAAATTTAACAATTATTCAGGTTTTCAGAGGATGTTCATGTTGGTGTAGTTACCATTTCTACCTGCAGGGGAACTAACAACCCCACACTAACCAGACTAACCTCCTCAAAGACTTTGGTGACAAGCAATCTACATAACATCAGGAGGAAGATGTTTTCTTCTTCCTCCTCATAGAAACAGAGTGACATCTGTGTGTTGAGCTTGACCTTCTGCTGATATATACACATCTGACCTTTACCAGAGGAACAGATTCACTGCCTCTCACTGATCCTGTCTGTGCTCCAGCTTCAGCAACTTAGTAAATATTAGTCAAAATTAGTTAACAATAACAATAATAACAATACTGGTTATTTGTAGAATGCACCTGGACATCCGCCAGTATGAGCAACCATCTGATTGTTAAAAACAGCCAATGTCAGACAACAACTTGCATTAAGACAACGTTTCTTGTGTTGAATTAAGCAGTGTCCAAGTAAAATGATAATAATGATGCACTAATGCTAGTAAAGCGGGTTCTATTTGATCAGGGTTGCCAGATCTGCTGGTTTTCCTTCCTGCTCAAATTCCACCAAAGAATATATTTCTAATGTGCAGCAAAAGATAACTTAAAAACTTTTAGTTCTCAGCAACAAAACTAAGCAAGTTATTTAAATCTTCAGAATGCTCATCTTGCTGATCAAACAGATGTTTGCAGATGTGCTGTAACTGTAGTGGAGTGCAGAGGTTGACAGACAGTGAAGAACAGTGTAAGTCATTCAGCAGATGTGTGTGTGTTCTCTTCTGCTGAGGAGAGTATATTCACACTGTGTGTGTGTGTGTCGTGCTCAGGATGTGAGAGGAACAAAACAAAATTCCACACATTTTTGAGACCGGGCATTTTTAATGAATTCTACAGAGTAGATCAAGCGGGAAAGAGTGAGGCCTTTTCTGGACCGTTGTGCAACTTTCCAATGATGAGTGAAACAGACGTGAACGCATAGAGGCATCATGGGAGTGTGTTACAAGCTGGAGACCTTACCATGCATCAAACACACACACACACACACACACACACTTGTTGTATTTCTATTGTATATGATATTGTCCTACACTGACCCTACACCTACTGTAAACCTAACCCTTACAGGAAACTACAGACACTTTTAGATTGTCAAAAAACCTGATTCTGTGTGATTTATAAGCTTGTTTCCTCATGGAAACCTAAAACATGTCTCCACAAGGTCAACATTTACTGGTATTCCTATCTTTCTGGGGACAATTGGTCCCTATAACGTGGGGGCAGTCATGGCCTAATGGATAGGGAGTTGGACTTGAAACCCAAAGGTTGTGGTTCGAGTCCCAGGTCCGGCAGGGATTGTGGGTGGGGTTAGTGAATAACCAGCTCTCTCCCCCTTCAATACCATGACTGAGGTGAGACCCTTGAGCAAGGCACCATTCCCCCAGCTGCTCACCTGTAAATCGCTTTGGATAAAAGCGTCTGCGAAATGAATAAATGTAAATGTAACGTGATAAATACCAGGTGCACACACACACTCTCTCTCTCCATCTCTCTGAGAGGCATGAACGTCAACGCATTGTGGGAGTATGTTACACGCTGAGGACCTTACCATGCATCAAACGCACACACAACTCTGTATAGCTATCTTTGTGAGGACATATACAGTATTGACTCAATGTAATCTCTAGCTACTGACCCTAACCCTACCCATCAGAACTAAGTGCTTTGCCTAAACACTTAACCTAAACCTATCCTTTACCCAACTATAACCTGAGCCCTAAAACCAAGTCTTGAACCTCAAACAGGTCTTTAAAGGGCTCTCAGAAAGTGAGGACCGGCCAAACTGTCCTCACTCTGATGATCTAAAACTCAAACCGGTCCACACAAAGATAGCTGTACAAATGCTCTCTCTCTCTCACACACACACACACACAGGGAGGGACTCACCACAGGGGTCTGGGAGTGGAAATGCAATGAATATCTGTGTGAATCTCTTCAGAGCCACTGATACACACAAACAATGTTCACTGGATCTGAAGGAACGAGAGAAACGTACATGAAGCTCTGCGCTGTGATCCAATAATGTAACTCTTTAAGAGAGAGGCTTTCTGTTAAACTAGTTTGCAAACCAGTGTGCATTGCAAAAATAGAAAATAAACAAACTGTTTGAGTATGTTATATAATAAACTTCACATTTAATTCAGCATCACTGGCCATGTCTTTGCAGTTATCTGTGAAGTTCACGAGCAGTAAAACTGTTTCAAGGTAATTCTTCATTGTTGTGCCAGTAATGATGATGTATTTCAGTGCTAAAATATATGCTTTTTATTCATTAACCAGTTTAACACTAACCAGCTTTCTAAGAAACAGGGTTATGTACACCACAACTATATGAATGTAGCTTGACAATCAGGTCCAGGTATGGGTTAAATGTGTCTGTAATTTCTCCTCACACCAGCAGATGTCTCTGTCAGCACAGTTATGAGCCGGACTCTGTCTCTGATTGGTCAGATATTTGACATCAGTCTGGTCAGTAATACGGTCAAACTGACCCCTGAACACATGAAGAGTGACCGTCACATCTATCTATCTATCTATCAAGCAGGTTTTGTTTACTATTTTGTAAACACTTTCTGTCTCTCTGTTTAAACTGTAACATGTCGACGTGTGGGTTTTTAATAAACTATTCTCAGAGCTTCACACATTCAAGCATGTTTATTAGCAGCTGTCAGTGTGTGATTATTCAGAGATCAGGAGTCAGTCCCAAGAGACAAAACCATCCCGAATCCTGAAATAACTGCAGATCTCTGTTAGTAGACAGAATAAAGGTGAAAATCCTGTGTTGTTTTCCTGTGTGTGTAAGATCGATAAGGAAACCTGAATAATGTGGAGCCAAACATTCAAATAATACAATGTTCAAATCCCTAACTGTGCAGCTTGGAGAACGTGTTTTATAGCATGCAAAAAAAGTAATATTTTCATGTGTTTAGAAGCAGGTTGATTTCATGAAATCAGCATCTCAAGGCTCTAAATGTGTAGTTAACAGGGAACGATCTCACAATGTTCACCATAGTGGTTTTTATTGATGTTCGGAGAGAACGTTTTATGGAATGTTCTTATGATGTTATTTGTTGAAATTCTAAGAAATGTTTTTAGAACCTTTAAATAACATCCTGATCACGACAGGAAAAGGGAACGTTCAAATGCTCTTCAAATAATATTATATTTTAGGCCAAAATAAAACGTTTAGTCACATAATTTTAGTGATTTAGAAACATTTTTAAACTATATTCACACAATGTTTTTATAACCCAATTTGTCAGGCTACTTGGATAAACTGTAAAAGAGCATAAATATTTGACACTTCTTCACTCAGAATGGACTTCACTCAGGTCAAGCAGCGTTTATTTCGCAGGACTCACCTCTCCTTTTCTCTGAAACTTGACGTGACTTACCTCTGAGGTCTGGATCTGAAATATTAATGCTTCGGAGAGAATCTGTTTATAGCAGTAAAACACAGTGTGAGTGAAGACCAACATCCCTGACAGCCCTGTCAAACCGCCTTCATACCTTCAGTAAATTACAGGACTAGCAGAAAACTGACTCACAATTTAGTCAAAGCTGTCAGATATATGGTCTGTCATTTTAAAAAGGCATTTCATTTTTCCCCACAAGGTCCAGCTATAAATACTGAACAAATGATTCCAAATAAAAACATTGTATCATACATGAGCCTAATTTAATTTAACTTAAGAGGACTGCTTGTAGCCTAGTATGCAGGTTAACGGTAAAGGCTTAGTTTACCCAAAAATACATATTAGCCTGTCTTTTGCTTGCCTTAGAAACATCCTCGGTGTATGTGACTTTTTTCTTTCAGACAAATCCAGTTTTATATATATTAAAGTTATGGTCCTGGCACTTCTAAAGCATTGCAGTAGGCAGGTGGTTCTCTTTTCCAGTCTAAACCTGTAGCAAATCCATGTGGTCTTGTAAGATAATTATCCATACTTCAAAACACTTTCTCTCTTTTTCTACTTCTTCTTCTATTGTTTATTGGTATGTGGCAAACTTGATTATGAATGCATTACCACCGCCGTCTGGACTGAGTATTATAACCAAATATGAAATAACACATAAATAAACATCATTATGTTCCTGTATCTTTAAGATATTTTAACAAAGCAAATCTAATATTCTTATTCCTTTGTAACTTTTTAATATGTCTTCTAATGTCGTGCTTCCAGCCTCTTCCAGTACTTCAGCTTCGAGCATTTGTCGTTGGTTGTTATAAGCTCTACAATGCATTAGAAGATGTTCCACAGTTTCAAAAATCCCACAACGCATACATAATCCATTCAGATGTTTATTGATTCTATTTAGATTAATGTGCAGTATGTCTTATCTTAACTTCTTATCACTGATTCTTCCCATCTTCTTCTAATCCCATGTGATTGTTACATATTCCTTCTTCCCTTTGTTTTCTATCTTGAATAGAACAGTTAGTCCTTGAACAGTTTTTCCATACTGATTTATGGTGATTAACCATAGTTTGGCTAGTTTCCTCTCTCATATCACTCATTTTAATAGGAATCCAACGTTTTAAGTAACAATCTAACATTATTCGAATCTTTGTTCAATGTCATCGAGCCTTTCATCCTCTCAGAAACATCACAGAACAGAAAGGTTAGTCATGTAACGTTTTTTTTATATATTTTTTATTTAGAATATTCAAAGTAAAAGTGTTTGAAAAATGTTACAAATAGAATGTTCTTATAAAACTTTGAATGTTAAAAATCTTAATTCTGACTATTTTCTTCCAACATTCTGCATTTATGTCTCACAATCTCTCAACTGTTCTTTTTTTTTTCTTTTCATGCAGCTGTGAGGGAAAGTCAGGATCAGGGTTCCTAAAACTAAAGCCTTAAAAAAACACATATAATTTTTTTTTTGCATACACGGTAATGGGTAAAACATAAACAGTATACAAAATTAAAGAGAAAAAGGAAAGAAAGGGGGGAGAAGAACAACAAAAAACAGCATCAGCAGAAACACACATTTTGTGATGTAATAACAGTAATAAAAATGGTAACACTTTACAATCATTAGTTAACATGAACTAAGAATGAACAATACTTCTACATCATTTATTATTGTAAATTTGAGCATTCTATACTCTTCATCTGAAATGACAGCTTTTTCTGCTGAGTACAGTTATGTTTTGATCAGCTCGTTGTAAAACTATCACGTTGACACAGGTTCATAAAACAATCTTCAGCGCAAACACTTGAGATAAAACTGAAATGATCGGGGATTTAGTTTGAATCAGGTCAGACCTGGCTGTGTTGACACCAGCTTCAGACCAGAGCTGTAAGAGCGCAGGAGTTTGGTGGCGTCTTGAAGACAGCAGCAGCTTTAAAGATCTATTTGTCATCAGCTCTGTTATCGGTGTGTGTGTGTGTGTGTGTCTGGGTGACGTTGCCATGGTAACAGTGTTTACAGCCTGCTGGGGTTCTAAAAATGGCACGGCGATGATGGCAGAGACAGACCTATGTAGGGTAACATGAGAGATGTCACATCCTTCTCGTAATCAACACTTTACTCCGATTACTTCAGAATCAGGGTAAAACCACAAATACTCAGCAGTGCTGTCTGTGGTGGAACAAACACAGGCTGATTGGAGATGAATGAGACACTGATTTCTCCCCGGACAAGAAGGAACGTTTCCATAACTTTCACTAACAAATCACTATGCAAGTGTTAGGATAAAACATTCTTAAAAATGTATATATATGTTAATAATTGCATGTTTAGATGTAGAGAGAATGTTCTGATGTAACACTCTTCTAATAATAAAAATAATTCCTCTAACGTTTATGCAACTAAGATGAAGTGTTTCAGAAGTATCTAGAAATAACAGTTGCACAATCATAAAACAAAGCATTTGCATAACCAAATGACATTAATTATAAAAATGTTTTAACGGCCGAGAGAACATTCTAACATTATTTGACCGTTTTTAAGAATGTAACATTCCTCTAACAGTCACATATACTGAAACAAAAAAACATTCCTGTTACTTAACAAAAAACGATGTTTTGAACATTTAAGAAACATTCAAATAGTTTGTGTAATGAAACAAATAATAATAATAATAAAATGCAATTATTGCTGTCCTTTTCCCAAGATAACACAGCTCTGAGTTTTCTCCTGTGACGCCTGAAGAGTTTGGAGAACACCTGATAAAGAGAAAAGAGACCATTTCTTCATCCAGAATCACTCCAGACCCTTTAGATCACCAGCTCCATGATGCTTCTCCTCTTTAGTTCTCCTTACTCAGGGTTCAGCTCGGAGGACTGGGACAGACATGGCAAAAGCTTCATGTTGTGCTCAGTGACTAATTCTTGTGTTTATTTTGATGTTTGTGTTTGGATTATTGTCCCAGTGGAAGACCCAACCATGGCCCA
>JAUMHG010000048.1:2791040-2816085 GCA_032359395.1 Enteromius anoplus
TGAGAGGCGGTCATCGAAGATAACTCCAAGATTTCTTGCAGAAGTTGATGGGGTAATAGTTAATGTATCCAGATGGATGCTGAAGAGGAGTGAGGAGAATTCTTCTTAAACCCTCCTGAACATCATGTGCTGGTGTAGGGGCTGTTTGACAATTTTTTGTAGAACCCTAAGACTCAACTATTTTCTGCAGTTCTTCAGCTGTGATCCTTGAAGAGTCTTTATTCACTCAAACTCTACTCCTCGCCGTGTATTAGGATGATAGAGACACACGTTCTCTTCCAGGCAGCTTCCTAACACTGTGTGTTGATTGGAAATTCTTCATTGTTTCCCTGATGGTGGAAAAGGAAATTTTCACTGCTCCAGCTCTTTTCTTAAGTCCACTTCCTTAATTTGTAAAGCTCAATTACCTTTTGCTGCATATAAGAAATATATTCTTTGGTTTTTCTCTTGTGTTGATGATTAAGGGAGGATTTTCCCTCCTATATATATTTCTGTAAAACAGGAAGCCAGATATTTTCCTCTCCATATAATCACCCTGGACTGCTCAAAACTGTGAATATGAGTGGGAATATACTTCAGAGATATTTTACTCATAAACAATTCTAAGGGTGCCAATAATTGTGGTCAACACAAAAATGCTTCCTACTTTGAATTGTTTTACTTCAATGATTTATTTTGACATGAATGAAAGATAAACAATGCAGATTTATTTTCACAGCCACCTTTGCTCAGATTTACCAAGGGTGCCAATATTACTGGAGGGAACTGTATATGGGTGTTTTAAATATTGAGATAACATTCTCAAAAAGAAAAGGGATGTTCCTCTAGAAGAAATGCTTAATAAAACTGGTCCTTTTAAAGGTTTCAAATACATTCGAAAACTTGTGTGAGCAAAACCTTCTTAAATCCTATTTTTATTTTTAGCCGGGTTAAAGCACTACTGTAGTAAAGACAAGAGCTTCAAACGGCCTTGTAGTGTTCCACTCCTTGTTATTGTAATTGCTGAAGAGCTGAAGCATGCTCCTCGCTGAATATCCCGCCGCTCTCAGAACCCGTGTGAGTGTGAAGCAGGAACAGATTCGGAGGGATGTGTTTGCTTATGCTGCGATCTGAGCGTATGAAAGAAGCACACAGAGCCGCTTGTCTCATGCCATCTTCAATACTTCAAGCTTTCAGAAGCTCTGGATGTTACCAAGGCAACCAGCGGAGAGGAAATTAAAGAAGAGCCAGGGATTAGGAGGACCGTCCCACCAGAGAGTACATACATATACATGCATCTACAAGATATAAGCCTATTCTATAAATCAGCATATAGAAGGATTTCTGAAGGGTCATGTCACATAGTAATGATGCTGAAAACACATTCTAAAATATATATTACAATAGAAAACAGTTATTTGAAATTGTAATCATATTTCACAATATTACTGTCTGATATTTAGGTCCCATTGATAACATTCACGATGAAATATGCTTTACTCTTATAGACAGTTCAGCAAAACAAGACGTTTTGTCATACTTGTCTTTCATTCCTCAGAGCTCCTTGTCATCTTGTTTGTTAAAGCAGTATTATATTCAATAGATGTTAAAAAGCATGCATTACCATATGTTTGTAATGTAAGCTGAAACTGCTTCATGATATAATCCTGTGACCCCGGCAGCAGCGAGTAGCCATTATTAGATACGCACCTGATAAACGTGATTCGAGTATTCAGAGGCACTGATGTTCTCCATCAAGACGCTTCGCTTACATTTAGGTGTTTTTCTCTGTCATTTTTCTCATTAGGCTCACTGCAGGGAGTCGTCCAGTCATTACCATCTCACTCTCAGCAAGGAAGATAATAGATCATTTATCCACAGCAAAAAATACAACACAGCATGTCTAGATATGACTTTATCATACTCATAATTACAGGCTTCAATCGCCTAACTGCGATATCGTTCTGTATTATTATGACTCGTCACTGAAGTATAAGCAGAAAACAAACTGTACACGCTGACAGTGAAAGCATTTGGTTTATGACAAAAACAACAAATCCAAATGAACATTATATTGTCAATCATTGCATTAAAGCTTGTTAAATCCATGACCTGTTTGCTGTTAATAGTTTTTCTGTGCAACACAAGGAATAGTTCACTTAATGATATATGCTCATTCTAAGGTCCATCTGAGATTAGGATGAGTTTGTTTCTTCATCAGATCTGGAGAAATCAGTGTCTCAGCAATGGGTGTGAATGGGTGGCGTCAGAATGAGAGTCCGAACAGTCCAAAAGAAGTCCTTAGCAATGCATATTACTAATCAAAAATGAAGTTTTGATAGGTTTACTGTAGGAAATGTGCAAAAAATGTTAATGGAACATGATCTTCACTTAATATTCTAATGATTTTTGGCATAAAAGAAATTTTGACATATTGTTGGCAATCACTGGTTTTGTGCACCAGGTCAAATATGTCTTCTCCAGATGTTAACTGATGGTCTGGAGCGCTTTAATTCTGAAACACTGGTGCAGAGACACATTTCTCCAGATCTGATGAAGACACAAACTCATACTGATCTTGGATGACCTGCAGGTGAGCACATTTTCAGCAAATATTAATCTTGTGTGAACTATTATTTTAACTCGGAGCACCAGTGCTTCAGGAGATGAACTCTGTAGGACCAGGAAGTGTCTGAGCACACGAGGAGGTGGTGAGTCTGTGATCTCTGAAACAATGTGATTCCCGGGGTGCCGCTGATGCGCGGCATCGATCTGTCCTCGTAATGACCTGCCGCCTGTCCTGCTTCATTACTGCAGCTGCTTCAAGAAAGGCTGAACTGCTTGAAGGAGTTTAGCCCGGAGATGATGCTTTATAACAACTCCTTTGTCCTAGTTTGAGAAAAACTGAATCTGTTGTTTCATAACTGCACTTAGTTTGATATTAGTTTGATTTGGGTGAAACATTTGAAGAGACTCAAATAGATCAGGGTTTTGTTGTTTGAGAAATATGAATGAGATTTTTGATTGTTTATTTCACCACAAACTGACAAAACATATTAAAAACATATGATATTGAATACATTAAACCTAAGTGTTAAAATATAATAGTTTGTAATTAATTTAATCTTTTAACAGCCATAATAAATTTGATTTTAGAGTCTGTTTAGTTTAGTACTAAGCCACAGCATGAAAAATTAATTTCACATATAAACATTTAAAATTAATTCATAATCAATAACATATTTTAATAGTCTTTATTCACTCTTAGTTCTCTTGTGTTTATCACACAAACTAAAAACGTACTAAAAAAACATTGAATTTATTAAGCCTTTAAACACCTTTTTTTAATTAATTTAACATTTTGAATGCCAAAACTATTTTATTTTAAAATTTATTTTATTTTATTTTAATTTAGTTTAGTCTAGTTTCTAGGATTGAGACACAACACAACAGCAAAACTGCGGAAAACTTTGTCATGTTTATAATATATACAGTAAGTCAACATTTAAAATTAATTTAGAATTAAAAACATATTTATAATAGTAGTTTCATACTGTTCAAAACTGTTCATTCTGTTGTTAAAAACTTAATAAAAAACAGACATTGGCCTTAAAATGGCCTTGAATTTATATTTTGATATCCATAATTATTTTTATTTTAAAGTCTGCTATTTTATTCTGGGTTTGCTCCACAACCCAACAGCTAAATTGCACCCACTGTAATAGTTCAAGACGTCATGTGGTGATATGATTTGATTATTGTGCTGTGATGTGCATTTGAATCACTGTTTAAATCTAATAGAAATACTATAAAGAGAGCGTGCAGAAGTGTGTCTCTAACCCTGAATGACAGGCTAAAGACTGGTGCACAGCTGCGGTTTCTGTGCTGGTTCTTTGTCTGGATGGATCATCTTCACCGATGCTTTAGAAACTGTTTTTGTGAGATAGAGGTTGAGCCTTCGGCCAGTGCTCATCTTCCTCGAGCTGTCAGGGGCATCTCCATCAGTTCAGTTACAGGAGTCGAGGCTGTGTCAGATCCAGAACAGCAGGGTCTTTAGATCGCCCATCACTCTAATAGCTGCACTGTGACCCAGTCAAGATGACGATTTGTCAGAAAAAATAAGAAAACCTGCCAAACGCACGGATTGGGCTCTGAACAAACACACCTTCAGAGTCGCTTGTTGTTGTTGCAGAAGCAGGTTTGGAGCGTGACGGATTGAACGCAGCTAATGTCGTCCATCAGAGAAGCTGGGAAATCCTTCACTGTTACAGCACATTATTCCTCGTCACTGTCCTGATTCATTCTGACATACACTCTTACCTCAGCGATGCCAGAGAGGAACCATTCCAGCATCAATTCTTTAAAAAACTAAGTGTAGATTGTTCAATAATATAAACAATCTTTTTTCACTATAAAGAACCTTTTGAGGAACGGAAAGGTTCACCGTGGAACCATCAAAGCTCTGTTTTCAGCAGAAATATGATGATTATATCATTCAATCATTCTATTGTTTGTAGTTTTTTGAAGTAGATTTTGTTGTTAGATTGTCTGTTTATTTATTTTTTTAATGTTTTATTTACTCTAATACTTTAAGTTAAATAAATAAAAATTGTTTCCTTGGCAGCTAACTGATAAGTTAATTTATATTTTATTTCAGTTAATTTTTTTCATTAAAATTTCTTTGTATGCTTTACACACACACACACGTTTGTACATATTGTGCACATATTACATATATGCATTACAATATTGCATTGCTCCCCAAAAAGTAACTAACTACGTATGAAAAGTAATTACGTTACGTTACTTTTGCGTTACTTTTGCGTTACGTTTTAAATATCGGCAGGGCTTGAGTGTTTGTTTTTAATATAAGAAGATCTATTTATAGCAGATGTTAAAGAACACCATAAAGTGTCAGGAATAAAGCTCAGGCTGAAGAAAAAGTAAATTTACATCTGTAAAGTAGAATACAGGAGAAAGTTCAATACTCTTCAGCATTAAAAAATAAATGAATGAATAAAGATAAAGCACCATAGTTCATTTTTGTTTGTAAGTCTGGTTGAACTGGATCATCAGAGGTCAGCAGCAAAGACATTGATTAATAAAATTTAGTCTAGAAGTACTCTGTATTCACACACCGCACACAGAGCCTCTGTGTTTCTGATTTCTCCCAACATGGAGTCAGGAGACTCGTCAGTCAATAAATAAGAAAACAGAATCACTGGCTTTACTTCTTTGAAAAGTAACTCAGTTATATTGTTCTAAAATGAAAAAGTAATGCGTTACTTTACTAGTTACTTGGAAAACGTAATATTATTACGTAACACACGTTACTTGTAATGTGTTACAAGTTGATTCAGTGTTTGAAAGAAACAAAAAATATTTGCTAAAAGTCGCAAATAATTACGATTTCCAAACTGTTTTCAATAAATGAATCATATTTAACAACTTTAATTTCACTGCATACACCAGTTGAACCTCAGCTAACAGAAAACATTCTCAGAAAGTTCTGCACAAATGTTCTTCCAGTGATGCCGAACACACAGGGGAGATGTTTTAGAGAAAAAGTATATAACCAGGCTGTTTTGGGTCACTATTGACCCCCATAGAAGGGAAAAAATATTACGGGAGCCAGTGGTGACCAAAATCTTACTTCAAAATATCTTCCTTTGTGTTCGGCCGAACAAAGAAACTTCTGGAGGGTGAGTAAACGATGACAGAATTTTTGGGTCAACTATTCCTTTAAGTAAACAGTTTTGCAAATAAACCCAATTGCAGAAATGAATCAAATTGACCGACTCTCACTCTGAAGGCAAGCTATAGACTCTTCAGGAAACTTTTAGGCCAAATATGTCATGCCATCAGTGAGTCTGAGCTGAGCGTCTTGATAAAGGGCCGTCGGCAGAAATAGTGTCATGAGTTCCTTCTCTGAGCCATGAAGAGCTGAAACACTGTCATCCTGTACACTAGCGTTTTGATGGCATAGAGTGCCGTTTTATCCCTCTATAAATAAAGGATGGGTCTTCCCTTATAGTGCTTCCCATTGCAGTTGAAGCTTGAAGAAGCATATATTTTTGAACCGTTTGGACTGAAACCGTGTGTTCAATTATTGAGCTTCGCTGCATTACTACATTCAATAACACAAACCCTGCACTGAAGCTCCTTCACCGATGCTTCACCTTCAGTCAAGATTTAGAGAAATGTGTCATTACTGCACATTTCACCGCAGTATCAAAGAGAAATGTGCACTATGTGGCGCTGAAACACAGGTTCAATATGTGAACCCTGGCACGTTTTATTATGTTGATATAGGTATGTAAATATATTAAATATCTGTTGACTGTTGCTAAAACTTAATGCTCTGTCATGTTGGAACTATACCCTACTGTCTATGAAAACACATAGATATAAAGCTGGATATGTGTGATGATAACCTTTAATGATATCACAATATTCTTCAAGTAATGATGCTTCGTTAATTGAAACTCTGTAAATTTGTGTGAAAAGGTGTCAGAGTTTTACTGCCTCTACTGCAGTGATATGTACTTATTGGTAAATATTTTATGTCTCAATAAAAAGTGCACGAGGTACCTTCATGCCTTGAGACCAGGTAGCATATTTATCATGCATGTACATCCGAACGTCTGTCATCTGTGCAGATGCTAAGACCTTGTTTTTGACACCTTGGCTGTAAAATAACCCATTCTGACCGCTGTCCCTGGAGGCCTGTTTCACGCGTCTACATGCGTCCAGCTTTCACAACATTTCTGAGCTGTGCATCATCCTGAAAAATCATCTTAAAGAGGAACAGCAGCACACTTGCATCCCAATAATAAACCATTCACCAACTATCGCCAAAGCATAACATGATGTGGTTTCAGTCAGATATAATGAACAGAAGTGTTTTTCTGAGAGCGTTGCTTTTCTCTAATGGATAAATGGAGTTTTATTTAAAGCAGAAATGGTCCCTTTCTCTCCCTTTCGGCTCTGCAGCCGTCTGATTGAAGGATAATGTGTCACGGAAGAAACACGAAGCTGACATACACCGAGACCTTCATTGATGTTTCATTCATTACAGCTTTATAATGTGATATTATGACAGCATCCAGTTCAGATTTAATGACCGTATTATATAAGAATTTATAAAAAGGCCACTCTCTGACCACAGCTTTATTAAAGCAGGCGTCTCCTATATAATTACCCGTCCAACCAGACCAAAGGTCATCGCTCACAGGATTTAATGACCGGTTTGATGATCACACCTTCGGCCTTGAAGAGACCTCTCTTGCATTGGTTATTATATTTCATAATCCTGAACCGCAGCTTTTGAGTTTTTAGTTAATGTCTAAAAGCATAGTTCAGCCAGAAATGAACTGCTGCAGTGCAGAAAAAACAACATATTTTCACTTTCGCACGAACGAGTGCTTTCGAACAGAACCTGACACTGACAGACACAAATTACGAGCTACGAGATCATACGAATAAAGCGCTCGCTTTTCTTGTCAGTCATTGTCAGTCTGTTTTGTAGGTCAGGCGGTGTTGAAGGAAATGAGTTTCGACAGGATCAGTGACAGTGACCTGTCATATTGTGGATCAAACAGATATTATTCATCGCCTGAAGCGCCACAGAAATCATATAGAATGGGATAATGGACAACTTGAGGCTGTATAATAAAAATCATATGCCAAGTCTCAGATTTCAGCCTCTTTATCTCGTGCATTTTGTCATGTTAATGGTTAAAAATGAGCAAGACATCTAGTGTGAGTTTTTTTTTTATGTTTGATTGCTAGTATAAAATGATCTCATAAATAGCAGTCGTTTAATAATACATCAGTGTTTTGAGCTTCTTCTGTCACTGCATTTGGCTTTAATCACCAGAATGGTTTGTGCAACAGTTGCTGTTAATATTTCATACGCTCAGAGGCAAAATAATTCACATCTAACGTAATTTAATGAAGCAAAAAGCCAATAAAGCTGTGCTTTATGTGATTTTAATATTGGTAAGAGCTGTTCTTCTGCACAACACATATCAACGGCCTTGAGTGGCTAAATGATTAAGTGCATAATGAGCTACATAAAAACAATCGATTCTTTCACCTTTTGACAGTAAGTTGTTTAACATGGCAGCACAGCTCATTCAGTCTGAGCTCACTGTCAGAAAAAGGAAAATAAAAAATAAGGCAACAAAAACAAGATGAAAAAACAAAACAAAAAAGTTATTATTATGAAGAATTATTATGCAAATCACAGTATTTTGTGGCAATAAAGAGCTCTAGAATGCACTTGAAAAGCCTATTTTAGTAAGATTCAAAGTTGGATAACTGAAGCACACAGAAAAGAAAATTGCCGGTGGTGCTAGAAGCTTCACATGTGGAATAGTATAAACTGAAATTGTTTTGTGCCAGATTAAACATTTTTTCCAGCCTAGTTCACCAGCTGCCATAGACTCCCATGTTAGAATCACAGGAACACTAGCAGATGGAGTAAGTGTTTACACACATTTGGTCTCAGCTCCGAGGAAAGAATTGAGACGAAACACAAGAAAACACTTTGCTAAAGCTGTCTGGGGCTCCAGATAATGTGATTGATGCTGTCAGTCACACAGACCTGACCCGTCTGTCACTCTCCTCCTGCACTAAAGCAACAAGCTCAACCTTTTAGCATTTGCAATCACGTGCTAAGTGAATCTGTTTCCAAGGCAACCTGGGTTCCTGATAAATTCCCTAGAGGTTTGAGCTGGTGAGCCTATTGTTTATTTCCTTTTCAATTTGATAGATATTGTAGAAATGAGAAACAATTAACAACCAAGGTTGTCCAGAATATTTAAACAATGGCTAATGACTTAACCTGAAGATGATAAACCAACAGAATATTTAGAATCGATCTATCCATTCCATTCAAAGAGCTTATCCTTTGTATAGGCTGGGAGGTAAGGGTTATTAACGAAAAACTAAAAATAAATATACTTTATATATATATTTTGTAATTACCTTTAACTTTTTCCCAGCTAGATATGAAAAACAATGGCAAAAATGACAAAAACACAAAACAAATACTCAAATTTTAACTTAGAAATTTAAATATTGAAACTAATTTAGAATATAAAAAATACAATGGTATCTTTAAAACTAATAACCCTTGAGTATATAATATTTTGCATACATTTTTTTTGTGTAAAATTAAGGATAATTTTGTCATTCCAAATACTGTGCAAATTATTAAATAATTTTAAAAGGGATAGACAGTCTAGTGGAATTTCTGCCATTAGTTGTCTAGAATTTGTTTTGCACATCTCAAATGTCCTATGGCGATTTTACACAAAACAATATTTCTAAATCTAAAAATTACAATATTTCAATTTTATGTCTAATCCAAAACAAAAATCACTTGGTTGCTATGGTTACAGCATCGCAAAAGCATATTCTGTTCGCAAACATCTGTTTTGATGTCAAATTTATGGTTATGTCGAAATGTTATTGAGATCTATTTGTGATGTTTAAATAATATAGACAATTAAATAAAATAATAAAATAATATAATAAATAATAAAATGTGTATGATAATAAAAAATTACATTGATTACTTGATTCATGTCCAATCAAAAACGAGAATCGCTAGGTTGCTATGGTTACCACGTTGGAATAAAAATTCTGTCTCAGTGGCTATTTTGCACAGACTGCACAAATTTAATAAAAAAATTATAAACGATAAATGT
This sequence comes from Enteromius anoplus, assembly GCA_032359395.1. Classification (NCBI taxonomy): domain Eukaryota; kingdom Metazoa; phylum Chordata; class Actinopteri; order Cypriniformes; family Cyprinidae; genus Enteromius; species Enteromius anoplus. The sequence continues at coordinate 2,800,736 of JAUMHG010000048.1, forward strand.
ATAAAAATTACAATACTTTGCTGTTACCATCAATCCTAAACAGAAAATGCTCGGTTGCTATGGTTACAGCGTCAGCAAAACCGCATTCTGGAGTGTGTTTCCCAAAAGCATAGTTCGCCTATGGTCGCAACTTCCGTCGTTACCAGTAGGGATGCAACGGTTTTCAGTTCGCCCTGTTTGGTTCGGTACACCCACGGGAACCGCAATATTTCGGTACTTAGCCTACTTTAGGCATTAAACATTCCTTTTCTGTGTTTTAATCGCATAGACAATCAGGCGATGGTCAGAAATCCTCAGATGTGTCGTTCTTGAACGATTCATTCATTTTGAACAAATCTTTAATGTGACTCGGGAAGAACGAGTCGTCTCGTTGGAGTGATTCGTTCAGTCGCGCACGGCTCAGGCTGTATAGGTGAAGGTTATGGGGCCGTCACGTGATGAACGAACGACTCGAAAAACCCGAAGACTCGAGAGACGAACGAATCAATTCTGTTTTTGGCTCAGGCTGCATAGGTTAACATTTCAGCAGCAAAATTATTTTTTACATTTAATATCGTCTCTGTACCTTGATTACTTGAAATAGAAAGGGCAAATGACCTCCCTTTATACTGTACAGTAATATTGATGTATCGAAACCGAACTGTTACCGTGACCAGAAAACCGTGATACAAACCGAACCGTGGGCTCACTGTACAGTTGCATCCCTAGTTACCTGCACAGTTCAAAGATTCGGTGTTTCCCGAAAGCAAATGAACATTCGCAATCAACGTCACAAACGTGGAACTACACCATTTGACCTGTGGTTACAAGCATAGTTTGTTGTCAATACGATATATGGGCTTTAATAAATATGCTTTTGGGGACAAGAAGAAAACTAACATTCATTGCTGTTTTTATCTTTCATTTTATCCAAATATAAAATGCGTTTTAATTACGTATTTTTGCACGTCCATTTTTTGTAAAGTGCGCCTGTGCATAAATGGCCAAAAATGTACATAATGACAGTGAACAAAGATAGTAAATTAGTCAATATGTGTCATGTTAATTAATTTCCAAAATAATGCATCGTACTATAGTGGTTAATCAGCGAGTTACATCGTTGTTCGGGAAATGCACTCCCTGTTCAAGAGCGTCATTTAGCGCACATTTTCATGTAGGCTAATGTAACATGTTTGGTTATGTCGAAATGTCATTGTGGTCTATTTGTGAGGTTTAAATAATATAAAAAATTACATAAAATATGTGCATAAAAATGTTGAAAACTAATGCTTCCTCCGATCCAGACATCGCTCGGTTGCTATGGTGACCGCGTCAGCGCTGGCGAAATCTGTTTGCAAGCGCACATTTTGATGCAACATTTTCAGTTATGTCAAAATGTTATCGTAATTTATTTGTGATGTTAAAATAATATAAACAATAAAAATACAATATGTAAATTTACAATACGTCACTATACATCCCTTCCAAAACTAAAATAGCAAGGTTGATATGGTTACTGCACTGGAACACGACTACATGGAAGAATATTCCTATATACCTTTAGAACAAACATATTCGGTTACTACAGGGACGGAGGGCACAGCAAGCCTTAACTAAACCGAGTCTTAACTCGGTGGTTAATTCTTAAAAACTCCCTAATCAACATTTCAGATTAAGAATCCGCTCACGACCAGCCACTTTGATTTGTTGCGCATGCGCACACAGAGGCGCGGAGCTGCCCAAGTGCTGAACCCGGCGCACAAGGCAAACCAGCGTCTGTCATCAGAAGAGCTTCTCCAGCGCTGACAGACGCGTCTCGCTCTGAAAACACATCATTTCACGACAGACAGGACTGCATCCGTCATCTTTAATAGCGCGTTCTGATTCGAGCGCAGAATGGTTTTGGCCGCTTTGGGGGCGCGCAACAGCGGGTCCGCGGCGTGTCGGTGTCGTTTCTTTCCCACAGACGAACCATGAGATTCTGGGCTGAAGTGGCTTTACCTGCGCAATCCTCCGGGTGTGTTTTGGTTCGGAAGAAAACGCGACCGTAGCTCGTCCAGGGCGCGCGTCTGAGCCCATGAAGGAGCGCGATCGAAGCCAGAGGAATGACTCGCCCTTCTGTAAAACTCTTCACAACTTTACTCGCATGTTTGATAGAAATGCACAACTTCAGGTACGTGCTCCACTTCTTCAGCTGTGAAAGCAACAACTGTGTGGGCTTCCGAACAGCTCAATATCAGTAACACAAGGACGTTAATGGAACGCAAATAATGAGCGCGGATACTGGCGCGCGTTGCCATGACAATTAAAGAATGCTCGGATTAAAATCAAAATTAGAGTTCGTGCAGAAAATGAAGATTGCATTCTATTTCTGTGACTCTCTCGAGAAGACTGGGGTTCGTTGTCACAAGGTCAATATCTCAGTAACTGAGGGTTTTAATCAGAAATAACATTGCTCTGTTGAGTTCACATATCCACTTCAAAATAAATTTTAATTCGAATATTTGTCTGAATTATGTATAATCCAGTTTAATTTTTTTGTAAGGTATGTTAGTAAATTAATAGATCAAATAAATCTCCACTTATCTTGACTTACAAGAAGACAAAAATCACCACAAAGAAGGGAAACGGAATAAAATGGACTAAAACGTCACATATGTCTTTCACATTTTTGCAGTTTGGGTTATTTGGGTTTTATTTGACGTTATTTGTCCTCATTTGCTTTGGATAGAAGCGTCTGCTAAATAACTGAATGTAAATTTGTATCAACATTGTGACAACATGCCCCGCAATGAGGGTGAACTGAATCTCATTTTCTGAACAACAAAGGTTAGATAACTTGTTTGTAGTTCATATTGGTTTGTGTCTATACAGAAACTGACATGAAAAAATCAAAAACAACCTATATTACTAGCCCCGCTCCATTGCTTCAGTTCATTCTCTAGGACAAATAATAAAAAAAAAAGAAATACATTAAATTCTACTTTATGCCATTCTAGTGATGTTTATCTAGCTTTCATATTTTATAACATTACCAAAAACAGTAACGTTCTGGGAAAATTAGTTTATGGCTATAGAGAAGGTTTTCAGAAGTGAACGGTTTGTGATGTTTATTGTGTCTCAGGATAACGGCAGGAAAAGAGTACGAGAGAATATCGGGACGTGAATCTGCGATGTCTCCCTCTGATTTCCTGGACAAACTGATGGGAAGAACGTCAGGATACGACGCACGGATAAGACCCAACTTTAAAGGCATGAACCGCTTCACTTCACTACTCTACTGTTCTATCATAAAGTTTCAGATTTCGTTTCACAAACAAGGCTACAAAGCCATTATCTTTTTATTTTATTTGAATAATAACATAATGTTAATCACATTAATCACATGTCAATTTGGGTTGAGAAATTACCCTCAAAAGATAATTTAATGTAATGCTGTGTTAAATGAGAAAAGCCAGATACCAGATACATAGTTTCTAAAGAACTATTTCAATTCAACATAGTTACACATAAACATTTAAGGCTGTCTTTATGAACGAATCACTGAATCATTGGCTTACTTGATTCATTCAATGTGGGCCACATCCGATCAGGCAGGATACATCTATGCTGCCTTCAGAAATAGATCTGATAAAGGCGTCTCAGATAAGAAGGTGACTCTGAATTTGAATAGAACTTCATGCCTTCCTACTTTGAAATGTGTGTTTGACCTTGTTATGAGTCTATCACTGAATCATTGGCTCAGTAGATTCCATTAAATGGCTGCTTCAGTAAGAAAAGAAACAAGTGACTACGAAGGAGTCACTGAATCACTGGTGCACTCGATTCAATAAAGATGACTCTTTTGTCCAGAAACAAAGCAAGCGATTGTCCTTTTGAACGAATCATGGAATCACTGGCTCACTCGATTCATTCAAATATCTCATTTGCTCAAAAATTAAAAACAATGGACTGTGCTTTTGAATAATTAACTTGCTTGATTCATTCAAACGACTCATTTGTTCAGAAACGAAGCAAGCGACTGGCCTTATAGAGGAGTCAATGAATCATTGTCTAGCTCGATTCTTTCAAACAGCTCATTTGTTCTTTATAAAGGAGTCACTGAATCATTAGCTCAGTCAATTTCCTTCAAACAACTGATTATTTCAGAAATTAATCAAGTGACCGTCTTTATAAAAAAGTCACTCAATTCTTTCAAAAACGTGGATTCTGTAACAAGCTGCACCTCTGTGGCTCTCGCTGAACGGCCCCAGCGGGAACCCTCTCCTGAGTATTAGCAGTTTCCACCCGGGCTGAATTCACCCACGCACCTGGAACTGATTACCGCCAGGTGCGCTTGTTATCCACCCTTTAAAAGCCAGCTCAGTGGACAAGTCTAGCACGAAGTCTTGCTAGCCTAGGTGCAATTCCAAGTGTTTATTTCAGTGTTTATTCTGCCTTTCTGTGTATAAGTGTGAACCCGACAGCATCATGTAAGTTAACAACACTAAAAAGTCAGATCAGTTGTCCTGTAAGAGTTTGCCCTTGACCTGACTGTGAGCGTCTGATTAATGACCTGGAACACAAACACTCAGTCAGTGACCTTCTAGTGCTTCAGGGAACACGGCTTCAGCTTCACCCTTCGCATCTCAGCCCAAAATCAAGACACAAAAACAAGAAATTATTCATGGAGAAATTATCCAAATATAGAAATTGTTTTAAGAATATAATTCAGTAACTCATTTGTTGGAATTAGTTAACACTGAGCAAAATATTTCTATAGCTATTAATAGTTAAATACAAGTGTTTATTGTTTGTTTATGACACTTCACAGTAAAATAACTAATGCTAGCAAAGATCAATTATGGTATAGAACCATTATTTATTGTTCGTTCATATTCAGGTAGTTTCTTGTCATCCTTTTATTTTTTGAGCGAAAAAACACACCAATTAATATGTACATCTATGTATATATAGTATATATATTAGTATATTTTACTGTCTTGTTCTCTTCGATAGACACATTTTTAAACTGTAATACAATGTTTTTAATTGAAATCTGTGTAATTGATTAATGTCACAATGCAAATCTTAATATATGCTACGCTTTGTTTTTACACAGCATTATTCATTCTGTTTTTCTCAATTACAACAATAATAATTTAGGACGTGATGCGCATAATTGATTACATTCATTTTCACAATCCAGTTGCAGGAATTTTTTTTAGCATTAACAATCCTCAAAAAGCATGTGCATACCAATTCATCTCAATCAAACTATAGTTGGATTCTTTGGATAAAATTACAAATTAAAAAAAAAAAAAAAATACAGCTAACAATAAAAACATGATAACATAACCAAACAGTTATCCAGCACAGTCTCATGACCAATTTGTACGTATTCATACGATGTGGCTAATTCGTGCCAATTCGTACACATTTGTACGGCCTCACATTTTGTAAGATATTTCTTAAACCCCAGTGACGGGTAGATTTAGGGGCGGGGTTAAAGGTGCTCTATTCAATTCTGTTTGACGTCACTTCTGCTGACGTCTCACGTAAATACAAAACAAAACAGAGCAAGCTCCCCCAGTGTTTCTGTAACTGCCGCGAACGCGCAAAGCGCATTGATACGAAAGGTGGTGCTAACCCAGGAGAGACAGCGACGGAGCTAACTTTCAGCTAACATGTCTAAATAAAAATAACTTGCCACCTGTGCATCGGTTTGGAAGTCCTTTTGGCGGCAGAGTTCTCTCCACCGTTCAAACGAATCCCCAATGTAATCCCGGGTCTTGTTTCTCTTCTTCTCGCCTTATATTCCTGCAAGTGTCTTTTCTTCTTATATAAAGTATTCCGCTAACCCACTCTCAGATTCACGCTGTACAATCAACTCTGTCTATTATGTGCACACGCATTAAAGCCCACCTCTTCTTGTTGTGGTGCACATCCTCTGCTCCTATTCTGTGTTTTGGTAATGCAGCCTCTGTGTTGTCTTTAGAGACCGGGTTTTTCCCCAATGTATTCAGAGGGCAGACAGCAAGACGACCAAGGGGTGATGCATACGGTTTGAGATAAAAATGAAATCGAGATAAAATCCTGCAACATCGCATAGAGCACCTTTAAGTGTAGGTCGTTTGTACAAATTCACATGAACTGGCAACTCGTAAAATACAAATGAGTGAGGTTGTACAAATTAGCCCCCTTGTCAAATATGTACGAATTGCCTTGAGACTGGGCTGAGTTATCTGTTTTTTGCAAATGAACTCTTTATATGCAGTTGTATATAACTTTTTACTTCATAAATCTTGATACTAAAGTACACTGGTACAACTATACTCCAAAAAAAGTCATCTGCTCATGCAATATTGAGAAGGTGTTTGTGGAAGTGAATGGTGTCTGTCACAGTAAAGCACAGACTAATGAAGACAGAGCAGAGCTTCATCTGCTGGATTATTTAACAGTCTCTTACTCTGTTTGTTTCTGAAGGACGCTATAAAAGCTGAAGCTCTCTCAGCAGACGGGCTCCGGCTCTGATTCAGCTCAGTCTGGCGTTGGATGTGTGTTTGTGCCCAGGAGTGATTAAAACTCAATCCCGTTAGAAAACATTCATGAGGTTCAAAATACCTCGGAGGCGCATCTAATGGATTATTTTTAGAAAGCTGCACCTAGAGAACCTTAATAAACTCCTTTCATGATTTTCAACATGCATGACGGGCTACAATCTGCTCCAAAACCACGCTGCGTGTCGCTCAGACATTTATTCACAATATGCTTTACTTCTCGCATTAAATATTTTCAATCTACACGAAGCATTCCACAGCAAACATATGCATGCTGAAATATTTACATCGATTCATTCAGCAGAAGCTTTTAACTAAAGTGAATTACTAACGATGGATACAAGGACTGACAAGGGTTATATATATATATATACAGGCTTAGATAAAGCATATAGTAAAATATTGTCAATAAGCAATTAATATACAATACTGCATTAAATTGATCAAAAGTGACAGTAAAGCAGGGTTATTATTGTTCAACTTTGCATTTGTTGCAAATTGAATAAAAGTTGAAATAAAGTTTAAAGAGTTAAATATGACATATAAAATACTAGTTTTCTCAAATGGCAATTAATATACTTTTTTTTTTTTAGTTATGTGATTGTGCAACAATGCATAATTTGATCAAAAGTGACAGGAAAGCATTTTTAATTAGAAATAAAACTATTTGTGCTACAATTGAAATATGTAGAAATAAAGTATTTAATAAAATAAAATACATATTTGGTGAAAAAACAAGTTAGAAAATTGCAAATGTTACACAGACAACTAGCTGAAATCGAGGAACTTAAATGATAAACTGGAAATAAATAAAACTAGATCTAAAACAGAAATATACAAAATAAAAAGTACATAAATCCTAAGAACAAAAGTGGAAGAAGACTTGGAGTAATTCACAGAAATATATAACGGTTTAACACATATTCACACAGAAAACAGATGATTTAATCTAATATTATTTCAATTTGTTTGTATTATATTTTTAATCAAATAAATGCAGGCTTTCTGAGCCGGAGAGACAAAATCTCATCCCCCCCAAAGCTCTGAATGACAGTTTGTGTTGGATCACACGTTAAAGTTAACACCATGTTGTTGTTATTTATCATCTGCAGGTGCTCCTGTGAACGTCACGTGTAATATATTCATCAACAGCTTCGGCTCGGTCACAGAAACCACTATGGTGAGTCTGTCTGTACATCAGTACTTTACTAAAAATGACTAATTGACAGGAAATATTACGCATTCACTATTTGTTCCTGATGCAAATAATCAGTAATCAACACTTTCCAATCAATCACATGAATAAAATACACCTTGGAAACTGGCTCTGAAAACCAGATGATTTGACTTTTCATTCCCTGCTCCTCGTTCTACATGCTTTTGTTTTAATAATTGAGAATGATTCGAGTCATGTTCGGAGATTTCCAGACGCTTCGGGCGTAAACAGTTCCCAGATCTGGACTCGGCTCTCATTCCTCTTTCCCAAGGAATATTAGAGAAATGCGAACGAGTCTCGGGTGGATATTAAACACCCTGCTTTGATCAAATGCTAATTTTGTTTACATGTTTCTGATGATCATTTTTAAGCAACCAGTCAAACAAGACTACACTAATGAACTGTACAGAGAATACAAACTATGACAAGAGATGAATGATTCTGGACTAAACGCCATTAAAATCATGTTTAAAATACATATACAAAAACCACTATTTTATCATTTTATATACAGTATATAGACAGACGTATCAAATATTTAAAGGTTTTTATTTTGTGTATAAAATATAAATTGTATAAATGTATTTTAATTTATATATATATATTTGTGTGTGTATTGGTGTATTAATATTTTAAACTACATTTCTAATAAATGCATATATAATGCATTGTTAACACGTTTTAAAAAAATACACATCAAATCATTCTACAATAAAAGATGCTCCATATCTTTATATTTCAGCAGTTAATTAGCGTGATTTCTATAGGCTTTTTGTAAAGCCATTATTTGCTGGTAATGAATGGAACAAAACGTCTGGCTAATATATTTGCTCAACACCATTTTCAAAGAGCTTGGTCTACTGAAAACCTTGAGTGACATTGGGTTTCGGCAGTCTTCTCTTCATTAACTCTTAAAGCTTGGCGATATGTGTTAGGATGAAGCTTACAGCAACGATTGCTCCATTTTTATGAAGCTGCTGTATAAGCTTGTTTGAAAACACAACAATATAAAAGCAATAGCTGTGTTATTTTATGAGATGCTTTTTAAAAATAGCTTGAATGTTTTTGTGCTTTTGTTTTGTTTGTCATTAACTTTTTTTTATATCTACAGTATATATAAACACACAATATGCATTGCTAAGAACGGATGATTTTCTCAATATTTCAATGTTTTGGCACCTTCAGATTCCAGATTTTCTAATAGTTGTGTCTCAGACAGATATTGTCCTCTCCTGACAAAGCAGACATCAATGGAGAGCTGATTTGTTGTCTCAGGACTACAGGGTGAACATCTTCCTCCGTCAGAAGTGGAACGACCCTCGGCTGGCCTACAGCGAGTATCCCGACTCGTCTCTGGATCTGGACCCGTCCATGCTGGACTCCATCTGGAAACCAGACCTGTTCTTCGCCAACGAGAAGGGAGCCAACTTCCACGACGTCACCACAGATAACAAGCTCCTGAGGATCTTCAAGGACGGAACAGTTCTGTACAGCATCAGGTAAGAAGAAGATGGTGATTAACACACTCCTTCTGTCTCTGACTGATCGTTTAGAGGTCTGTTAGTGTAACTGTAGAAATGTTCTCAAGTCAAATTCAGGTAGGGAGTTGGGCTTGTAACCCAAAGGTTGTGGGTTCGAGTTCAAGGTCCGGCAGGGATTGTGGGTGGGGTTAGTGAATAACCAGCACTCTCTCTCCACCTTCAATACCACGACTGAGGTGAGACCCTTGAGCAAGGCACCGTTCCCCCAACTGCTCCCCGGGCACCGCAGCACTGACTCCGAGTGTGTGTTAACAGTGTGTGTGTGTGTGTGCGTGGTTGTTCACTTCTCACTGCTGTGTGTGTGCGCTTGGATGGGTTGAATGCAGAGCACTAATTCCTAGTATGGGAAACCATACCTGGCCACATGTCACGTCCTTTCCTTTACTCTTACTGGACTGAAGCAGCTCTAGAAAAGGTCATCATACTTTCACTGTTCCTCAGCGGAGCGAAGATCTTCACAAGCCTCCAGAACATCTCACATCTTCTGAGGAGCATTTATTTCTTCAGCTCTTAATCAACATTAGATTATATGTTTGATAGTTTCCGTCTCATTCTGAGATACAGAGCAACTGCTGATATTCTGATCATTTTAGGTCAGTATAGAAAATGTATTAGAAGGGCACAAATATTTATGTAAACAAAAACCTATTTTGGATGCGATTAATAATTTGACAGCAGTTTAATATATATATATATATGTGTGTGTGTGCGTGTTCCTTGTATATTTAAATGTATGTTTATTATGTATATATAAATACACACATGCAGTATATATATTGTAAGTATGTGTCTATATTTATATAAATATAATTGATATAATATGCGCATAACATTTTTCTTGCATGCATGTGTGTGTATTAATTTGTACATATTAAATATCCACAGCACAAACATATATTATGTAAACCAATCTTTTATTCTGGATGTGATTAAAAGGGTATGTATAAATCCGTATTAACAGTGATGTTTGCCTGAAGACGAGCTCTTACTGTAAATCCAGGTTTGTTCTGAAGGAGAGCTGATGTGACACTGTCCTAGTTTTCATAAACGCTCTGTTTCTGTAAATCACAAGCCATCAGCTCTCAATTCATGCATAAGTCATGGTGAAGCCCACATGTTTTCTCAGAATCAGGTGTGTGTTTGTAGGCTGACGTTAATACTGTCCTGTCCGATGGATCTGAAGAACTTCCCCATGGACGTCCAGACCTGCAGCATGCAGCTGGAGAGCTGTGAGCACTCTTAGCTTTTATCATATTTTCACTTTAAACTTTGATTAAGGATAAATTTTCACTCACTTTGTTGTAGGTTTTATTTGTTTTATTAATGTCTCGTGTTTTCAATGTTTTTTAATTGATACTATTTTTAATCAGTTTTACTTTTTCTTCCGTTTTCCTTTTAATTTTAGTTAGTTTTAGACATTTAGTTTTTCTTTCTTGTTGCTTTTTAAACATGTCTACCTATATAGTTAAGTATTATTTGTCAGTTTGCATTTTTGTCAGTTTTATTAGTGTTTTTTATCAGTTCATCAGTTGTTTAGTTATTTTTAGTTCTTATATTTATTAATATTTAAATTTTGTATATTCCCATTTTAATGTCAAATTCTTCATTTATTTTAACTTTTATTAAATGTATAGTTAAAATATTTTTTTATTTTTGTTTTCATTTTTAAGTTTTTATTGAATAATATATTTATTTATTTATATATATATATATTTACTATTTGTTTTATTATTTTATTTTACTTTCAGTTTTTATTTGACTTAAATGCCTATTTCATGAAGCTTTTTTTATTTCAGTCACATATATTCTAGTGTTTTCTAATGAAGGATAAGAGCGGTTTGCTTCTGTTTTCTGCAGTCGGCTACACGATGAATGACCTGATCTTCGAGTGGCTTGATAAAGGTCCGGTCCAGGTCTCTGAGGGTCTGACGTTACCTCAGTTCATCATCAGAGACGAGAAGGAGCTGGGCTACTGCACCAAACACTACAACACAGGTCACACACACACCTGCTCAGTGAACTAGTTCTCGTTTTGAGATGCTGATTGCAAAACTACTGTCTGTTTTATTCTCTCATCACACTCTCTCACCAAATATGTGCAGTTTGTAGCATTTCTGATTCTAATAATAACTTCTACGGTGAATGTTTCAGCGAAACAAACACATGATTCCTGTCTGGATCTGAGATGCATTATGAACTGTTTCATCAACTATTTTATGACTGATCTTAAAATCAAGTATGGCCAAAGACTTCTGATTCTTTCAGTTTTCCCTTAAAAACTGCTGTAAACTTCACAATCGATTGCAATCATCATCAAAAAGTAGTTAAAATAAAATACCTTTATATCAATTAACATTTATTTTATTTCAAGCTAAAATTTTTGCTATTTAAATTGTATAAAACATTTTCCTGACCTTTGCACGAAACATTTAGTCATTTAGTGCATCACGCACGGCCTGAGGATGATTAAATCGATTTTTGCCTGAACCTTCTCTTTAGTGAGGTCTCGGTGTGTCTCTGCCTGTGTGTTCAGGGAAGTTCACGTGTATCGAGGTCAAGTTTCTTCTGGAGCGTCAGATGGGTTATTACCTGATCCAGATGTACATCCCAAGCCTGCTGATCGTGATCCTGTCCTGGGTGTCGTTCTGGATACACATGGATGCGGCTCCGGCTCGAGTGGCTCTCGGCATCACCACCGTCCTCACCATGACAACACAGAGCTCCGGCTCACGAGCCTCGCTGCCCAAGGTCAGGGGTCACTCCCTCCACCACACCACAGCCACTGATGAACTGTGAAGACTGAGCTAGTTTACAATCAATGATACATTATTAGAGTTTTTGTTAATAGTTTGAATTAGATGTGTTTTCTTTTTGTAATTTTATTCTTAAAGTTTCTTTAAATTCTATTTTTTATTTTACTTCAATAAAATTATTTCATTTAGTTGCCAAGGTGACATTTTTTTTAAATTTTCATTTTTAATTAATTATAATTTTTTCCAGCTTCATTTCAATTAATGACACACAAGAATGCATTTATAATTTTTTTAACAGAAAGAAATGTCTACATAGTTTCTATTCATTTTTATTTATTTTTAGTTTTTTTAATATTAGTTTTTTGAACTAAACAATATGTGTGTGTATATATATATAGTTAATTTTTTAATTTCAAGTTTTTCTATTTATTTAATCGTAAAACAAAATTAAAACAGAATCAGTAAGTTAACTAGTATCTAGTTCATTTTTAAAATTATTTCTGATTTAGTAAATAAGTAAAATAAATCTACATTTTATTGCAGGTTATATTTAGTTTAAATAAAAAAAACGTATTTTTTATTTGTGGAAAATACAGATTTTTCAATAAATTACTAAAGCATAAATATTTTTATTTTACAGATAAAAAAATTCAATTATTATTATTATTATTATTTTTTTACATTTATTTTACAATTAATTATTTCTAATTATTAAATCGTATTGTTCATTTTTTCCCCACAAATAAAACAGCTGACAAAAAAGGAAGAAAACAATGCAATGATTTATTTTACTTATTTACTATATCAGAAAAAATTTGAAATTAACTTAAAAACTATGAATGACTATATATATGTATATAAACTGACTCAAGTTTCAGTCATTTCTGAATTCTGTAACCCGTTTTCTTATAATGGCGCTACTGTATCAAGAAGTTACTAAAGCATAAATCAGCTTATTTTTAGCTCGTTTATATTTTAATCTATTATAATGAGTTTCAGGCTGATAATTAGTGTATTGTAAATTCTGATGAAGCGTAATGCATGAAAGGGAAGATGAATATGAAATGAAAAGCATCTCGACTGAAAACAACAGAAGCTGAGAACACAATTATCAGGATGATTCGCTTTTTTTGTTTCATAACCCATAATGCAAATGACCTTGCGCTCTAATCACAGATTTTGTGACTGAAGAGGGCTTCACTTCCTTGCATCGTTCACAGAAACATGAGTTTAAAGTGCATGTGATATAGCTTGAACTAATTTCCTCTTTAAACGACGAATGTGTTAAGTTCATCTGATAATCAGCATTATTTGGAAATCAAAGCGCTCGTTACTGGACGGTGAATAATCCCATAATCCTTCAGGAGCGGCATCTGACTCATTCTGCCGGAGATATTAGAATCGCAAACAGAGCGATTATCATCCGTTAATACATAGGTTTCAAGAGTTCGCGCTTCCTCAATAATAATAACGATAAAGCGAGTTTGGCGTACTGTCGGGGGCGAGTGTGCCCCCCTGGAAGGAGCGAACGGAGGAGAAGGGGAGGTGGAGGGAATGCAAAAGCGAGATACTGAAGGGAAGGAATCTGGCTTATTTATAGTGGAATTTTAGTGGTGCGATTGGCTAATGGAGGCGGTAATTATAAGCTGATTGTTAGCAGCTGGGTTGCATTTCGACCGCGCTTTCTCTCGAAATTGGTTTGCAACTACTTTTAAGTACATCTTACAGGTGAGAATGAAAACATTCAATGATTTGAGAAAAATGTGTTACTACTATTTTAATTTATTGTGGTCTTAGTAAACAAAACAAAAAAAAATTAAACTAAATAAAAATATTAAATAAACTTAAAACTTTCTACTGTAATACAATAAATGTTCTATTAATTAAATACATTACATATGTGTATACATACAGGTAAAATCATTAAAATTATAAGAATGATATGTTTACATATTTTTATAAAAAAAAATTATTTTAAAAATATATATTTTACATATAAAATAAATAAATATATCGTTACTTATTAAATTTCAATTATATATTATTAAATATGCAATAAAAAGTACATTTTAAATGTTTTTATAATAAAATATGAAATAATTAAAATAAATCTATCCGAATTATATTTATGCATATTATTTTATAAATAGTATTGAATATTTGTATTAAAATATATGTTTACAGATATTACATACAAAAGGAAATTATATGAAATATATTAAATATTATGCAAAACAAATAGATTTAAATATGTTTTTAATATATAAAGCTTTTCTATTATTTTTCATTTATTTTTAATACACGAAATAAATGCATATTTACTATACATTTAATGAACATTTTATTGTTTATACATATACTTTTAGTACTTTTAGTAAAATAATTAATAAGAGAGAGAGAGATTTAAAAACCATTTTTTTCTTTATAAAGTGCACTTATATTCTCTAGAAAGTACAGTAAGTACACACTGGTTTTGTCGCGTGTGTGTGTGGGTCATAGGTATCTTATGTGAAGGCTATAGACGTCTGGATGGCGGTGTGTTTGCTCTTTGTCTTTGCTGCTCTTCTGGAATACGCCGGAGTTAACTTCGTCTCCAGACAACAGAAGGAGTTCCTGCGGCTCAAACGAAGACAAAGACGAAATCAAAAGGTGCCAAACACTGACAGACACAAGTATGATTGGAGCTTCACATCACACAGAAACAGCATTAGCCTCGCCGACTGAACCCATCCGCTTTATCATCATCCTCCTCACCAGCAGAAATTAACTCCAGAGTCAATTACAAATCAATCAATCAGCTGCTTAATAACCTTCCGCTCACTGCAGCGTTTCAAACACTCATCTTCAGTCGGTTTACTCACAGACACGTGAAAGAATCTCCAGCGAGACAGAGTTACATTAAAGGAATATGTAGTCCAATAATTATAAACGTGTCATCATTTATTTAAACACATGTTAATCCTAAACTTTATTTCTTGAATGTTTAATTATTGGATGCATTTTTTCCCCTAATAATTGTTTACATTTAGATTTTTATCGTTATAGTATTAAAATCCCCATAAACGTATTATTTAAATGTAAAAAGTCCTAATCAAAGTGGATGTGGTTTCATTTCAATAAATATATTGCATTTAGAAATAAAAATATATTTTAAAAATAAACACATATAACTGATGATGAAAGTGGGTAGTGCTTTTTACCATCAACCTCTAAAATTACAAAAAACGTCTCAGGGTTATGCATAGAACCCATGTTCCTTGAAGGAACGAGACACTGCGTCGAGACGCATTTGGGAACGCCTTCCAGCGTGACCGCTCTGAAT
>JAUMHG010000048.1:2822624-2843675 GCA_032359395.1 Enteromius anoplus
ACACACACATGCATGTATATATTTAAGACAAATGTTATGCTTATATATATAATATTTATATATGATTAAACATATATACATTTAAATACTTTAAAATATTTAAAAAATATATACTGTGTGTGTATTTATATATAGAAACTTTTTATTAAATTTTATTAAACTTTTTAAATTATGTAAAAAAAAACTTTTATTTTGGAAACAATCACAAGAAAATTTTTTAAGTTTAAAATAAACAATAAAAGTCAACAATAAGAAAATTAAAACTTAACATACTTAAATACTATATTAATGATACTAAAATATGATGTCACTGGAAATAAACATTATTGGTTCCCGTGTGTCAGATGACTGACTAAGATGTTTAAAATGAGATGAGGATGACTCGTAAGATGGTGATGTGTTTTTGGTGTATATTGGATGGTTAGATTACCTACGGAGGAGGAGCTTGCATCAGAGCAGCTTCATCTGTGTTGATCTGCGCGTCAATCATGCGCTCAATTAGTCTGCTGTAGCGTGTCTCATCCAACAGGGGGCGGAGTCTCTCATTGCACCACCCCCTCTCTTTAAGCCACGCCTCCCTGAGTGTCTGTGACCCCGCCTCTTTCCTCAATCCCTCATCAGAGCGCAGCGCAGAAGATGCCTCCTGAGTCAAGGTCTGGATCTCCGTCTGAAGAGTCTGAGCCAGAGATCCAGAGCAGAGCCTCGACCTCACTAGCTGCAGGTCATGTGACACGGGCAGGAAGTCACACAGCGAGTGCAGGAAGTGCAGCAAACTCAGCTCATCCCTGCGGCAGAACACAACCAATCACAGTGACAGTTTCTAACAGATTTACGGGTTCTCAAGTTCATGTCGCTTAAGGAAAAATCTTCCAATGAGTAAAACTTTTAGTTAAAATGAATGAAGTTTATTATGATTTATTAAACTTTATTAAAACAAAATTGCCTGTGAAAATCATTTAAAATAGTAAAGAAAGTAAAGTAAAGAAGTTTAGACAAAAACAACAGTGTTTGCGCGAGCAGATCAGATGATCGCGCACAGGAATGAAAGAGCGAGTGCTTGAGTTGCTGGCGGATGAGATATCAACCGCGCGCAAGGGTTTGAAGTGAGCTCGCGGGCCCCGTTTCGTTGAATGAACATCTGTTTTCCTCTAGCGGAAATGATTTACCGCGCTCGCCAGCATCAGTTGTGCGCTCGCTTATTAATGCCATGGATTTGCTGCCCAGAATTAAGCGTGATGCCGGCTCAGCATCATGATTTCTATCGGCCATCGGCGATGGATGATGGCATCGTCTATAGGCCCAACCCTAGTATAGTCTGCACTACAGAAATTATGTCTCTCCTTCAATGATCTGTATCTTTACAGCCAAATTTAGCTTGCAATTTATAAGGTTAATTAAATTACCTTTATATCTACCCATCTACAGTCAGACAGTATCAGTCAAACCTGTTCACTAGAAGGGGGTGTCCTAATGATTTTGTCTATATAGCGTATCTCTATTTCAGTGAACATGGCGGATTAGCAGAAAGTCACATGACTGAAACAAACTGAGTCCATGTTTTCACCTGCAGTAGACGCTCAAGATGCCCTGAAACGGTGAGTTCTGCTCCCAGTGGAAGAGTCGGACGCCCGACGGGTCTGCGGTGAAGCACGGGTCGATCTCCAGCCGCTCGAACCTCAGCGACTCCCGCAGCCAGCCCTGAACATCCACCAGCGTGTGATCCAGACACTCCAGACGGAGACACCAGACATCCAGCAGCGCCTGCAGGCTGAGGAGATCCTCTCTGGCCTCGTCTGGACACACAAACCATCAGAGAACACCAGTGAGATGAGACACTACAGAACACTCCTTTAGTACATTACATCATTATTAAAGGTTCAAATTAACCACAGAGAAGGAACTACTGCATTCAACTACTATTTATTTTTAAACAGTCACACTCGTATCAAAACTGAGCACATTATTTAAACATAGCACATTATTTATGGCTAACTAGGCTAATCAACTGTGTACAAGCCATAACTTCCCTGAGATGAATCTATGACACAAACTATGAAATTTATTATTGAATTAAATTCCTTTGAATTCAGAAATCATGGTTGTTCACAAATAATCAACACTTATGAAACCTACATAAAACAACCTAAATATTATTCAGAAAAATGTATTAGTAAATTAATGCATTAATTTTACTTGTATAAAGTTCTACTTTCAAATAAAAAGCATTTGCAAAGTTGGCAACCCTTTAAAACAAGGTTCATCAAGTCATGTTAACGAACCACAAAGTTTTATTCACTTACTAAAAACTATGCATTTTTTGGGCGTAAAAATTCTCCCTTCCAGGTCAGAACTGACCTGAATGTGATATTAAGATAAACATGAGATTGCGTTATCTTGCTAACTTTGACAGCCCTAAATCCCACACAAAAAATATTCACTTCACACATGAGTTTGCGTCTGATTTTTTCCCTCCTTTTTGACGGACATGATCTAATCAGCTCTGATCACTGGCTGTGTTTAATTCATCAGCTGACAACGGTTATCTGCCGATATATCGGTGCTTTCTCACCCGTGTTGAGTCTGTGCTCCTGTAACAGTCGTGGATGTAACTTCCCCATGGAAATATCTTTCAGATCCAGCGAGATCTTCCCGCAGTGTTGAGAAACCCGAGCACATTCTTCCGCAGGAGATCCGGGTGATTGTTTGGAGCTGTAGTGGAGCATGATGGGACATCTGATGCAGCCAGAGGTAAATAAAGGGGCCACGTCAGTCACAGCCACCAGGGCCAGTGTTGATCCGTTGCTGACAGCAGAAGAATCTGAGCGTCTGAACTTCACCGGAGACGGGCCGAGAGCGACAGCAGCGTCTGATGCAGGATACGGCAGGACCACCGTTTTAGTGTTCAGAACCGGAGTCACTCCGCTTTGATGAGAGCCCAACACAATCGAAGCGCTAATGTCCATTACAGACCTACAGAACAGTCAGGAAAAGGTCATGATGTCTTCATATTAATGTGTTTGATCCAAACTGTTTTCCCCCAATCAAATGAAAAATGCATATCAGATACTATTGTTACTAAAGCTTTTAGAACAGTTCTCATTTTCATTTATACACAAAAAAAACAAGACATAATAAAATGACCAAAATAAATAAACGAATTCAAAATATTAACTGCAATAGAATATTATAATAGAATATATTATGATATTAAAATAATACATGGAAAAGGAAACAGGAAGCATATAAAAAAAAAAAAAACTTCATTTTTAAACTTAAAAGTACATATATATATACTTTTGTTCTCATTTGAATCAGCCCTTGCAGATTCAGATTGTTTAGTACTGTATAAGAAGTTAAATACAGTCAGAA
Source organism: Enteromius anoplus (assembly GCA_032359395.1). Classification (NCBI taxonomy): domain Eukaryota; kingdom Metazoa; phylum Chordata; class Actinopteri; order Cypriniformes; family Cyprinidae; genus Enteromius; species Enteromius anoplus. The sequence goes on from JAUMHG010000048.1 coordinate 2,825,994, forward strand.
TATAGTTAAAAACATCTAATAAAACATAGATTTAAATAAGGCTCACTAAATAATCACAAGGAAAAATTATATTTTTCCATTTAAATTTTTATCTGTACCATTGTACCACAGCTACATTTACCTACAGATCTACTAAAACCTTTTAATATATAAAAAAAATCCAGAGATCGTTTTGACAAACCCAGTTCGAGTTGAATATGAGGTCTCCTTCAGGTCAGGTGAACAAACGCAGCTGTATTTCTAGAAACAGACTCATTTTTCATGGCGCTCTCTGGTTTCTATGGTTACAGCTCTATTACCCTGAGTGTGAACAAATCTGATAACAGCAGAGTAATGAGATTCAGCTTCAATATTTGCTCTTCTCCTCTATTATCATGACGTCTAGGGCTGGATGGCAGGCTGTAACGCTCACACAAACACTTTCAGAGAAATCAACCCAACACTGTACTTTCTTCGTTAGAATTTATCTTTTAACTTCAGCAGCAAGAAAGGGAAGGAAATTAATTTTCGTTTCGGAAATAAAAGTTGTGTTTACGTGTGTGTGTACTGTTGTGCATATTTTTTATTATTTAACAAAAATATTTTACGTTTACATAGAATTTTATATGAATATAAATATATACTTGTAAATACATGGAAACAATTTCTAAATATATGTTATATGCATGTGTCTTTATATGTAATAAATATACACAAAACCCACAGATATATTATTTAAACAAAAACTTGTATTTTAAATGTGATTAATCACAATTTATTATTTGACAGGGCTAATCAAAAAAAAAAAAGTTTAATAAAAACTATAACAGCACCTGAACGTTTCTTCAAGTTTCTTGCTGTAGTGATTATTTGAAGAGTAAATGTCACATACGTGTTATTCGTTGATGTCAGAAGCACACCGATGATCAAACTCTGTGCGATGACTCTTTGCCAAACTCTGCGCATCTTCAGAGGAGCTTCAGCACAATCAGTCTGCATCCCATCATCCTCTTCATCTCCAGCACCATCATCATCTTCATCCCACAGAGAAACGAGCCCCTCCTGCCACAGACACACCGCATCTAAAGAGCGCTAAACTGTGGACCGCTAATTTAATCTCAAGCACTTTTACTGCGAAGCTGTGACGGACCTGTTGCGGAGAGGAGAAGACGTGTTCTCTGCCTGACACCAGATCAGTTAAAGCCACCAATGACTGCTGCAGGAGTCTGTCTTTGACCTCTGCGTCTCTCTGAAGGTCTTCAAGGACACTCAGGCCACTCTAAAGACCATAACAGACAACCCTGCATGTTACACTACAAAGGAAAAGGTACAAAGGAGTACAATCCAAGTCCTCGTTTAATGCTGTAGAGACATTTTAAAAGAAGAAAAAGAAATAATAGTAACTAGAACAGTATCTTAGTTACACTGTAACAATCCTGCTTTGAAACTGTTGTTTTATGAACATAATTATGGTAAGTTTCTACAAAAGGCTGAGAAACAGAATTAATGTTTTCAACACACAACTTTTCCCATAATGACAGGAAAGTGATTCTGAGTCTGTAGAGAGACGAGTGGGTTCTTCTGTTAATTACCTGCAGTCTGGACTCTAAGGCTTGAACCGTAAGAAGGTGATTCTCCTGCGCTGCGTCTGAAGTGTTCGGCTCCTGACCGTCTGATCGGCCACACTACAGAGTAATGAGAGTGTGAACACACAGCAAACTCAATCAGAAACAGATCAGTGCTTCTCGAGCACGTCGCAGACTGCAGACGGCACAGAGAAACTGTGTTCAACGCACACAAACACATGCTTATAAAGTAGTTATTAGTTCTGTGCGCATCTATTTTATGAAAATCATGTGCATCCAATCAAGCTCTAAAGACTAGATAAAATTGAATGTGCAAGATGAAGGCTCTGTCCTGAAGTACAAGCATGAGAGAAGCACGGAGAGATGAAGATGTTGACGCACAGAGTAAGTGACGGCACACAGATCAGTGAGTAGAAAACTGCTAAGCATCTCTGCTGACGAACTCTCGAATACTAAGAGCATCTGATCCATCCCGCATCCCATAAAGTCATCAACGAGCAGCAGACGCACTCCTGTCCAACACCCTGCCACCTTAAACACAGAAGAACAACATTAGTTATGCATAGCTCTATACAGCTGAGGTCAAAAGTTTACATCCCCCCCTCTTTCAGAATCTGCAAAAGGTTATTGATTTTTACCAAAATAAGAGGGATCGTCCAAAATGCATGCCATGGTTTATTTAGTACCGACCTGAATGAGATATTTCACATAAAAGATGTTTACAAATAGTCCACAAAGACATCCCCGTTCAAAAGTTTACACCCCCTTCAATCTTAATCCTGTGCTGCTGCCTGAACGATCCACAGCTGTTTTTTTTTTTTTTTTAGTTGCTCATTAGTCTCTTGTTTGTCCTGCACTGCCTGCCTGCTGTTATTTAGAAATATCCTCCACATCCCACAAATTATTTGTTTTTCCAGCATTTTTGTGTATTGATGACTATATGATTTTGAGATCCATCTTTTCACGCAGATGACAACTCAGGGACTTGTATACAACTATTACACAAGATTCAAGCGCTCATTGATACTACAGAAAGAGAAACCATGCATTAGGAGCCGGGGGGTGAAAACTTTTGAACAAAATGGAGATGTGTACATTTTTCTTATTTTTTCAGTTGGGACCTCCCTTCGAAGAAATGGACGATTGTTAAATGCTTCGCAGGAGACAAAATAAGTTAAATTTACCCTAATAATCCATTTCATACAGACTCTATATATATAAAAACAGGCTTATTATTTCTGCATTTTAACAAAGTGACTGTATCATCGAGAGACTCAAACTTTACTCCAGTCACAGTGACAACACTCGTCTTACAGGACATCACTTTAAAAAGCTCCTGGATAAACACAGTCATGCATCACAACAGATAATAAATAATCTGACATTTTCTGCAGCTTTGAAATGTTTCCGGTACGAATGGGAACCTTTAGTCCTGCAAACAGCTTTTAAAATCATCCATCAGCGTCTCCTTCCCGTTTATCGCTTGATATCAAACATGTCAAAAGAAGAAATATTTATTTTACATTTTACAAATACTTTAAGAACTGTGCTCTATAATTAATTTAAATTTAATACATTTCAGTTTAGGGCAAGACACATCACAAAAAGTCAGTGTTCAGTTAATTTTAAAATAAAATAAACACTTTTTAATTTCCTGTAGAGCCTTATCTTAATTGTTTGGATCCTAGTTTCTGTAAATATATATATATATATATATATATTTTTTTTTTTTAATCAGCAGCGTTGTCATTATAGCTTTACTGCAGAAATAAATAGTCTCAAACGATGGGGAGTTAAACAAGTTGAGAACCACTTCTCTAGATGCAACAAATACTGTCCTAGAAATAATCTCCATTAAAAAGACAATTATATTCACTGTGTTTATTATGAGCAGCTTAACCTTCAATTAGAGGGTAATGCATGACCTAATCAAACATGAAAGGCAATGAGAGATGATAAAAGCATCTGCCAAATGCATAATCCGCCAAAACCTGTCAGGAACACATCCAGATCATGATTTGCTTCATTATCAAAAATAAAGAAAACAAGCTCTAGTCTTTAAGCCCGATGTCTTATTTTTAGCACATTGTGACACATTTCTACAAATCTTCAGATTTTCACATTTCTACTTCAACTAAACGCTCACCTGGAAGGTGTCTTTCCACACGGCGCAGACGTTTCCCTCGTTGAAGGTTACAACAACGAGCGTGTTTTTCAGAGTGTGAACTAGCCGAATACTCAGCGGCTGCTCGTAAGGAAGAGCACAGACGTCTCGAGGAAGTCCGTTCTCAAAACGAACCAGCTGTTTCATGCTCGTAGCCGCCAGAACAGCCGATTTCAAACCACCGTCGACCTCCTCAGCCCACAGAACCGTCATGCACTGGATCACAGAGCTGTAGGCATCAGGTACCAGACACGAAGAACTCAAGGCTCTTCCATCTTCTATAAAATACAGAGTGTTTTTCGCTTTAGACGGATCACTCGACACATTCTGGGTTCCTTGAATCACTAGTTTTCTTTGACGAAGAGGAAGTTCGCCAATAAAATGAACCGTCACAGGAATCGGCACTTCTTTCACGCCGCTGGTTTCCAAGGATGTATAAAAAACAGAGTTTTCATGACTCCAAATCAACGTAGGGCCGAGAAGTATCGAAATATTATCTCTCATCTGGTACGGCAGCACAAACTCAGCATGGAGCTTTACCTCTGTGGATGTGCGTATGGAGTAAAGCATGTATTTAAAAGCAGACGTCCTCTTCTTGCACAGTCTCAGTAAAACACAAGGCACTTTTTGTCTCTGCTGAACATCCAGAGCGGAGCAGCAATGAACGACGTCGGTTTCTGCAGAGCCGTCCTTGTGAATCGGGTTATGGTCTCTAACGGAGAAGCTCTGGGAGTCTCGGTTGAAGGACAGACTGTGGAAAGAAACCTCCGAGCCTTTGCGATGATCTCTGGTTTTTGAGCTGAAACTCTTGCACTGGACAGCAAGCACTTCTCCTTTAAACGCCAGCATATTGACGTCTCCTGCTGCCATCGCCTTGTGATTTGAAGTCAAATCAGATTCTGAAATAGAAAAGAAACCTTAATCTTTAAGGAAATGCAACAACATATTTCCAGATAATTTGCATACAAGAACAAATCGTTGACTGATGAAAAGACATTTGGTTCAAGCCGAGTCTGTTTGGGGTCAGGATTTGGTGTCCAAACTTGGTTCACTGTTGGAAGCGATCAACAAGTTGGTGGAAAAAAAAAAAAAAAAGTCTAAACAAAGTTGTATGTGTTTATGTTGAGTTTCATATTCTTCTATGGTTCATATAGTCTGACATAGTGACAATACAAAGGGAAAAAAAACAGTTTTTTAAAACAGAGACACAAACTGAGCATAACTATGAATTTCCTGCAGATGATGATGATATGTATGTGATAAAACTCTTATGCTTGTAACAGTTAATGTAAATCAATCCGATAGAACAGTAAAGGAGATACTGACACATACCTATCTTAATATTGGTGGAAGTTATAAAGTAATACACGGTTAAAGAGGTTTTAAACACTTTGTTAATCATCTACGTTATCAGGCACACAAACGTAACACTACACTGAAGTTCTGCCTTTAATATTTATATAACATTAACTTAGGGACGGTACACAGCGCGATAAGGAATTAATATCTCATAACAGAAAGCTTTCATACTTTATCTCTGTTGTTTACACTGTTATGTGTTTCCAACGCTGCTTCTCTTCCTCAAAGCTCGCGCGGATATTTGACGCACATAACGTTCGCCTTTTCCGGGTGTCTCTTAAAGAAACAGTGCTACAATTCAATCAGTGTTTCACAAATAAGTGATGTTGTCAGAGGCTTTTACTGCTTTGAGACTCCGTACATGATGCGATTACTTGCTTTCGGTTGCCAGAGCGTATCAGAGGAACTTTATCTCGCTGCGAGAGCCCGTTCAAAGGTTTGTTTGACATGTCGGAGCCAACATGGCGTCACCGTGTGACCAGTTTCGCTGAGTGTGCGGTCAGTTCCATTGAAGATCTGGTCACTGCTGAGTCTGACTGACAGTGTGCAGTATCATGGCGGAGGCAGGACAGGCGGAATCAGAGCAGGTAATCAGACAGCTGAACAAAAAAAGCCCTACATCTTATATTCTCATCTGAAATGGATTTATAATGACTATTTTACGTTCTCCAAAAGGACATCGAGAACAAGATCGAAGAAACACGACAGAGGTTTAAAAGCGAGTATGTTGAAGGTGAGTTAGCAGCACGCTAAGTTATCAAGTATTGTGATCTTCACAATAACATTCACTCTTATTACATAATTTAACGTTAATATTAAATATTATAACGTCGACAGTGATATTTTGGGACTTTTATGGATCGTGTGTCGTTAATATTTGATATCACAGCTGTCAGAAGTCTTTCACAATTCATGTTTTAATAATCCTGTTGCTTTCTTTGCTGTTGTAAAACTTGCACTAGTGAGGAATAAATAGCAAGAAGTGCAAAGTTTAGCCTCTCAGTCTGTGCATAGATGGTTCAATGATATTTCCTGGACTGTGTTTGAAATCATATTCTCATATAGAGCTGTAAAATATTTCCTGAAAAATTTTGATTTTAAGTATCTCTGTGTGTGTGTGTGTGTGTGTGTGTGTATTGTGTGAAATACACCTTTTTAAAAACAAAATATATGCATATACTGTATGTTATGGGAAATAGAAATAGTAATGAGTCTATTATTGTAAGTCTACTTCTAATTTAGACCCTGCATTGCTTTTATTAACAATCTTGCAGAGTCCCAAGACAAATATGACAGCAGAGACATGGAGAGACTCTTTAAAGACGACGCTCTGGTCGAAGGCTACCTCACATGGAGACACTTTGTTGTGGAAGACACCTTAAAGATGATCGACGAGAGCTTGCAGTGGAGGAAAGAGTATACTTTGAATGGTGAGTGTGTACTGTGCGGGACCTTGATGCTTGTTCCCAGAAGAGACTGAAATGAGGAAGTTACTCACATGTCGAGCTGTTGTAGCATTAATCTCGCAAAAAACAGTTCCAGGTCACATTCAACAAAGAGAAAATGAAACATATTTTAGAACTATTATCAGATTTATTTATTTTCTTTTAAATCCAAGATTCATAAATCTGTACAAATTGTTTAAGTTTAAAAATCTAAGTTTAAAATCTTAATTCTAAGTTTTATTTTTTTAAATAGTAAAAAAAAAAAAAAGAAAGAAAAAATCCCCTCAACTGTGTTATTCATTAATGGAGTCGACCTACATTTTTTAACATATGACAGCAAAAAATAATGTTACTTTAAATTTATTTTTAAAATAAAAAAACTATAATTCTCATTATTATTGAATAGTTTTTTCCATATTACAGTGAAAATGGTAACATTCATATTATTGTGTTTAATAAACAACATTTTTATTATTTATAAATTTATATTATATATAAAATATATTTTTAATATTTTATATTTAGTGTTTTCTTTACCATATTACTGTAAAATTATTTTAATTTGACATTATTAAAATTTTATGTTTTTTTTATTTTAAAAAGTCACAGTTATTCTCATTAGTGACTGTACTAACTTTTTTCTTTTTACCATATTACTGTAAAAAGTATTATTAGAAAATAATATAATCATTTTTTAAATGAACAAAAATCATTTTTCTCAACATTGATTCTCATTACTGTGGTACATTTTTACTATTTAAAAAAAAAACTATATATATCTAAAAAAAAAACATGAAGCTGTAATTATTTGGTCCTGTATGACTGGTCTATATTTATTATTTTATTTATTTCTTTATTTTTTTTATCCCAGCATGGTCTTGAGTTTTTTATGGAGAAATAGTGCATATTTTCTATATGCTTCTTTTTTATTTATTTATTTTTACAGTTAAAGATTTCAAGCTTTCGTTGACTCACAAACAGATCACAGCGATTAATAAGAAAGTCTTTGTGCTCTAGGGACATGTTTCCTGAGCTTTGCTTTCTAAAGAAGACCTTTGTCGTCTGTTGTTATAATCCTCCTCTTGTCTGTGCTTCATCTTTACAAGCGTCAGTGTGTTAATTCAATCATTTCAACAGAAGAGCTTTAAAACAATGTCAGAGTCAGCGCTGAGCTTCTCTTATCAAATGTGTCATCAGGAAGGAAAGCGTGACGTTCACAGCGCTGAAAGCTGATACTGTTGTGATGATTCAGAACGAAAAAGAGATGAATGTTGGCAATTTTATTTTTGTTTTCTTCTCCCTGAAGACCTCTCCGAGAGCAGTATTCCCAGATGGATGTTTGAGAGCGGAGCGGTTTTCCTTCATGGATACGACAAAGAAGGAAACAAACTCTGTAGGTGGAGTTCAATGTCCCTTGCATGTTATAACTATAGTTCAGTGTGTTTCTAATAGCAATAATACATGCTTTTAATAGCGCTTCAGTGAAAGCAGCGATTGTTGATTTGACCTTTATTTTACTGTACTGTACTACAGTGACTTTTTTTAAATAGTGGTTCTTTACATAGAAAAAAACCCCCAAAACATTTTAAACCAGATCTGGAAAAAAAAAGAAATAAAATAAATATATATATATATACCATTTGTATGCATAAAAAAAATATTATTATGTATCCCAATGCATTTCATAAATAATATTTATATTAATTTAGAATCATAGTGTTATTATTAATTATCTTATTGCTAAACCATTAATATTACTATTGTAAAACAAATGCAAGGTAAAATAAAATGAATGCAATTAATTTATATGGATAGTATTAGCATATTTAATATTTATTAAAAGTTTGCTGGGGTATTAATATTTGTTCAGGCTTTTTATTTTGCTGGAAAACTGCAGTTTCTGTCACAGCTGTGTTTCAGCCACATGATAAATCCAGTGGAAGTCTTCAAAAATGTTGCATATTATGCAAATGTGAAAATAAAGCATAACTGGCATACGTTGCATTCCCAGATATGTGTCAAACTCACAGCACATTTGCTTTACTTTAACCCGAGACACTCAAAACGAACACAGTTCAAGTCTAAAGGAAGTGTAGTACTATGCTATGGTGATTTTTTCGTTATGATATTTGCTTGCACTGAATGTCCCCTGAAGAATGCACCTGTGTCTTTCAAACGCAGTCTGGTTCAGAGTGAAGCTCCATGTTAAAGATGCCAAGTCGATCCTGGATAAGAAGCGGTATGTGGCGTTCTGGTTGGAGCGTTACGCCAAACGTGAGCCGGGGATGCCGCTGACCGTCGTGTTCGACATGTCTGAGTCTGGAATCAGTAATATAGTAAGTTCTTCCTTTCACTCCACGTGCTCACGTCACCTTAAAATACAATGATGCTCAAATTCAGTCTAAAACATTTCTATACTAACCGGTTGACAGTGGTGTATATAATCAAAGGTGAATATTGTATGATAGCAGAAATGTCAAACTGTGAGTAACTTGTTCCAGTCATACTGAAAATAATTCAATTAAAGACACTTCATCTCTTTTAGATGCTTTTTATTTACCTGGGTTAGTTATAAATGTGTAATATTATATTTCATGTATATTAATATCAATATATTAAATTAACAATTACAATTTTAAATGTATGTTATATAGTTTTATAATATGTAAATATTTAACAGTTTTAAAACTTAAAAAAATAATCTCTCTCTCTCTCTCTCTCTCTCTCTCTATATATATATAATATGGGTAATATGTGAGATTTATATATATATATATTTATTTTAATTTAATTTATTTGTTCCTGTCAAAGGATTAGTTGCAATTAATTGCATCCAAAATAATAGGTTTTGTTTGAGTAATATGTGTGTGCTGTGTAGATTTATTATGTGTACATTAATACACATACATACAGTATATATTTGTGAAATACTTACATGTTTATATTTATATAACATATTTTCTTAAATAAATACATGCATGTGTGTGTATTTATAAATGCATAATAAATATACACAGGGCACACATATATAATTTGTAAACAAACTTATTTTTGATGCCATTAATCTTGATCAATCATTTGAGAGCACTTAATATATATATATATAGAGCGAGAGAGAGACCAATACAAACGTTTAAATAAAGTTTAAAATTACTCGTTCGAGGTCACCAGAGTGCATTTGTTCTGATTAGTCTTGGGTCGTTGGCAGACGTTTTCAGGTCCTTAGCTGGATGAGTTGAAGGTGCAGAGGGACAGACGCCGCTCACTGCTTTAACACTTTGCAGATTAACGTGGCCTTTAAATCCCTTCGGTCAGTCCAACTCGCTCACTTATCCCTGAGAATTTACTGTCAAACTCAGATCTCCTCGTCTCATGTTCCTGCAGCAGAAATGCAGGAGTTTAATGCTGCTGGAGGCCAAAGCCGTAGCCTAATCAAACCTAATGCCAGTTTTATTCGGAGGAATTAGAGTGCGCTTTAATTTGCTCTCTTTAATGCTTATCTTATATGACTGTTTGTGTTCATGACTGCCATGTGAGGTGTCTTTACTCTGGAGATGTGCTTTGATCAGATATATTTGAGTTGTTTTTTGAGGTTTTATCATTTCATTTCTGTATATTAGTTAACATAAATTATTTCCTTTTTTATTGAATGAATAATCTTCCATTTTTTTAATTGACCTATATGTTGCATCCATAACAATTTATTATGAGCCAAGCAGTGGATATCATGTTGAAATCCCCAAAAACAGTTTAGAGGAACTTTGTGAAATTTGGGACATTTATTACAATGGATCTAATCATTAATTGCACCAATTTTAGGGTCTCTACCATAAAACCTTCTAGTGCGACCATTAGCTCAAAACAGGACTTATCTCTAGAACACCTAGAAAATCATATCTAACAACATAAATCTGCTGATTTTATGGGTTTATGTTCAAATTGTGCCCACAGCTACTGTATACCTTTCACTGTGTTAATAATTCCTGGGAAATCTCTTCAGATAAAAACAGTAAAACGTAGTTTGTTCTCCTCCAATTACAAGATTCTTGGTTTTCAAGAAAGTATTCCACATAAACACTCTTCTATTGGTTTCTTGTAACAAACCTTGCATTAAAGTACTTTTGCGGCTCCCAGGAGTCATTATGGAGAGCAAATGTAAGTGTCAACACAACAGTAAATGAAGCTAAAGGTTACTTGAGCGTTCAGTAAACATCAGAATTGCACAATTGAATGATGAACAGACTGTGAAACAGACTGACCAGTATGTGTGTGTTTCAGCAGTCTTGTGTACTGTTAGATTTGACACCCATTGGTGAGCTTTAACATTTAGTTAGCCAATGGATTAACAGCAGCTTTACAGGTGAACCTGAGGCAACGGTTTAGTCTTGAAGTGGGTCAGTAAAGTAAACACTCTCACTGACATGCATTCAGATATTCAGATATTTAGTTGTAAGGCCTATTTCTAAGTTCATTTATTCTGAACCCATGTTTTCTGTTGCAGTCCTTTTAATTTCACATGTAAATAACAAAGCAGTCTTGCCAACTGCTAGCCAGTATTTACTGTGGGATGAATGGTACAGCAGTATCTTTTAAAAGCTGATGTTACTAACACCCCATTTTAATGTGATTTTTGAAGTATCACATCAGAAACGAGAGACAAAATCTACAATATTCAAATTAAAATCCCTTCATTCGCAAAAAAACCCCAAAAAAACGTTTTTATACTTCTCCTTCCTGTCTTAGTGAGATACGGTATATAGTGGCAGTTTACCAGGAAGTCACAATTTTGTTCTCTTTGACTCGTTGGATGGAAACTGCTGATTCGTAGATGTTTTATGCAATATTTCTCACAAAAAGTTGTTAAATTAACACAACTTTGGATGGAATCCTGGCTCCTCAGCATCATATCATTCAGTTTTATGAGTCATAGAAACTTAGATGTCTTTCCCATGTGTTTCTCTTCTAGGACATGGACTTTGTGAAGTATATCATTAACTGCTTCAAAGTGTACTATCCAAAGTTTCTTTGTGAGTATATATTCTCTTATTATAGCAGACTTTCTCAAACTGTGTCCTTCAAAAGTTAAACTCAAAATACTTAACACGCAAATCTGAGGCTGAACTAAAGAAATTAACTTCAAGTAAATATTTCAGCTCAAAGGGGTTTGGCTGACAAAAAGTATTCTAGAAAGGGATTTCTCATCTTTGTTTTGTTGTTCAGCCAAAATGATCATGTACGAGATGCCTTGGATCATGAACGGTGAGTTGAGAAGTCTAAACAGATCTTTGTCATTATGTCTGGTTCATTTGTCATCTTAACCTTTTTCTTGTGTTTTAGCTGCCTGGAAGATAGTGAAGACGTGGCTGGGCCCCGAAGCTGTCAGTAAGCTGAAGTTTGTCACCAAGAGTGACGTCCAGACGTATGTTGGCCCCGAGCACCTTCCACCGCACATGGGAGGAACAGTACGTACCAATAAGAGAGCTGCTCGATTTTTATTAAACATGGCTTGAAATATTTATGAAATATGGCAATGGAAGTTTAATCATTAGATTTCTGTACATCAGTAAAAGGGGGTTATTTGCCTTTAAGTGTACAATTCTACTTGAATGCTTGATTTCTTGGAGCATTATGTTGCATCATCAGCAATATGTCTTGTATTGCAAAGAGTCTGAACATAAGTTCCTCCAATATTAGGGTCTCTGCCTAAAATCCTCTAGCGCCACCATCAGTTCAAACTATAGCTTTTTGTATAATTTTAATAATTATATATATAAAATTTGCTAATTTGAAACGCCAAGAACCACATGGAGAAACAGTGTGAAATTTGGCACATTTATTGCTAAGAGCCTAAACATTAATTGCACCAACTTTAGGGTCTCTGTCTAAAACCCTCTAGCGCCACCATCAGCTCAAAATAGGACTTTGTATGATTATGACTTTTGAGTCTAGAAATATAAATCTTCCCTGACAATATAAACCTGACTTACACCGCATGTGATGTTAATGCTATGGGCTAAAAAGCTTATTGCTCTTTATATTTTAATTAAATTAGAATTTTTGGGAAATCACGCCAATTTGTTCTATAACAGTGACAATGTCTATATAGTACATTGTCAAATAATAAATGTAATACATAGCAAACATATTATAAATGGCAGGATCACAAAGATTTGTTCATATTCTTTTGTTTTTTTGTGACAGGACGAGTTCAAATACAGTTATCCGCCTCTACCGGACGATGACTTCCAGTCTCCAATCTGTGAAAACGGTCCAATCGTCAGCGAAGATGAGAGCGACATCAAGGATACTGAATCTGAGTCCAAAGAGATTCTAGAATCCAGTTTCAATTCTGAGCAATCAATCAAACCCAAGAAGGTATACCACTCTTCTTCTTCTTCATACGCTGCGTTCTGTCTAACCTACGTTTCCTTTTTCAAGTCTACGTCACATTTCCCCAAAAATCAAAAGAAAAGCTATATTTGGCATCGTATTTTGCATTTTAGTAATGAGAATTAGACAAAACTCCTTTGGTGCAATTGTAGAAGCGTCCAGCTTCCGCTGCTGCTGCTTGTGTCTTTTTGCTGTCAGATCAAGTAAAGGTCAGAATAAATGCTGTCAATCAGTGCAACTTAAATCTGATCTTCAGGATCTTTTGAGGAGCGTTTGTTTCACTGTTCCTCAGCGGAGAAATGATCTTCACAAGCCTCCAAAACATCTCACATCTTCTGAGGAGCTTTTATTTCTTCCTCTCTAAGACATATTACTGCAGATAGAGAGCGACCGCTGATATTTATAGTATCTGCTTTACTGTCATTGATTTACATTACAAGCATCAGAATTGAATCTTACTTTTTATCCATATAAATGTCAGCATCTGCACCAAATTGCATATTTTAGGATAAAACTGAGCCATTTTTCCATTATATCAATCTATATGAACCGTTGAAGCCTAAAGTCCTAAACCTTTACAAAATTGTTACCAAAAAAAAAGAGAGATTTTTCCGACTGTTTTTCATATGTTTCATATGTCAGACTAATATGTTAATTCTCATGAAAATATATAAATAGTCCTGGAGAGGCTTCATTTTTTTCCCTATACTGTAAACATAAATTTTTTCTTTTGATTTAGAAATGTGACCCGGACATGTTCTTGATGGTTTTTGCGAGATTAACTCCTCTACATCTGTTCCTCGAGTTACTGCCCATTCTTGTTTCCAGCAATGATTCTTTTCTTACTGTGCAATCATTTCATTTAGCGAATAATTATTGCACTCTTGACTATTCATCTGAGCTTCTGAATCAATATCCATTGACCACGGTGATTTGAAATCAAAGCATGCTGATGCTGGACCCTTAAAGCTTTTGCTGTTGTGACGCGGCTGAGACTTTGTCCTGAAGCTGCTCTTTCTGTGTAATCTCTCCTGCTCTCTTTTGGCCTCTTTATCAGTGAGATGATAATCAAATGTGACCTTGGAGCACAAAACCAGTCAATTATTGAAATTTAATGTGAATAAATAATCTTGCCATTGATGTATTTGAAAATCTGAAATCTGAGGGTGCAAAAACATCTAAATATTAATAAAATCTCCTTTTAAAGTAGTCCAACGAAGTACTTAATAATGCATATTACCAATCAAAAATTAGGTTTTGATAGGGCTGGACAATAATTCGATATCAATATATATCGCAATAGAATTTTTTTCAATAACGGTGATATGAATTTTAAACGCATTTCCGATATACATTTGAATAAATAATAGTTTTATACATTAGCATTTGTCACTGAATGACATTCAGCGCTCAGCCGTCAGAAAGAGCGGAACAGAATTGCGTGATGAAGTACATCGCAGACACGCTGCCAGCGCTCTGTCAGTACACGCTCAGCAGTCGTTGGTTTGGTTTAAGCTCCGTCGCGGAAAGTTTGCTACAAAACGAGAACCCCTGACCGCAATACAGATGTGGATGAACAAGCTTCCATAAGTAATAAGGCAAATGAAATCGTTGATAAGACAGGAAACACTAATTCAGTGGTGTGGAATAGTGAAGGGTCGTTCTTGAACGATTCGTTCATTTTAAACGAATCTTTAATGTGACTCGCGGAGAACAAGTCAAGGGGAGTGATTCCCTTAAGCCAAAAAAAAAACTACTCGAAAGACTTTATTTGATAGTTTATTTCACATTTCTTGTTTGTAAAGGCTAAATACAAATAAAAAGTGAACCTTATTTGAATATATATAACTATATATATATCACTTGTCATTTTAATAGGAGCCTGGCGGTATTATAGACTTTACACATTCAGTTTGCAGACATCCATTGTGTGTGTCCTCTGCAGTTTTTTTCCTGAGGCTTTTTAATATTATATGGATATCAGAATTATATCGTATCGACCAAAATTAAGTAATATATCATTATATACATTTTTGCCATATCGTCCAGCCCTAGGCTTTGATGTATTTACGGTAAGGAAAATGACTAATTGTCTTCACGGAGCATGATATTTACTTAATATCTTAATGATTCTTGTCATAAAAGTAAAATGGACCCAAACAGCGTATATTTTTCTGTCTGTGCTGCTGATGACTGCTTCTGTGCTCCAGGATAACGTCAGGTGAATAGAGTCCTAGCAAAGACTAGAGCAAAATGCGAAATATATATATATATATATATATATATGTATGTGTGTGTGTGTGCTATTTTTATACATTATATATCTTTTATTTCAGCTATTTTCCAAAGCAACATTTATCATTTAGTTTAACTTGATGCACTAATAATAACTAAAACTGAAATAAAAATTAATAAAAGCTAAGCCCCCCCCCGCCCCAAAATGGCACTCAACAAAGTTACTAAAATCAACATGAAAGCATAAATTCTAATTATAGTAGCATCTCAATAATACTGAAATAACACTCATTAACACTATTGCTTTTACCAGAGAAATCACTGTGAATATGTAGTTATTATTTTCCAGCTCTGCATCAGTTGATCGTAGTATTTCTGCTGGAGACTGAGAAGATTGGTTGATTTAGTCACATGTTCAGCAGTCCTCTTGCATCTGTGATCATAACAAGCCTTATCTAGTCTGTCAATGCATTGTGCTCATCATCTCTCTCATCCCTGACCTCCTCAGCTAATCAGGCGTCTCTCAGTCTTGTGATCTGCTAATGTTTGTGTTGATGATGTTAGAAATGCTAATTATGATGACGAACTCATCGTTGGCTCCGATTCATTATGTTACTCAGCATGACCTCACAGATTCAGTTTGGTTGATTTGGCATGGGAAGAAGATCTTGAAGGCTTTTTTTGGGATCCTGAGATCCCTTCCCAATGTTCGTTCGCTATCGAGCGCATCTGTCGAGTGTCACCTAAACATCCCGTTCATTCTCCACAGACCAAGTGATTCAATCAGAGTTTTTAAATGGGACTCAAGAGCACAAAAACAGTTTGTTTGCAAAATTAAGGTTTGCATCATCTGATTAAATAATCTTTCCATTGATGTCTGGTTTGAAAGGATAAGGCAATATAAATTTGAGGGTGCAAACAAATCTAAATATTGGAGAAAATCACCAAATAAAGTTCATATTACTAATCAAAAATATATCTTTTTGGCCGAAAATTGAACATTGAACATCATCTTTACTTAAAATCCTAATGTTTTTTTTTATTATTTTGACGTATGCAGTGTATTGGTACAAATATATCTGTGCTCCAGGCTCACAAATATGATTCATCTGGTTGATTTGATTCATAGCTTCAGACTCTTTATTGAAGGATTCGTGTGGAGAATATGAACGGGTGACACTCACAGATGCGCTGGGTTTTTCTCATGCATGTCTTTCTCATGACCCTCTCTGTCTGTCTTGAAACAAGGACTGGTAAGACATTATAGATGTGTCTACACCCTCGAGTGCCTGCAGCTTCCAGAACCAAACCAGATCCATCCCAAGTGTCCTTCCCATTTCAGCAGCACCGAACGAGACGCTTCTGTTTCCTGTTTCAGTGGCATTTCATGTGATTTTAACACATTTCTGATTGATATTTTGAACAAATCACCGTCTGGTTACGGGGTGTGTTAGATTTGACCAATCAAAGCTTATATAGACGTTATATTAGCAGTTTTATGTGATCATCTTCATGTTGTTATAGTGTTAAACTCCTTCAGGGCTCTTAGACACTAGACAGTGCTGTTGGGAATCTAAAACCGGTTTTGAGCGAGTGTCTGCATTCCTCCAGTGTTTTCAGATAAAGTGTTTCCTGAAGCGCTTCTGAATCAGAAGAAACTAGATGCGAGTCTGATTGAATCCTCAAGTCAGGTGATATTTTTCTTTTTCCTGGAAATGCTTGTTAATGTTACGACATTGCACTGAAACTTACACTAAAACAACACTGGCCCAAAATAAATAGACTTTTATAGAGCTTTTTTCCACCTTAGGTGATTCCTGGTCAGAAAAGATTGCTTATAAATCTATCGTTATGCTAAATTGTCTCCAAATATGTGACTCTGGATTACAAACTGGGTCATAAGCACACGTTTATTAAAATCGCAGTTTCTGAAAGCGGAATAAATACGCTTTCCATTGATGTATGGTCAAAAATATGAAGAAAATCTCTTCAGTCTCTGAAGTTCTTAGCACTGCATATATTATTAATCAAATATATATATATATATATATATATATTTACGGTAGGAAATTTACTAAATATCTTCATGGGACATGATCTTTACTTAATATCCTAATGATTTTTGTCATAAAAGTAAAATGAATCATTTTGACTATTTTTACAAATATACCTGTGCTGATGCTCCAGGGTCACACATCTGTTTACCAACTTGTTTTCAGTCAGCACAGGTTGTGTGTTTCTTTTTGGAGCTCGTTGATCTGAACTCATTTTGCTCCATTGTTGAACCAAAACAATGCACAAGTCAGGTTTGTAAGTGTAAACACATTAATCAGACTTGTGATAAACCGGTTCTAAAAATAAATCCAAAACTTGTGCTAATTGAAAGAAAACCAGGGGCCTGTACCATGATGGTGGCTAAACAAACTCAGAGTTACAGGTTTAGTTTCGGGTTGACAAATCCAAACCGATGCAATCAGGCATTATTGGTACCATGATGAAGCTCATCAACTTTCTTTGTTAACCC
>JAUMHG010000048.1:2859677-2871134 GCA_032359395.1 Enteromius anoplus
GACTGTTTCATTCTAGGGTCAAATTCTAGGGTTGTAAATGGACCTGTAAAACCGTTTCTGGGTATTTTTTCCCCTTAACTAAGCTACATACCTTCTATGTACAAATCAGAGAACAATTTAAAATATTCTCTCAAATCATTCTATGGCACCTTTAATACTTTTATTCATCAAGGCTGCACTAAACTGATCAAAAGTGACTGTACAGACATTTCTAATGTTTCAGAAGATTTCTATTTCTAATAAGTGCTGTTCTTCTGAACTTTCTGTGAATCCTGAAACGTTGTGATTTCTGAAGGATCATGTGTGTGTCTCTGCAGATAAACAGCGGTTTGATGTTGTTCTTCACAGCTGTCATGATAGCAGCTTGCGTTTTTAATTTTCTCGAGGGATTTTCTCAATCCTCTGGCCTTGGGCCTGTTCTCTTATCAGTCTTTAATAACGCTCAGCTTCTCCTTCACGTCTGTTCTGTAAGTGTTGAGTTCATCTCACATCAGTCCGGAGGAGACTCTGAAGATTATTAATCATAATCATAATAAACACTAATCTGATGAACACACGACACTGTAAAACTACACGAACAGTACGTCTCTTCTGCTCACCAAGCCTTTAATTTCTTTGATAATAATACAGCAAAATATTTAAACAGTTTTCTTTTTGAATATACATGATCCCTTATATTGTCATAATATTTATAAGATTTGTATTTTACAGTTTGTGTGTATAATTTTGTATAATATTTTATACAATACCACATTTTACCATATATATATATATATATATAAATTTTTTTTGTTAGTTTTTTTTGTGTGAAAACTGAAGCATTTTTGTGATTCTTTGAATATAAGGTTAAAAATAGCAGCAATTATTTGAATATTGAAATATTTGAATACATGTAAATAGTATTTTTCCATTTGAATTAAATATGTATTAAAGGATATTTTAGAAGAAACAGATATTATTGTTTGCTGTTGTTTAAGGTTAGACTCCGAGGAGGATCGGTGTAGCATCATGCAGTATTAAAGCACGCCGCAGACAAAGCGCTCATTAATAACTCAGGGACATGTATAATTCACGCTCGCTCTCGCTCTCTTTTGTTGTCGCTTCTCTCGCTGCGATCAGATCAATAATTGAAATGATATTTCACAGAGTGTGTGTTTGTCGTGTGTTTTCTGATGTTATGCTTTGTTTTTATACATTTGCTATAAATGCTTTAAAAGAGGAGTTGATTTCTCTAGAATGTAGAATATTGTTTATATAGGTAATACATATAGGTTAAATATATATATATATATATAGTGCTGTCCAATGATTATTTGTCATTAATCACATCCAAAATAAAAGTTTTTGTTAACATAATGTATGTGTGTTTACTGTGTTTATTTATTATTCATATATATATATATATATATATATATATATAATGATAATGATGCTGAAAATTCAGCTTAGCTTCACAGAAATAAATGACAGTTTAACACATATTAAGATAGTTAGTTAAGTTCTAATAACATGTGCTATTTTTACAGTATTTTTGATGAAATAAATGCAGCTGTAATGAGCGTTAGAGTCTTGTCTAGAGGCTCTGGAAACCTTTTTATGCCTTTAGAATGAGTTTGTTGAGCCGCTGGTGTCTGGAAGGCGTCTGCTGTTTTTCTGACAGTGTTGTGATGAATGGATGTTGTGTTCATTCATTGATGTAGTCTGAGTCTCACGCTTCATTAACAGCAGAGTTTTCCAGCCGCTCTTCTCTGTAGTTTGTGCTCAGGTTTATTTTTCCACGTTGGTTTTGTGTGATCTTGTCGTTCGCTGCGAGACGCTTCAGTCTCTTTGTGTTTTTGTGAAATCGTGTTGTTGCTCAGACGCTTTTTTTCCATATAATGAAGGTAAATGAAATGCCTGCGATCTGTTTCTGTTTAGCCGAGCAGAAGAAGTCCAACAGAAGACACATAGCAACAGAGACAAACACACACACACACACACCAAACAAACTGCTTCATTCCTCACCCGCCGGGCCAGTGGAGCTCAGTCCAACATTCATGTTTCTGTGAGTGTGAAATGAAGAAACACAGGCTTAATTTGTTCAAGTACGAGTGTTAACACTTTACACACTTTCACACGAGGAACCAGCCAATAAAAGACTACCTGAAGTATAATATAGACATTAGTGGAACAGGATTTATCTCATACACTGAAATAATAGTTCATGTTTTTATTTAATGTTTTTTTATTACACACGTGAACATAGGCACAAAGGTGTATATATATATATATATATATATATATATATATTTTTTTTTTTTTTTTTATTTTCTATAATTGTTACTGTTTAAAATGTGTACTAGTTCATAGCTGTTGTTCTTCTTTTTTTTTACTACATGTATATATTATTTGGGCAAAGATTTGGTGATTTAAGTCCGTCTACATCGGACGTGTACTAGTGCGTGGGCCAGTCGCCTTTCCACTGTCATCTCCGGGGCTTGATCGTGCCTCGTTGGTGCTTCCTCTGGGTCCGGCCCGGCTTTCTTGGCCCGATGAAAACCTTGGGCCAGAGCGGGCTGGAGGAGGGGTTATGAACAAAGGTGGAGTTTCTCCAAAGCTGTAGAGTTAACAGATAACACCGACATCAAAGACTTTTCAAATAAATTTGAGCTAGAATCTCACTTTCAGACAGCAACAAATGTTTGAAATAACTTTATTTTTGAGATCCAGTGTCGATTATGATGTCCATGCAGAAAAAGATAGTTATTTCTAAAAGACTATAGCCTACACGCAATCCAAAACATTACCATAATACACAAGATGCTAAGGCTGGGTGATTTAATCTTTGATTTATTCATGCGCGTTTTGTCAGTAAAGCCTTATGACTTATTATTGTAGAACATCAACACTTTTGGATGTGTGTGTGTGTATATATATATATATATATATATATGTTTATATAAAGCAAAACATATTTTATTTATTTATTAATTTAATTTTATATTTTAACCGTTTTTAAAGTTAAATTTAAAAGTGTTTTTTTATGGTTTTACATTATTTATTTATTTTATTATTATTTTTATTTGATCCATTTTTGTTATTCAATTATTTGCTTAAGTTAAAATGTTTCAAATCATTTATTTAAATTTAATCTGTTTTTTTTTTTTATTTAGAAAAAATATATATTTTACATTTATTGATTCATTAATAATAAGTCTTTTATTTTTATTTGTTTTTATTTTAACAGTATTTATTTACATGTTGCGTGTTACGCATGCCATTAATAGTAAGTGCTTCTATGGATTTATTAGAATTGTTATTATTATTATTATTAATTTGTTTAATATTATGAGTTAGTTTAAATTGAAATGTGTATGATGTAATGCGTTAGTCTCATCAGTGATCCGTCACGTAATGTGTGTGTGTGACTGATGTGTGAGTGGATTGGATCTGAAGCGCTCTCGCTGTCTTCGGTTTGGCTTTGTTCGTGTGGTTTGGGTCGAGCTCAGCTCTTCGGTGATGGACGTCTCTCTCCAGAAGCGTGCATGTGAGGAGTGATCTGGCTCTGCTCTGGATTGATGAATATATTGGGTTTCAGTATCATTCACTCACTCTTTTGTGGTTGAGACACGAACGAGAGGAGTTTTTGCTGTCAAACACTTTAAAAAGCAGCATTACAACAGTCTGTATGATCATGCAGCACATTTCTAAAGAGAGATCAGCTCTAGATCAGCTGTCTGGGTTTGTTCTGTGTTTAACGAGACTGAAGCATGTGGAGAAAGACTTTATGTGGTCTGCCAAACTCCTTTGACCTGCAATGTGTACGAAATATATATCAGCAATATTTACTTAATAATTAAACAACACATTCACATGTGGGTTAAGAGTTATATGAAGCGTGGGTAAACAAATAAAAGATTTCATCTTTAAATTTTGTTATTTAATTATAATGCTTTATTTACTTTATTGCTATAATTAAGTTATAGTAAATGTTTTTATTTTAAAATAATTAATTCCAATTTTACATTTATCATTTAATTAATGGTAAGCGTTTAATTTATATATATATATATATATTTATTTTACATTTTTATGATATCATTAATTATTAGTGAGTTTTTTATTTTGATTGCTATTATTAGTTTAATTTTAATTAAATTAATTTATCATTACTTAGTGGTTTATTTACATTTTTTATTATTATTGTTTTTTGTGATTATTTAATTCTTTGTTATAAATCCCTGTGTAGCTCCACGTTTGGAAAACCCTGAATAGCTTTTGAGTTTGTCGAGCTCAGGCCTTCATTTCTGTGTTTTTTGATGAGCTGACGCCCTTCTCTCTTCTCTCATCAGTGTCTGGAGCCCTGCCGGGCCTCATGGGACCTAAAGGAGAACCAGTGTCAGGACTTGTGTGAGGTACAGTATGAAGCTGTGAGAGGCAGAGACAGATGTGTCCCGTCAGAGCTGTGATCAGCGTCTGGTTTCCTCCTGATTTCAGACTCAGTTCCCGAAGAAGCACTATGAGTGTCTGACAAGCTGTGAGTTCCTGCGCTCCGCTCAGACGCTGAAGCCGGGCGAGTGTCCCGCTCCGGAGCGGGCGAGCGGATTCGCCGCGGCGTGTGTGGAAAGCTGTGAGATGGACGCAGAGTGTACCTCACTGAAGAAGTGCTGCTCGAACGGCTGTGGACACACCTGCCAGGTTCCCAAGAACCCTTATAAAGGTGCAGACCCATCACAAAACACAACACAAACATCTGTGTGCCTTTGTTTATTCCTCTGGAAAATATCTGTTTTTGTGTCCACACAATGAAGGTCTAATGTTGTCGTTTTGGACCCAAATTTGTATGGACAAAAGGAACGAAAGATATATCAATCTGTACATCATCAGAAAGAGAGAAAGTCATGCTTATGTTAAGAAATGTAGTACTTAAATACTTTTAAATGACTTAAACTTTTATATTTTTAAGTCAAGTTTTAAGTACTTACGTTTTAAAGTTACAAAACTTATTTTTTTTTAAGTCTATGCATTTTTTTAATATATATAAACTTACTATGCATCTTATATCTTTATATGCATCTTAAAAAAGGTTATGATTATTATCCGAAACCAAAACTATTAAAGACAATGTCTTCATTGAAATCAGTTTAAATACTTGATGGAAACAAAATGAGTTTAAGTTGAAGCAATAAATAAAACAAAATTAAATTAAACCTAAATAACACTATACTAAACAAGTAAACAAGAAATAAATTGAAAACTAAAAATATAAAACATAATTCAAATGATAATTCTGATTAATTACATGGAAACTTAAACTACTAACTGAAATAACTAAAGAAAATAGTAATATTAAAAAATGAACAATAAAAATTAGAAATATTTAAACAGCTAATTTAATATCAACAAACAATATTATATAATACTAAAAAGTCACTTTGGGGTCAAGGCATCTACCAAATGCATAAATCTAATGTACTTCAAAACATTAATAATAACCTTTTTTTATTTGGATAATCAAAAAAAAAAAAGTAAACAAAAAATATTTTTTTTGTAAATGCACTAAAATAATTGCAAATAATAAATCAAAAAACTTAAAATAAATATATGATATATAGAATATAGAACAAAAATAAAAACTATGAATACAAAAAGCTAAATATGCATTGCAAAAAACACAACAAAAGTATTTATGCTTTAACTAATATACTAAAATAACTAAATATAATAACAATTAATGAATAAAAACCATAGGATCATTACAAATCTTTAAATATAAAACAAATACACACAAGTACTAAGATGTAATTATACTGAAAGTAAAAAGGTTTTATTGCGTGTATGAAGTTGAACTGTAGTAGTAACACAGAAGCGTGAAGTGATGTCAGATTTACTGCTTCCCCTGGTTTGCCTTTCATTGAGATCCAAAGACAATCAGAGAGTCATCGCTGGTCATAGTTTCTCTCTGTTAGGAGATGATGATGATCAGTGATGCTGGAAACCATTAACATCTCTGCTCCTTCAATGACTCTCAGATGTTCTGCAGGTGCTTTCTCCTTGACCCAGAGACTCAGCTCACAATACCAGGAGCTTTAATGTAATGTAATGTCAAAGCTCAAAGGTATGCAATGCATTTTTTTTTTGTGTGATTTCTGCACAAGATTTTGTTTTACTTTGCTACATTTTAGATTAATTCCCAGGAAATTAATGATAAGGTGCAGGAATGCATGGGGTTTTATCAACTGTGAACTGAAATAAAGCTGAAATACCAATATTAGATTAAAATGATTCAAAGTTTCAGCACTTTGGTGCAACTCTGTTGCTTATAAATGTGCTTTAGAAATAAAGTTTGACTTAAAAAACATCAAATAAATTCAAAATGTCAATAAAAACTATGATGGTATATAAATAATACACCGTATAGTGTAAGTGTCTGCCAAATGCTTTCATCTGATGCAAATCATATGACAGTTTTATTTACTCTTTGTTTTTGATGTACTTGAACTGCACTATAATTATTAACACTAGATAAATAAAAGCTAAAACTTAATGTTATATATGAAAAAAAAAAAAAAATATATATATATTAGATGAAGCACAAAAACTACAAACTAAAAAAAAATATATATGAATGAAAATAAAATAAATGAAACCTAATAAAAATATATTTTAAAAAATGGCACAAACAAAATAAAAAACAAAATGACAAAAGAAATACCAAAAATTTAAATGAAAACTGAAAAAAATAAAAGCTAGTCAATATATATTGTGTGTGTTTATATATATATATATATATATATATAATATTTTAATTGACATTTTTTACTAATTAGGTTTCAATTAATTTAATTAAATAATGTTACTGCACCTGAGTTAGTGTTTCTGACTGTTACAGCTCCACTTAATCACTTGTGCCTTTGGCAGATTCTGTATCTAAGCGACTTACATTGCATTGACTGTAAATATTTCAAAATAAATTCCCTGGGAGTCGAACCCCTGACTCTGCGGTTGCGAGCATGTGCTGAGCTCCAGGAATACTTTACTGTGGTGACGCGGGTCGGAGGACTCTGGAGTGTGTGAGTTCCAGCGGGTTCAGGAACGCTGTGGGATTTTACTGGAACAGTCGACACACACGTGCTGGAGCTGAGAAACCACAGAGCAATCCAACACAGCTGCTGCTCCTCATCAGATCGTCTTCATCCACAGCCCGCTCCTGCTGAGTTTCTACGAGCTCACAATCACTGAAACTTTTCATTTTATCGAGCATTCCAGTGATCAAATGTTTCATGAATTAATCGCATCAATTTGAGTTGAGAAATTAAACCCTGAATATCATTTGAAGTCATCACTGTGTTAAATGAGAAAGGCATTGCACAGATATTACAGAAAGGAGTGTTTAAGATAACATTTTGATTCACTCCTTCATTAAGGAGTGATTCACTGAATCATTCATTTATCCAGTTCATTCACATGGTCATACAGAAACGAATCAAGTAGCTGACTTTATGAATGAGTCACTGAATCATTGACTCACTCAATTTGTTCAAATGGCCAATTCATTCAGAAATGAGAAGGTCACTCTTAATTAAGGAGTCATTGAATCATGGACTCACTCAATGCATTCAGATGGTTGATTCATTCAGAAATCAACATCATTATGGCAGACCAAGTGATTTTGCAGCGTTTAAAGTGGATGCGATTGATTTGATTTACATGAAAATATTTATGGACAGCAAAGGAACTTTTTTAAGAAAAAACACCAAAGCGCCTGTCCTCTGCGACTGTTCTCGTATTGGTCTCACGGTACTTTGATGGCACATGTGATCGAAAGGCGGCTGCAGCGCCGAATCAAAGCCGATTCAACGCACCTAGTAATTGTCTTTATGTATGAGTCAGTGAACCGTTGGGTCACTTGATTTGTTCAAATGTGGGATTGGTTTAGAAAAGAACCAAGTTACTGTCTTTCTGAACCAGTCACTGAATCATTGACTCATTCAATTCATTCAAATAGATGATTTGTTCAGAGATGAAGCAGGTGACTCTTTATGAACAAGTCACTGAATCATGGGCTCCCTTATTTGTTCAAACAGCTGATTCATTTAGTAATAAATCACCACTGTGTTTTTTTTATTGTACAAGTGCTTATTTTTTTCAACTCTTTTTGTTTGTGAAAAATTAAGTAAAAACAGACCTAAAAAAACTCATGACACAATTGTGTCTAAAATGCAGATGATATAAATATAAGAGACACTTCTTCAGCCCTGTTCTAAGCTGTAAAGGCTCTGATTTCTGGAGACGTGTGGAAGACATTGGGCATGTTTGAGTCCTTCACGTCGCTCCTCAATCAGCAGCGCTCCGTCACAGCTGTAACGAATTGAGAAAAGACACGGAGCAGAACATTTTCTCCCTTCTTCCCCCCCGAAGCTTTGTGCTTAATAAATCTTTAATTTATTACGTATGGAAGAATTTCAGATGTCTTTGAGGGTTAAATGGAAGTCAGTGGCATGTGGAGCAGATGGAGGTTCGCTGTAGCTGCAGTGAGCATCACATAAACATCATCTAACATCGCTGTTTATCATGAGTTATGGAACATAGGTGTTTTCAACGAATTGCATATTCATTGAAACATTGTGAAATACATTTTTTTTTTCTAATACAGCAAATGAAAAAAAAAACTCAGAAATTAAAGAAAAATAGAAATTAGAGCAGATTTCTAAAGAACAAGAAATGTGTTAAAAGTCCATTTATATGTGCAGATTTCAGTGTCGTCTGGTGTTTTGATGTGACGTTATGTGTTATTAAAGCACTATGTCCGTGTCTCAGGATCTCCTCTGAAGCCGCGGAAGGAGCTGCTGTTTGTGGAGCGGGCGTCAGGACTGCTGGAGGTTCGTTGGTCATCTCGCTTTAATGTCTCGGTGGAGCCGGTGCTTTACGTGCTTCAGCGCCGCTGGAACTCAGGCATTCATCCCAGCGAAGATGACGCTTCGCCGTGGCAGGACATCACACAGGTCTGAACCTTCACGTCCAATTTGTCTTACACGCAGCTACTCACTTTATGAAATCCAGGCAATAATTTCAAATTTGATTATTTTGCAGTTTAGTAGTCCAGCTGGCACTTAAAAGACAATTAACATACAGAAATACTAGCAATTCGATAGCAACAGACCAGATTAAATGAAACCTGGATGTTTGCTTTTGTTTCAAGCTAAATGATCCTGATTTAAGGATGTTTAAATATTTGTACTGGAAACAACACAAAGGTGACCCTGGACCACAAAACCAGTCAAATGGGTCTATTTTCTTTTATTTGTTAGGATAGGTAAATATTTGGCTGAGATAAAACAATTGGACAATCTGGAGTCTAAGGGAGCAGAAAACATCTAAATATTGAGAAAAAGTTGTCCAAATGAGGCCTTAGTAATGCATATTACTAATCAAAAATAAAGTTTTGATATATTTACAGTAGAAAATGTACAAAATATATTAATTGAACATGATTTTTATTTGAATCCTAATGATTATTTTTACCCATACAGTGTATTGTCGGCTGTTGCTTCAAATAAACCTGTGCTCCAGGGTCACTTATGCTGGCTTAGAAAATATTTTTCCAGTGTTGAAGTAACTAAATAGACACACAGATGTTTCTCCAGTCATTGATGTTTTAAAATAGACCAGATACCAGGCTCATATTCAGAGCCGCCTTAACATGACCCCGTGAGCTCTGGCCGTGACCTCTGACCCCTGTGCCCCCCAGGTTGCTGTAGAGCGAGCGCTGCTGAGTGATGTCCGGCCGAGTCGGTGGTATCAGTTCCGGGTGGCAGCGGTGAACGTTCACGGCACTCGAGGCTTCACGGCTCCCAGCAAACACTTCCGCTCGTCCAGGGGTGAGTCCCACAGATCTACACACGACACACACACCCCTCACCATTTATGTCTACTCTTTAATAGGGATGCATGATATTGGATTTTAGCTTATATCTATAATGCAGATTTTTTTAACTCATTTTGGCTAATACCGATATATTTCCTTTTGTTTGCAAACATTTCCTGTGCTGAAATTATAAATACATTATTATTAGTAGATTAATAGATTATTAATAGATTGTAGGAGACTTGCTGATAAGGACCTTTTTGAAATAATCCCAGATGGAGTTTTGGGTTGGTTTTTTAACCGATATGCCGATATATTTTAGCTCATTTTAGCGGATACTGATACCAATATATTTCCTGGGCTGAAATGATAAACACATTATTTTTAATAGACCATAGGAGCACATTTTACTGATACGGACCTTCTGAAGTAATCCTAGAATGCTCTTTGGTTGGATTTTAACTGATATGCTAAAATGTTTCTACTCATTTTGGCCGATAACTATATATTTCCTTTTGTTTGGAAACATTTCCTGTGCTGAAATGATAAACACGTTGTTGTTATTATTAATAGATAGTAGAAGACATCTAGGAGCACTATTAATCAGAAATATATATATATATCAGTAATCCCAGAAGGTGCTCTTTGGTTGTATTGTGGACCGATATGCCGATATTTTTCAACTACATTTAAACACATTATTTTTAATAGATAGTAGGAGACACGTTGAAGCACTACTTGCTGATACGGACCTTCTGAAGTAATCCTAGAAAGTGGTCTTTGGTTGGATTTTAACTGATATGCTGAAATTCTTCACCTCATTTTGGCCGATAACGATACTGATATATTTCCTGTGCTGAACTGATATAATTAGTAATAGATAGTAGGAGACAGGTTGAAGCACTACTCTTTGGTTGGGTTTGAAGCAGCTATTACAAAAAAGAAGGATCCAAGGCACTTCTTCTGGTCCAACAATGTAAAATACTGTATTATTTACATTCTACAGGAATCCTGTATCTTCTGTTTTACACAACAGAGATTTTTCTTGATTCAATATCGGTAACTAAACCAATATTGATTATTGAAGATTGAAGATATTCAAAATATATTTTGTATTTAATGGATGAAGTTTAATTTGATTCATTTATTATCACAAGTACAAATAATACTAATACAACACACTGTTTCATGCTGGGTATCTCAGTTGTTATTGTTAACTAAAACTAGATATGCCAAAGACAAATTAAACCTTTATACGTGTCAAAATAAATTCAGTATACAATCTGATTCTCATTGCTATGTTTTTATATCTCATGTTAACTCATGTTAAAAGTGCTGTAGACTATTTTCTGCAAAGTTCTCCCACACACTGGGAGTTCATATGTTACAGAAGCAGATGTGTTTTCTCATCACACTCGTTTCACTGATATCTGTTATCTGTGCTGTTCCAGGAAAATACCTTTTACATCTGCTTTATATGTCATCTTTAAATGAGTCTCAGCACCAGCTGCTAGATATCAGAAACCAGACTTATAGCTAATATATACACATATATAGGTGAGTGTGGATATATATAAATATATATAAATATATATATAAATAAAAATATA
>JAUMHG010000048.1:2901349-2914877 GCA_032359395.1 Enteromius anoplus
TTTCTTCAAAAAACTGTGTTTTTGTTATGATTTAAATTGTATTATTACTATATAATATAATATTATTTTTTATTTTCAGTGTTATACAACTCTAATAAACCTGATTTTGCCAGGTGTGCATGATTTATGTTTCACTGCATCATCACAAATAAAACAATTAGCTTGACACTACATCACTAGTGTGATTTTAATAATGGTTTAAATCAAGGCTGAAGGTTGAATCTTCTTGTATTGACTCTCAGAAGCGGTCATCAGTGTTAGTATAGCCTAACGTGCCCAGTCCTGCTGTTCCAGGGTCATCTTCCGTTCGCTGTGGTGGGCAGCACTGAGGAGGTGAACATCGGGAACAAGATGGTGAAGGCCAGGCAGTACCCCTGGGGCGTGGTGCAGGGTGAGCTTCATCCCACACACACTCTTATGAATCAGTACTGGGTTCATGATTAGATCACGATTATATATAAATTATATAAGCAAGCTAGTCTTAGCTCTTCGTGCAGTGTGCTTCCGAGAAGGTTTACAGACAAACGTAGTTATGGTTTTGATTATTTCTTCAGTATTATTGACCTTTATTACTGATGAGATCACAGACACGGGCCGCTTTAATAGGCTGGGTTCACAAACGGATCACAAAACCCACGTTTGGACACACTTCCCTGTAGTGTATACTGAAGACAGGATATACATAAACAGAATATATTAATTAAAAAATATATATTTTTACTTCAAATTTATTTTTGTTATTCTGTATGATGTTACTTTACACTTTTTAGATAACTCTTAGGGTTACATTACATTCACAGGCCATATAGATGTATTGTGTGCATTCTGTTTGATTTAAAGTGTGTGTGTGTGTGTGTGTTTCAGTGGAGAACGAGAACCACTGTGACTTCGTGAAGCTGCGAGAGATGCTGATCTGTGTGAACATGGAGGACCTGCGCGAGCAGACACACACCAGACATTACGAGCTCTACAGACGCTGCAAGCTGGAGGAGATGGGCTTCAGAGACACAGACCCTGAGTGCAAGCCTGTCAGGTGTGTGTGTGTGTGTGTGTGAGAGAGAGTGTGTGAGAGAGAGAGAGAGAGAGAGAGAGTGTGTGTGTGTGTTTCCCTGCTAATGACCGGGGGCCTGGGAACTGTGTGTTTGCCCTCGCTCTCAGACACATTCCTCAGATTTCTGCACAGCCTGAGCTCTGCTTTCTTACAAGACGTTTCAGATCCGCTCTCATTCACACTGAAGGAGTGTTTAAGAGTCTGATCGTTCTCTCATGCAGTCTGAACACATTTAAAGATATACAGTCTCATATTAGGATTTCAGGACACTAAAGGTCCCATATTTTGCCCCTTTTTGGAGTTTTACTTTAAGTGTTGATGTCCTAAAGAATATATATTTGCGGTATAATTACCAGAAAACCTGGATAGCTGGAAGACAGAGGCAGCGGCCCATTCAAACCAGTGCCGATTTGGCCTGAAATATTGTGATGTTGGGTGCCAGAATCGACATAATACAGCCATAAAAAATATGATAAAACGAGTGGACTGGACAGAAGCAGTCTTCAAAACAACTGATTATGTGTTTAATTAACAGATGAATACATTACTAATCAAAGTTATTTGGTTTTACTCCAGCTTCATCTGACTATTTTACTCCCTGAGACTAATAATCAATAAACCTGATGCTCTGATCACCGCAGTCTTCAGCAGACGTACGAGGAGAAGCGGCAGGAGTTTCTGGGAGAGCTGCAGAGACGAGAGGAGGAGATGAGACAGACGTTTGTCCAGAGAGTCAAAGAGAAGGAGGCCGAGCTGAAGGACGCCGAGAGAGAGGTAACACACACACACACACGCTCAGATCAGAGATGCCTGACTAACAAGGTGTATTTTAATTTTTTTTGGTGACAAATCAGTTTTGACCTTATATATATGGTAATAAATCATATTTTAATAGATTAAAGTAAACTGCAAATGAAAATTTGCCAAATTTATATATATTTTTTTTTTTGCAGTTTTTTGATTATTAGATTTTTTTTACTGGTTAAATAAAATTTTAGTCATCCAAAAGCATGTCTAATTAATTAAAATTGTTGTACAATTTAACAACAGTTTAGTAAAAGTTTAACAAATAGATTTTTAGGCTCTTATTGTAATGAATGCTCGTTCAGATCCATTTGCAAAGCTTTATTGTAGTAGTCAAACAGACAAATGGTTCAAGTGGATCAAATCAACGGCAGACAGATATGATTCGGATAATCCACAAGATTGGTCACAAAACAAGCAAGAGTTCAATGGGCAGGCAGCGAGAATCAAATACCAGATAAACATACACGGAAAGGCAGTCCAGGGAATAAACGCTCGGAATTACTGACATAGCAAGTAAGACTTCACGATGAGTAACACAAAGTCCAGTCCTTATAAAGACCAAATAGTCAATGGATAAATGCCGGCACCTGCGGCGGAACTCGCCGAGGTGCGTGGGTCTAAACACGGGTGGAACTAAAACTTGGGAGAGGGTTCCCGCTGCTGTCGTTCGGAGAGGGCCACAGAGGCGCGATCTGTGACAGAGCCCCCCCTGCAAGCGGCTCCCGAAGCGAGTAGCTCCGAGGGGCCGGTTTATCGGGGTGAGCTTGATGAAACGCCATGGTTAGTCGAGGATCAAAAACATCTCTGGAATTCACCCATGATCTCTCCTCTGGGCCCTACCCCTCCCAGTCGACCAGGTATTGTAGTATGCCCCTACGACACAGGGAGTCCAGGATCATGTTCACCTGGTCGATGTTGCTTCCTTCAGGGTGCCAGGGGAGGGGTCTCCGTGGTGGTTGCCTCGTCCTGGTCCCCCTCTCCTCCAGGGTCAGCAGCAGGCTTAAGCAAGGATACATGGAAGGTAGGAGAAATATGGTAGTTAGCAGGGAGTTTAAGGCAAAAAGATACAGGTGTTATTTGTTTATCTATTTGGAAAGGACCCACGTACCTCGGGTTAAGCTTCTTACAGGGCAGACAGAGTCTGAGGTCCCGGGTGGATAACCGAACCCACTGACCGGCCTGGTACTGAGGTGCTGGTCTTCTTAGACGATTAGCTTGTCGTGTTACTCTTTGGATTGCTCGTCGGAGGTTGGTGTGTGCCATGTCCCAGGTAGCCTCACTTCTTTGTAGCCAAGCATCCACTGTCGGGAGGTTAGTGGGTTCCCTGGACCATGGGAACAGGGGAGGTTGAAAACCCAGTACACACTGGAAGGGGGTTAGTAAGAGAAAATCACTCCAGTCCTCCTGGTTGAGATGGCAGTACACTCTGAAGAAACGGGTGAGTTCCTGATTAAGCCTCTCGATCTGTCAGTTCGACTGAAGATGGTACCCGGAGGTCAAGCTGACATTGATGTTAAGCTGTGAGCAGAATGCCTTCCACACTCGGGAGGTGAACTGTGCTCCACGGTCTGACACAATGTCCTCGGGTAATCCGTAGAACCGAAATACTTGATTCAAGAGCATCTGGGCAGTCTCCCAAGCCGTATGGAGTTTGGGAAGTGGGATCACGCGGCAGGCCTTGAAAAAGCGATCAATTATGATTGAGTATTGTTGTATTATGGTGAGAGGACGGTAGGTCCATTACGAAGTCCACTGCCAGATGTGACCAGGGACGTTCAGGTATAGGCAGAGGCTGGAGTAAGCCTGCGGGGAGTTGGCGAGATGACTTGGTCTGGTTACAGGTGGCACAGTCCTTAACAAAAGAAATGACGTGCTGGCTGAGGGTAGGCCACCAGAAATGATTCTCGACCAATTCCTTGGTAGCCTGAATACCTGGGTGTCCAGTGCTGGGATTTTCATGAATCAAGGAGAGTACTCTGGATCGGAGGCTGGTGGGCACGTAGGTTTGTCCAGGAGGGCATTTGGGGGGAGCTGGTTCCTGTTTTTGAGCCTCTTTTATCTCTGCCATGATGTCCCACTGGATAGGTGCAATGATAAAAGAGGGTGAAATTACGGAAGGTTGTTGCTGTCTCAACCTGTGTATTGTCGAAATGGCAGGACAGGGCGTCAGCTTTGCTGTTCTTAGTTCCAGGCCTGTAGGTGATCTTAAAGCAGAACCGGGAGAAGAAGAGGGACCAACGTGCCTGGCGAGTGTTGAGACGTTTGGCGGTTCTCAAGTATTCCAGGTTCTTATGGTCAGTGAGAACAAGAAAGGGTGTGGTTGAACCCTCTAGCCAGTGTCTCCACTCCTCAAGCTCTGCCTTCATGGCTAATAGCTCTCTGTCGCCCACATCGTAATTCCACTCTGCTTGATTGAGCTTTCTGGAGTAGAATGCAGAGGGGTACATTTTAGCGGGGTTCCCATGTCGTTGAGAGAGCATGGCTCCAATGCCGGAGTTAGAAGTGTCCACCTCCACGATGAATTGAAGAGTGGGATCAGGGTGTCGGCGAATGGGGGCAGAAGAGAAGTGGTTCTTGAGCTCTACGAAGGCCTCTTCAAATGACGGGTTCCCAGATAACTTTTGAACACCTCTACGAGTGAGTGCAGTGAAAGGAGCGGCCACCTGGCTGAAACCACGGATGAACCGCCTGTAGAAGTTCGCAAACCCCAGAAAACGCTGTAGCTCGTTTACTGTCTTAGGGCAAGGCCACTTCAATACGGCGGATACTTTCTGATCATCCATGGTTACTCCCCCGGCACTGATTATATATCCTAGGAACGAGACGATGGAGAGATGAAAGTCACACTTAGATAACTTGGCATACAGCTGATGCGTGAAGAGTATTTGTAGGACTGCTTGAACGTGCTTAATGTGGTCTTGGAGGTTCTCTGAGTAGACGAGGATATCGTCAATGTAGACGATTAAGAATTGGTTCAACATGTCCTGGAAAATGTCGTTAATTAATGCTTGAAATACCAAGGGGCTATTGGACAACCCGAAGGGCATTACCAGATACTCGTAGTGACCAGTTGTGGTGGAAAAGGCTCATCCCCTGCTCGGATACGGAGAAGGTTGTATGCACATCTTAAATCCAGTGTTGTGAAGATCCGAGCCAAACGAAGCTGTTCCAGTGAAGATGGGACGGGTGGCAGGGGGTATCTGTACTTGATGGTAACTTCGTTAACGGCTCGGTAATCATTGCAAGGCCTGAGCGATCCATCTTTTTTTTTAACAAAGAAAAAGCTGGCCGAGGTGGAAGGCCTGGTGAATCCTTTTGCGAGCTCCTCCTCGATGTAACACTGCATGCTCTGGGTCTCGGGTTGGGATAAGGGGTAAACCCGTCCTCGGGGACGTGTGGCGCCGGGTATGAGGTCTATGGCACAGCCAGTGTCACGATGTGGGGGTAGACGTGTAGTTTTGATCTTGCTGAAGGCCAGCTGAATGTCCCTTTAGGGTTCCGGTGGGCCCTCTAGTGACTCGGGGTCCTCTGTCGGGACCTGAGCGGGAGTGAAGTCTCGGCGAGGATACTTCAGGCAGTGCTTTAGACAGGAGTCGGACCACATTAAAACCTTTTGTTCTCTCCAGGAGATTCGAGGGTCGTGCAGGGTGAGCCAGGGATGACCGAGGATGATGGGGTGATGAGGTGACTGGGTGACGTGGAACTGAATGGTCTCTGAGTGCAGGGAACTGGTGAAGAGGGTGAGTTTTTCCGTGATGTGATGTATCCTCCCAATGCCTAATGCTGGTGCGCAGATGACCATGTTGACCACAGTAGAGACAAAGATGTTGCTTCATTCATCTCTCTCACTCCTCCTCAGAGAGCTTGGTGAAACCAATCTGCGTAGGCTTTTCATAGGAGGTGCTGGGGAATGTAATGGGCAGAGTGGTTGGTCGGCGCCCCCTACGGGATCGGAGGAGTTTATCGACCTTGATGGCCATGTCCATATACTCCTCTAAAGTTTTGTTCTCATCACGGCAAGCAAGTTCTGACTGTAACTCCATCCTGAGGCCACGGCGAAATATCCCTTCAGGAGGCTTTTCCTCCCAGCCTGCTTCAGCTGGTAGAGTGCAAAATTGGAGCGCATAATCCGCTGCAGACAAGGAACCTTGTTTTAAGTTCATCAGCTCCTCTTCAGCCTCTCTCCCATCATCATGGTCAAAAACATCCCTGAATTTCCTCAAAAAACTTTGATAGGAGAGAAATGACATATGTTGTCCCTCCCAAAGCGCAGTGGCCCATTTCAACGCCTTTCCAGTGAGCAATGAGCATATAAATGACACCTTGTTTCAAAGGCCTGAGGCTTACGAGTAATGTAAATGGCACATTGCATGAGGAAACATTTACACGTACCCGAAGAGCCGTCGTATTTCTCTGTCAGTGCGAGGCGAACTGGATTGCTTTGGGCTGCAGGGGGCCGCTGATGCTGCCGGTTGAGGAGGGGGTGGGGCCGCTGCAGGCGGAGGAATGAGCTGGGCACTCAGCAGTGTCATGGCCGCAGTGAGGCTTTGTACCGATCGCATTAAATCCTGTGACATGGTGGTGTAGTTATCCAGCTGCTGGTGATGGGAAGCGAGCATAGAAGCTTGGCGGGAAAATTCCAAGACTCTGTAAAGCCGCTGGATCTTGTTCCGGCGAAGTCTTCTGGAATGAATGCTCAGAGTTGGTCAGATCCATTTGCAAGGCTTTATTGCAGTAGTCAAATAGACAGTGGTTCAAATCAATGGCAGACAGATATGATTCGGATAATCCACAAGATCGGTCACAAAACAAGCAAGAGTTCAATGGGCAGGCAGCGAGAATCAAATACCAGATAAACATACACGGAAAGGCAGTCCAGGGAATAAACGCTCGGAATTACTGACATAGCAAGTAAGACTTCACGATGAGTAACACAAAGTCCAGTCCTTATAAAGACCAAATAGTCAATGGATAAATGCCGGCACCTGCGGCGGAACTCGCCGAGGTGCGTGGGTCTAAACACGGGTGGAACTAAAACTCGGGAGAGGGTTCCCGCTGCTGTCGTTCGGAGAGGGCCACAGAGGCGCGATCTGTGACACCTATGAAATCTGTTTATTTTTAATTAAATTTTATTTTGCAGACAATTCTGTGTTTTCCATTTATAATCTTACAAATTTTAATTCCATCTTAATAGTTATATATTTTTTTTTTCCCTGAAATTCTTAGTTTATTTTTTTCTGGTAGTCAAATAAAGCCATAAAACATTTAATCTTTTAATCGAATAAATTAAACCCTTTCTTTTTTTGGCAAACAATGCCCTGCACGACTGATGTTTACTGTTCAAATTAAAACGTGTAAGAACAATGAGTGATTAATCTTTACAAAATAAAGCTTTAAGTTTAAAAGATTAATTGCACGACAAAAAAGTTGCAATCAATTTGTTATTAATACTAGTATTATTACAGTCTAGGCCTGCTGTTAAATAGTTGTTTATTTCTGTCACAGTTTCTTCAAGTGAAGTGAGAATGTTGACGTTCGTCCATATCGCATTTAAATGTGAGTGTGTTTCAGCTCCAGGGGAAGTTCGAGCAGCTGAAGCGGCTTCATGCGGATGAGAAGAGTAAGCTGGAGGAGAAGCGCAGGAGTCTGGAGGAGGAGATGAGCGTCTTCAGCAAACGTAAAGCTGCCACCGAGCTCCTTCAGGCTCAGTCCTTCAACGCCAGCACCAACAACAAGAAGGACAAGGACCGCAAGAAGTGAGTAAACACAGCAGACTACCTGGCAACCCTGCGTCACAGCACCTTACATCCCCAGGAAGTTCATTTAGAATATTACACATTCAGAGAGGATAATAAACTGGGGAGTGAAATATAAACAATTAAACTATAAATAATAATGTATTCGATTTTGTTTCTTTTTTTATTTACTTGTTAACCAACCAACAGTTTATCAGAGCTCTTGATAAGAGAATAAAAGACGACACACAGTATTTCATTGGGATCCTCTCTAGATGTTAATAAATCCAGCTCTGTGTTTATTAAATTACCAGCTCCCCACAAAATCAAAAGGAAGAGAATGTGATTTATTATTTAATAAATTTAATATTATAATGTTTATTATTAAAAAAATCCATTAAATCTTAAGTGTAATTATAAATGAATATTAAAAATATGATGTTACATATAAAATATAAACAAAAGTATAAATAACAGCAATAATAAACTAAATAGTAATTGTTGTTGTTGTTATTAGCAGTAGTAAATTATAATAATAAGAAGAAAAATAATAATAATTAGTAATTATTATTGGTATTGATTTCCTCAGCTGTAATTCATATCACTTTGGCATGAATGAATGGACATTCATTATAGAGAAATATTTGTAAATGGGTAAATATGACACGTTTAGATCATAAACTGCTGTAGAAGAGTTGAATGAATCCTGTGCTGTGGAGTATTGTGGGAATCTCTGGCGTGTGTTTGTGTTCTCAGCTGATGTTTGTGGTTCTTCAGCTCTGGATTCAT
Organism: Enteromius anoplus; assembly: GCA_032359395.1. Taxonomy (NCBI): domain Eukaryota; kingdom Metazoa; phylum Chordata; class Actinopteri; order Cypriniformes; family Cyprinidae; genus Enteromius; species Enteromius anoplus. The sequence goes on from JAUMHG010000048.1 coordinate 2,909,732, forward strand.
GTGAATCTCCATTGAGTGACTGACACACCAGCATACGGTACTGTATCATCACGGACACCTCTGAAGAACAGCACGTCTTCACTTCAGCCTCACTTCAGTGCCTGACAATAACTTCTTATGAGCACAAATCAGATGTGTATCACAGAGAAAGCTCTTCTGAGCACATGTTAATCCACTATTTTTACTGGTAAGCGTATGATTATTCTGCAGGAGACTTGTGTTTTATGGTTGTGGAGGGATAAAAGCATTAATCGGAAATTTACTATAGTAGTTTACCACAAATGTTTACTTATTGCATTTATTTTTCACATTTTATACTCCTGTTACGTGTATTTAAACAGTGTTATTTTGGGTGATGTTTTAACCAAATAAACTTGTATTTTTCTGCAAATTGTATTTCTTGCATTCTATGTAATATATTTATATTTTATATTATAAATAGGACATTTATTGTATAATTACCACAATTAGAATGGGATTACTGTATAGTGAACTACTGTAGTATTTAGTGTGTACTACAGTAAACTGTTGTGTATTGTAGTATATTATACCCATAGTTGTATAAAACAGTAGAATATTGGTTAAAATAATTAGTTTATATCACTATAGTTGTTTATATATTGATATATTTAAATTGTTATATATAAATATTATGTTTCGTGTTTATCCGATAGATGGCGTCATGTGACCGTCCACGTGTTTCTCTTTTTTTTACTCGATGTTTGAACTTGAGTAAAAATACGTAAGCGTTAATAACAGTTATTATCGAAAACCATAGATATCAGTATAGATATCTATGATCGAAAACAGAGTTTATTGAGTCTTAAACCAATGTTATTATCCTCTAACTCTGGTCTAGTGTTTGATTGGACGATGGGATCGGAGCGTACCGGAAGTAGAAAAATCTGCGTGTCTTGAGGAGGTTTTCACTTTCTTCTGAATGAGAATCTCAGAGATTGTGTTAGTCTCCTCATGGTTCGGCTAGTATGGGAGTGTATGGTTCGTTCTTGAGTGTGGATGTGTGTGTAGTTTGACGTGTGTTATTGTGATGAATCGGGTCACCGTCGCTGAGATGTGTAGCCCGTGGAATGACTCCTTCAGCGCTGAAAATTTGGGGCTTCGCTTCTCGGCCTGTTGGCTAAAGTCAAGAGTAGCATCTGTCCTTATCAGTTAAAAATCTGATACGTGTTCTATCTGGACACCATAAATTAAATTGATTCATGAATCAGGGAGTTGGAATAAAAGCTTGCTCCGTCCACTCCACGCATCGATCTGATTTTGCAGTACTTCCAGGAACAATGTGCTCATTGAGTCGGTGAAAAATCGTAATTATAGCATTATTATATTTAACCTACTCATAGAAATTATCGGTTTTCAGTAATATTACTTCTATAAGAGCTGACTTCAAATGTTTTGCAATATAGTGTTACGTTTTTTAATTGGGTTAATTAAATCAATCCTTATACAGAAACATTGTGAATTAATATGGACCGTTTACGCTTGATAAAATAATAACAACGCCTTAAAGACTTATGTTCACTGTGTGGGCTTTATCCTCCTCTGGTATATGATCCCTGCCTCGCCTGAACTGATTTTATTCCTGTCGGGGATACAATTATTCACGAAACAGGCTATGAAGTCCCGTTTAAATTGAATGATTCGCTAAATTTTATAAATGAAACTATTCATTTACTTGCCTAAAAAGACGGATTTACCATTAGATCAAAGAATCAATACTTTTATTCCGGTCCTCAAAAATGTTTCCAGTTAAGTTAAAATATAAACATGGATAGGTGAAATTTACATTTACATTCACATTTATTTATTTAGCAGATGCGTTTATCCAAAGCGACTTACAGGTGGGGAAAACAACAAGCAATTAGTCATAATTGCTCATAATACCGTACAACAGGCAATCTTCTAATAAGTGCAGCCTAGAAGGGAAAATATATATATTTTTTTTTTATTGTCAAGTAGTGTTGAAAGAGGTGGGTTTTCAGAAGTCGATTGAAGGTTGTAAGGGAGTTGGCATGTCGAATAGCAATGGGAAGATCATTCCACCAGCCGGGAACGGTGTGAGAGAATGTTCTAAGAAATGTAAGAAATAGGTGTAAGATGAAGCATTGTTTTTTAAAATTACTGCAAACCCTTTACTTACCCTTACCGGTGTTCTATTGTACATTTTCCTTGTTAAATTAAAAACGTTAGGTCATGAAAGTACCACATATGATGCTTAGTATTGATTTAATAGAAGCAGATATAGTCATATATTTATTCACAATCCGCAGCGCCATCTATAGACTGTTGCCCTTATTACTACAGCGTTTCACCTCTTGGGTTTCTATACTTTTATTAATAATAAAGAACAAAAAAAAATATTTTGATTTCTGATGCGTGTTCTGTTTGGGGACCATATATTAAGTTGATTTCTGGAGCAGGGAGGTGCGATAGGGGCTTGCTCTGTCCACTCCGAGAATCTACCCGGCGATGCAGTGTTTTCAAGAGCGTGCAATTCTTTATGCGGTCTAAAAGCAAAATGAATGGAATGAATAAGGATTGTTGATTAATATGAAGTGACTTTATGTGGTGTCTGAAATTTACCTGTAGTGAGTAGGTCAATGGATCAGTGTTGGTTAGAACAGTGGTTCCCAAAGTCAGGGTCGTGACCCTTTGGGGGGTTGTAAGACATTGAGGGGGGGTCACGAGATGATTTCCAAGAAATCTAATTTTTTTTAACTATTAGAAATAACATATTTTATTCATAACTAAAAAAAGATAAAAAAAATAGTAGTTAATAGTTACAATAAAAAACATGCAAATTAAAAAGCCATCAGCCTTTCAGATTAATTTAAAATTATTCAAAGGTTATTACGACTGAAGATACTTTTAAAACGAACCCTAAGCCGTTTCATGCTGATGTCGTCACAGTTTATATCATACACGTCTATGTTTAAAGAGTTTGTGTTTGTGGTCCAGGGTCACATACTCGCTTGGTTGAAATCTTAAGACCCGCAAATCAACACGATACTTTCCAAGTCGATAGGAAATTAAACGAAATGTGGCTGATATTAACCATGATAAGACGCGAAGATGAGAAACCCAAGACGCCGCTGACGTCACACAGGGCCAAATACACGCGAAATTGACGCATCAATTTCACGCGTATTTCACGTGTACTTTACGAATAAAGTACGCGGTTTTTTTTGTCACGTGAACTTCACGCGTTAAGTACACGTAAAGTACACGTGAAATACGCGTGATTCACAATCAAAGAATTAACATTAAAGTGGGTAAACCAATTACATTATAGGTTCTTAATTAACAGGTTTAGGATACAGAGCATTGTAATAAATATGAGCTTTTTGTACTTAAATGTATGGCCAGCAGGTGGTGCTTGTTGCATCCTTTTTTATTAAGATATTATGGAATCACAGTACTCATATCAGTACACTTTCAGGATTAAAATGAGAGCTTATACCTATTTCTTAAAAATCCAAACTCAAAGTTGTAGCCTGCAGGCAACTGATCAAAACAAAATATCTTTCAAAGTTGTGTTCTTCACAACCTCTATAAGGCTGAAGCAAATAAAGCCAATCCATATTCTACATCCAGTGGGTACAGAGAAATGTGGAAAAATTTTGTTTATTAACTATTTTACACAATTCAATATGTTTTTATGCTACTATACATTATTCACATTACACAAAATGTATGCTTATATAACCTACCTAACCTCACTTAAAAGTATATAACATTTTGTCAACATGATAAAGAGTATCAATAGTTTACATGGCCATATTACTAGGAATAAAGCTGAAGCAAGCAAGGAAGAGAAAGAATGAAGGAAAGAACAACATGAAAAATAGGTTATGTTGGTTTTCTTTGCCACAATCCAAGCATTCTGGTTTGTTCCTTATATACTTTACCTTTCTGAAGCACTGACAGAACACAGATTCCTGCTCTGAGCACCAACTGACAAACTCATTATCATCCATTCATACAAATAACTGATGTCACTAAAAATACAATAGATCAGTAAGAGACTGTGGCATTTTAAAACGTTTTTTTATCGTGCCATATATGCCTTGATATCAATTTGTCCCATTTATTAAATTTAGTCTGATTCAAAAACATTCAAAACATGAGTGTTCAATATATGAAACAAAACTGACACCTTCGAAATGCAGCACAACAAACATGGTGTAATCTTGGTATAAACCAAATGTTACCCTCGCATGTTGCAGTAAATGTGGCCTAGTTGTATTAACACACATCCAGGTCAGTTTTGGCAAAGACATGGCTCAGTCAGCACTGGCTCATGTGGGTCTGAGTCATATGATGTGGCCCAAATGTATTAAACTATTTGGATACTATCTGCCACAACTGAATTGCTGATTGGGCAAAACCTGGATCAGGATGATTTCTAGAACTTATTTGAACATTCTGGAGGTGAGCACTGCATTTATGGAGAAGCCTTGCTGTGTAAAAGAAACTACTAAACAACTAACGTAGTCAACACGCCTGACTCGCAGTATAACGTCAAACGTGCTCATGAGTAATGTATGAATAAAATAAAGTGACAGACTAGGCAAAGTTTTTCTGTTATAGCATTTTAGTTGGTGGCTTGAAATCATGTACAATACAGTAAAATGTAATACCAGTATCACACATCTGACTTTGCACTACCAATCTGCATTTGTTTTGTTTTTTTTGGCTGAGGATGTTCAGACAGAATTCTGACCCTGGTGGAACGATGCAGAGGAGGAGTAGGAGTAGGAGAGGAGGGGGGGTAGAGAGGCATCTCACATTTAGAGTTGGTCTCCTTCTCTTTCCTAATTTGGAAGTTTTCCATCCACAAAAAGGTATGAAAATGCATACATGATTGTAAGAGAATTCCGCACCAATAAGTAAATTGTAGTTATTTTATTTGTTACATTTTCTTTTTGCAGCTGAGGCTTTAAAAAAAATCAAAGTACCAGTTTCCCTGTCTAAAATTTTAGAGAAAGTTGTATCTGCTCAAATGTGCTCGTTCTTGCACAAAAATGATATCTATGAAGAACTTCAGTCAGGGTTTAGGCCCCATCACAGCACAGAAACTGCGCTTGTTAAAATCACCAATGACTTGCTTCTTGCGTCAGACCAAGGC
>JAUMHG010000048.1:2944576-2961496 GCA_032359395.1 Enteromius anoplus
CACTTCTTGTTAATAAATCCACCCTTCGGGGCTTGCACACAGTTCCCTTGTTGCGTTGTCTTTGCCCGGTGGCGACAATATAATCTAAAAAGCAATCACAAATATCAGTGTTTTTCACACATAAAGCTTGAGCATCATCAGACTGGAAAGAAATACATGGATATATGAATAAACGAGCCAACAATAATATCAAATATGTCATGATAATGCTGCGTAAAACATGATTTCTCAGTCTCTGTAAATATTCACCAATATTATGCCAAGAAACATTAATACTACTTTAACACAGAGATTTCTGGCCAAACACAACAAATTAAGTTCTTGTTCTCCGCTGAACAGATTAACTTTTACAGTAAGAAAGCCGTTTTCAGTCCAGCGGTCATTTCCATGTTTATTTTATTTAATCCTGAATAAGAAGATTATTGGTAACTGGCATTAAACATGAGCGTTTGATAATATTTCAGGTAAAAACGACATGTATCTCTGATCCTGTAATTCATCACGTAGAGTTCAGCCAAGTGTGTGTTTGATTTCCTCATATTTCTTCACAGTGCTGTAAGTATTTCAATATTACTGTGAGAGATGTTTCTTATGAAAGCCTCATGGAAGCAATTACTGTGACAACAAAAGAAATGACCTTGTTTTGTTCGGCTGTTGTCATGCGCTAAAAACTCGTCAGAGACTCGTTTGGTCATTTTGATTCGAACAAGCTGCCATTCGCTCACGACTGACTCTGACTTTACTTGATTCTCCATCAATCATTTTCTGGAAAAAAAATGAGATCTATATTTTATTTCATTAACAGAGAGAGTCCTACCCTTTGCTGACAGAACAACACTTCACAACATGCTGATAATGAGTGGAAAAACTGAGCTGAGAGTGAATCTGAGCTCTCTGAGTCTCTAATGCATCTCATTTATGATCAAAACCTTCATGAATTCATGATCATCGCCCTGTGTCTGAATACAACTACTGAAAAATCACAACAGACGGGGTTACGTACAGGTGCATCTAATAGAAAAAGGAAATATACAGTGGGTACAGAAAGTATTCAGACCCCCTTAAATTGTTCACTTTTTGTTATATTGCAGCCATTTGTATTCAGACCCTTTGCTCAGTGTTTAGTAGAAGCACCCTTTTATAGACAGGTGTGTGGCTTTCCTAATCAAGTCCAATCAGTATAATCAAACACTGCTGGACTCAAATGAAGGTCAAGGATGATCAAGATGAAATGGACAGTACCTGAGTTAAATATATGAGTGTCACAGCAAAGGGTCTGAATACTTAGGACCATGTGATATTTCAGTTTTTCTTTTTTAATAAATCTGTGTTTTTCTGTCAATATGGGGTGCTGTGGAATAATGAGGAATAAAATGAATGATGTCTCACCTGTTTCTTTCAAACAGCAAATAAATAAACAAACAAATAAAAAAGATATGTGACTCAATTTTTTTATTTGTTTCATAAAATATGGCATTCTTTATGTTTCAACTGTTTCACTCAAACTGCAAATAAGTAAAAATGAAATGATTAGTCTTAATTTTTTTGCTCAGACAGCAAAAACAAATGTTGAAGAATACGATTTTGTTTTTAATTGTTTCTAATTGTTTTTAATTAAAAAATCTTTTTAATAATTTTATTTGTTATTTTGATAATTAAAATCACAATATTAATTATTAAAACAATTCTAAATAAAAATAAAATTATCTGTCTCAATTGTTTATCTTAAACAGCAAACTACTACTACTACTACAATAAAATAAAAATAAAAACAAACATCAATAGTTTTTTATTTTTATTTATTTTTTTATCATGTACTGGTGCTGGATCTTGAGTTTCGACAGAATCTGGTTCGTCTCATTATCAGGAGATCTGACACTTGATCTGAGACCTGACCTTCTTCTGCTTGGAGCTCATCTGAACTAAATGTGTATCAGAGTTTCCATTAATAACAGAGAAAGTCTCCTCTGACCGCCCCCTCTGACCCAAACTCATTTAGAGCTTCATTTCTATAGTTTAACGAGCTGCAGAATCAATCAGGGAATGGCACAAGAGTTGGTCGAATCATCAGAGATCAGACAATCCAGATTGACTGAAGATCAGCTAATTAAAGAGAGAGCTGAACAGATGAACACCAGCCACAGACTTTAGTCAGGATTGACAGGAAGCATGCTTGCTTTTACAACACATACAGTCATTTATATTGTTTTATTTTATTGTTTTACAAAATTTTACAATATACATTTGTATTGCATTAAGCGTTAGAATGCCTGGGTTAAATGCATTTTTAATTTTAAACCAGTTTATTTTACTATTTTATTTCATTTTAGAATGTCAAGGTCATCAGCATATTTACTTAAACACTATACTTATTTTAATTATTATATTTTATTATATTTAATTATTTTATTTTGGAATATCAGGGTCAACGGGATATTTAATTTTACACCCCATTATTTAATTTTGATTTATTTTAGAATTTTAAGGTTGTCATCTTATTTACTCTTACAGCATATTTTATCTTCTAATGTCATCAGCATATGCAATTGTACACCGTGTACTAATTTATTTTATTTTAGAATGTCAGGGTCTACAGCATTTCTGATTTTACATCATGCACTAAATGTATTTATTTATTTACTTGCTTTTTCTGATTACCAATATATATAGTAATTTCATAAAATTAAAAACATATTTCTTAGTCACAGGAGCTGTGCACTTCTTAGTCACATGACCTCTGATCTTCCCTCAGTCACATGACCTGTGAAGGCTTCAGGTGTCTTTTCAGACGTTCGTGTCCGTCACAGCACTTGAAGAAGCTTGTCTCTGAGCTGAGAGATCTCAAGGTTTCTCATTCATTGGCTCAGACAGCGTGCAGCGGCTCGGCTGTTACTGCATCCAGATGTGCAGCTCGTCGTTTCTTCTCGTTTATCCCAAACAAATGGCTTGCACATGCTCCAGCGTTCAAACACTTGACACAGAGCTCCAGCGTGAAGCAGAGCAGACGTCAGATTGATTTATGACCATTCCTCAGTGATGAGAACAGAGCAGACGTCAGATGAACCTTCACAGAGACAAACACATTCACACCGTCACCAAAGAGTGTGTGAGTGCTGATCCGCTGGAGCTAGCGCAGGAAGGTGCTCATGCTTTGGCAACAAGCCTTCATCCATCCATCTCCTTTAACAGTGATTTCTGAGCTACCTGACAGATTTATCAGTCAAATAAAGGTGAGAAAAATACTGAATATAAAATTATAAATACAAATTGCAACTACAACAAAAATTATATTATAAAAAAATTATATTAACCTATAAAAATGAAAATTACCACAAAACAATTACCAAAAAACTATTACAAAAATGATAAAAAATAAAACCTCATTTAAACAATTAATTAGAATCTGAATAAAAAAACATAAAATATAGGGAAAAAAAATAAAAAGAACAAAAATCTAAAATTGTTACAAAAATATAACAATTAAAACTAATGAAATGTAAAGAACGTTACATTTTTGCAAGAAAAATCTCAAAGTGCAACAGGAATCAGAGTAAAAATATAACAATTATAAAAGAGAGTTTTAACACTATAAGACATTAGACATTAAAAAACTTTTTTTAAAGGTATGTTTTTAGACCCTTTATAAAAACCTCAATGCTTTGTGGAGCCCTCAATCGGTCAGGGAGGGCATTCCTTAAGCTAGGGGCTGCTCCGCAGAAGGCTCTATCCCCAATGGAGCCTTTTTAGTCCTAAGGGGTCGTAGCCGATGAGTATTTGCTGAGCGAAGGGAACGTGCTGAGATCTGTGGAGTGAGGAGTTCTTTAAGATAAATAGGAGCATTGCCATGGATACACTGATGTGTAAGGAGAGAGACTTTATACTCAATCCGGGCTGTAATGTGGAGCCAGTTTAAGGACTGTAAAACTGGTCTAATTAAAACATTAATGATATATATATATATATATATATATATATAGGAGTCCCTAAGGCGGTTTGACCTTGTATCGTCAGCATCGCCAACCTCTGTGACGCAGCTGAAGCCAAGTTGTACTGACTTTGACTTTCCCTTGGATTCTTCAGTTGCGAGGAGAGGGGGGGGGGCCGCTGCATGGGCAACAGCTGGCCCCTCATATTACCCTGCCCAGGCCTTGGCTCCACTACAGAGTCAACTCAACTCGGGAGGGGGCAGATACCGGTTATAAGCTTGTCCAATTGGTGAAGGAAACAAGCCCCAGGGGTCTCCTTTGACGGTTGGAGAGGTCATTGCACCTCATTGGACAGCTACCGCCCACCTCAAGCTGGGCAGCCCCCAGCCAGTTAGGTGCTGTCCCACCATGGCTTACCTGCCCCACTGGGTGCGTGGGGATTAGAGAGGATTCTCTCAAAAAGTGGGCCACGGATTCACTCCAGACCAACCAAGGCAGTACGGTTTTGGCTTCGCAGTGAAGAACACGCTTGTCAGCTTCACAGAGCCCCCCCTTCTCAGTGCGTACACCCCAACCCTCTGCTCCACTGCCGAGGAGAAAGATCAGTTCTACCAGACCCTAGAAGAAGTGATATCCAGGATCCATAGCACTGATGGCCTTTACCTTCTTGAAGACCTCAATGCAAGAGTAGGAGCTGACCACGAGGCTTGGCCCACCTGCCTCGGACGCCCCTCGGAGGGGAAAGATCAACAAGAATGGCCAGAGACTGCCTGAGCTTTTGTGCCACCATGGCCTGTGCATGTCCAACATATTCGTCAAGTGCAAAGAGATCCACCAGGTGTTAGGTGGCAAAGTGTTCGCCCTATGTCGCTCTGGCTCGCCTACAGGCCCTCGCTTTCCGCGTCTACCCAGAATCCCAGTGTGGCTTCAGGGCCGGCCAATCAACAGTGGACATGATCTTCTCACTGCAGGAGAAATGTCAGGAGCAGCAGATGCCACTCTACATCGACTTTATCGATCTCACAAAGGCGTTTGATTTGGTCAGTCGAAGTGGACTCTTCAGTCGCCTGCAGAAGATTGGCTGCCCCCAGCACCTGCTTGCAGTGGTCACTTCCTTCCATGATACCATGCACAGCACAGTTTGCTACAATGGCGCAACCTCCGAGGCCTGCCTAGTTAGCAGCGGAGTAAAGCAGGTCTGCGTCCTTGCGCCTACACTCTTTGGCATGTACTTTTCCATGCTCTTCCAATATGCCTTAAAGAACTGCAGCACGTGTGTCTACATCCACACCAGGTTTGATGGCAAGCTCTATAACATAGCCTGTCTCCGTGCCAAGACCAAAGTCACAGAGGTACTCATCCGTGAGATGCTCTTCACTGATGACGCAGCCTTGACATCACACACCGAAGACGGACTTCAGCAGCTTGTCACCTGCTTTTGCCACGTGTGCAAGGAATTTGGACTGACCATCAGCCTGAGGAAGACCAAAGTCATGGCTCAGGGCACAGAGACTCCTCCAAACATCGCCATTGACGGATACACCCTGGAGGTTGTCGAGAACTTCAACTTCCTCTGGACCACCTATGCGAGGCATGAAAGGAAACTCAACAGCTTCCACATAAGGTGTCTGCGTCGCATACTGCAGATCAAGTGACAGGATAAAAAGGTTCCCAACACCAAGGTGCTGGAGCGAGCCAACATGAGCAGTTTGCAAGCAGTTCTCAGTGAGAGACATCTCAGGTGGCTCGGCCATGTCGAGAGAATGGACGCAGGCCGTATTCCAAAAGACCTCCTCTACGGGGAGCTGGTCGAAGGCCAAAGGACAACAGGGCGCCCAAAACTGCGATTCAAAGATATCTGCAAGAAGGATATGAAGCAGTGCAGATTATTATTATTATGATGATTATATATAATAACAATGGAAACCCTCCAATAAAAAATAAAATTAAAACTTTACCTAAAATTGGAATGAAAAATGACCAAGTAATTAGTTCAAAATGTTAATACTGATATAAAAAAATCATAAAAACTATATAAGAACTAAACTAAATTAAATATGAAATTGCAAAAAGTCAACAAAAAGTTTACCTAAAATTAAAAACTATAAAATTTATATTAATACCGTTATTTGTTAAAAAAAAAAATCAGAAACTATATTTAGAAATTATTTTAAAAAATGGTAAAAGCAACAAAAAAAAAAGTTATAAAATATATATATACCTATATATTAGGACTGGGCGATATATATCGTATGATATATTATGCACAACTCGTCAATAAAGACGGTTCTTTGATTAGCGATAAATCTCCGTCACCTGTTTTCCAAAGGAACGCCAGCTTATAAACAAAGCCGTAGATCACTGAGAAGCTACGCCACGGAATCACCTGCGAAACTTAACGCGCAGCTTTCAGTGATCTACGGATCTGTTTATAGACTGGCGTTCCTTTTGAAAACAGGTGACGGAGATTTACCGCTAATCAAAGAAAAGGCTTCACTGACGAGATGCGCATAATATATCATACAATATATATGGCCCAGCCCTAATATATATATATATATATATATATATATATATACCTATATTTACCTATAATTAGAATGAACATTATATAAAAAACACATTATTACAAATAAAATTCAACTAGACTCCATATGTTAGACCTGTTTCCTTCACAGAATAAAAAATGAACTCTAAGTGTGTCAAAGTGAAGGAAGATGAATATTTGGAGAGTATTTGTGGAAGTGATTGAAAGTGTAGTGGACTGAAGAGTACAGACGCGGATTAAAGCGCTCTCATTTCATGCCATCTTTAACTCATAACTGACCTGCACCAGTCACGCTTTCTCTGAATTTATCCTAAATTAATATATTTCCTCCACATAAACAAGAAACTGAAGCACTGAACCTTCGTATAAACACTTCCCACGAGGCCTTGGGGCTGGCAGAGCGCTCCACGGGACCCGTTCAGGGTTTAGTGAAGTTCAGTGGATCTTACAGATGTTTAACTCATTACAGCGTCAGCAGGTGCAGTAAATGTCAAAGTGTGAAGGAGGAGACTCACATAAACATCAGCTCCATCTGAGCTTCGCTGGTTTAATTATCAGTCTCACTAGAGCTCATGATAGTGATTGAAACACACCTCAAACACAAGTATTATAATTCATACAGACATGAATGATTCTTGTAGAAAAAACAAAAATCAAATAAAAAAAACACATTGTTCGATTTTTAATTTAGTTAACTTGATGCATCGAAAGAACTAAAATAAAATAGTCTTTAAAAAAGTATGTATATAAATTATAATTCTTTAAATGAATAAAAAATTGAAATAAATAACTATATATAAAAATAACAAAATTACTAATTGCTTACTTAAAAATTACTTAAACTAACTTTTCAAACTATTAATAACTATAAAATAAAAGTCATAAGGACTACATGTGAAAGATAATAAAGAAATAAATAAACTACAATAATATCTCAATGATATTAAAACAACACTGAACCAGACGCTTGTTCTTCCACATTAACAATATTGTAAATGTAAAATAATTTGAATGTGTAAAATAATGACTTTACTTTTGAGTTCATTAAAGTGCATCATAAGCCAACACAACACATAAGCAGCAGGAGCTAAGAAAGAGAAAGAAACCTCTTGTTTTTAAATCATAAAGTTTCTCATAAATAAAGAAAAAACCAGCGTGTTAAGAAAATGGCCAAATCTCTAAATGTTCACAAAAACAACTTGGTTTTTACGAGCACTTCCGAGTTTGGTTCCAGGAAAACTTTTATTACATTTTTTCCCCCTGTCAGTTTTCCTCCAGAAACTCATTTAATATTTCATAAAGCGTATGGATATCAGCCGTCGCTGGCACCAGCAGAAATCCGTTCGTCTCTTAAAGCTTGAGCAGATCATCTGGGATCCGGTCCGTGACTCTTTACAGGCTCGACGGGGAACATAAAAACCTGCGCTTTACCATCAGCGAGATGATGATTAACGTTCGGACCATATTAACCAGCCTCCTTCTGTCCAGAGAAGACAATAATCTATCACCTAGAGCCAAAACATGGACAAAAACAGAGCAGAGCTGGAAAGAGCTGATGTGAATCACAGCAGTGAATACTCTAAAGTTCAGATCCTGGACATCTGACTCCATAAAACAGATCATAATTAACCAAATTAATCCAGTTTATCAAAGTACAGTCTTTATTCGTCACTCTTTGACTTGTAAAGCACAACTGATTGCATGCAGTCATTTATTTTCATTATTATTTATTATTAATTTAATCTAAGTTATTACTATTTGACTGGTTTGAAGTGTTTCATAATGTGATAACACTGACTTCATTCTGCTATTGTGCAATTGATACAGTGGGGCAAACAAGTATTCAGTCAGCCACAAATTGTGCAAGTTCTCTGCAAGATGAGAGGCCTGTAATTTTCATCATAGATACCTCAACTACGAGAGACAAAATGAGAAAAAAAATCCAGGAAATCACATTGTAGGATTTTTAAAGAATTTATTTGCAAATTATAGTGGAAAATAAGTATTTGGTCAATAACACAATTTCATCTCAGTACTTTGTTATATACTCTTTGTTGGCAATGACAGAGGTCAAAAGTTTTCTGGAAATCTTCACAAGGTGTTCATACACTGTTGCTGGTGTTTTGGCCCATTCCTCCAGCAGATCTCATCTAAAGCAGTCATGTTTCAGGGCTTTCAACTCTCTCCAAAGATTTTCTATGAGCTTGTGATTTGGAGACTGGCTAGGCCCCTCCAGGACCTTGAAATGCTTCTTAGGAAGCCACTCCCTTGTTGCCCGGACGGTGTGTTTGGGATCATGGTCATGCTGAAAGACCCAGCAACGTTTCATCTTCAGTGCCCTTGCCCTTGGATTTAGCCATCCGGACTGACCACATCCTACGTTCCCACAAGGTTCGTCGCACACCCACAGTGCAGCCACCAGTTCGGCCCAGCATGCACGCTACAGAACCCATGTAGATCAGCTCAGCTCATATCACATTAGAGGAACATGAAAGGCGCCTCCAGAAAAACCTCTGCCTTTACTGCGGTCTCGCTGAACACATTCAGGCCACCTATCCTACCCAGCCACCTCAAACCAGAGCCTATTGGGTAAGTGCAGTCTCTATCTGTTCAGCCATGAAAATTGATGTGTGTCTCCTCTGTAACAAGCAAGAGATTCGAACCAAAGCTTTCATTGACTCGAGGGCAGCTGGGAATTTCATAGATGAGGACTTTGTCACTAAAAATAATCTCCCTCTTTTTACACGTTCACCCACCGTGGCTGTGGCAGCCCTCGGCGGCCGAGCCTTAGGATCCGGGAGGGTCACCACCCAGACCCAGCAACTCACCCTATTCACCAGTTCACTCCACTCTGAACCAATCCAGTTCCACATAATCCACTCACCCGACCATCCTATCATCCTAGGCCTACACTGGCTGGAACTCCACAACCCCGTCATATCCTGGAGCCAGCATCAAATCACCCAATGGTCCCACTACAGCCACTAAACCTGTCTCACCCGAACTCAACGCATCATCCGCAGTGTTCAGATGACACCTGTGGAATCCATTAATGTCACTAACCTACCCACAACTTACCACGGCCTCCAAGTCGCCTTCAGTCAAGAAAGGGCTTCTTATCTTCCGCCGCACAGATCCACCGACTGTGCCATAGACTTACTACCAGGCAGCGAACTACCACGTGGAAGGATTTTCCCACTATCACAGCCAGAGACGGAAAGCATGACCCAGTACATCAAGGAGGAATTGGCTAAAGGTTTCATCTGGCCATCCACTTCACCAGCTTCAGCTGTGTTTTTCTTTGTAAAAAAAAGAAGGACGGAGGACTGCGGCCTTGTATCGATTACCGAGCCTTGAATGAAGTTGAATACAGTTAAATCCCACTACCCTCTTCCTCTAGTGCCAGCGGCCTTGGAACAACTACTATCGGCTCATTACTTCACCAAGTTGGACCTTCGAACCACCTACAACCTCATCCGCATAAGAGAGGGTGACAAATCGAAGACTGCTTTCTCCACCACCAATGGGCATTATGAATACCTAGTCATGCCCTTCAGACTGTCCAATAGCCCTGCAGTATTCCAGTCGTTGGTCAACGAAATCTTTAGAGACGTGCTAAACAAGTTTGAGATAGTCTATATAGATGACATCTTGGTCTATTCAGAAGACTATTCCACTCAAGTTCAATATGTGAGAATGGTTCTCAGGAAACTCATCGAACACCGGCTCTACGCAAAGATGTCAAAATGTGAGTACCATCAAACCAAGATTTCATTCCTCAGCTACATTATCAGTCTAGATGGAGTGGCAATGGACAAGAAGAAGGTTTCTGCAGTCGTCAACTGGCCTCAACCGCAGACACTCAAGGAATTACAAAGGTTTCTCGTTTGTAGGTTCATCCGGAACTTCAGCAAGGTAACTGCACCTCTAACCACCATGACAAAGAAAGGGTACAGGTGCTTACCTTGGAGTGAGGAGAGTGAAACCGCCTTCTGTGAATTGAAAACTAGATTCACTACCGCTCCCATTCTCAGACACCCTGACCCCGAGAGACATTGACCCCTGACATCCTTCATTGTGGAGGTAGATGCGTCCAACACAGACATTGGAGCCATCCTAAACTAAATTACTCCCATGTACCTTCTACTCCCGCAAGCTAAACCAGGCTGAACGAAACTACGACATTGGAGACCGTGAATTGTTAGCCCTGAAGGCAGCACTAGAAGAATGGCGGCATTGGCTGGAGAGGTCCAAGGAACCATTTCTAGTTTTAACAGACCACAGGAATCTAGAATACCTGTGAAGAGCGAAAAGACTGAATGCCCGACAAGCACACTGGTCGCTCTTCTTCTCCCAATTCAAGTTTCAAATTACTTACAGGCCCGGATCAAAAAATGGAAAAGCTGACGCCCTCTCAAGACAGTTCGACACTCCCGCACTACTGGCACTACCTGCGAATATCATCTCTCCCTTACTAATCTTGGTGCCAGTACAGTGCCAGTACAGAGAGATCACCGATGCCCAAGAGAAAGACCCTGTTCCACCTGACTGTCCACCCACAAAGGTTTATGTACCAAGACCCCTACATCAACGATTACTACATCTGATACATGACAGCCCCAACACAGGTCACCCTGGAATCCTGTCCACCATAGAACTAACTACAAACCGATTTTGGTGGCCCACACTATCCCAAGATGTCACTGCCTTCAAAAAAGCCTGTACGGTCTGCCAGGTATCTAAATCCTCTAGACAACGACCCGCCGGTCTACTCTATCATTACCTCAGAGACCACGGTCCCATATCGCGGTTGACTTTGTTACTGAATGCCTCCCTCTAATCATTCCTTTTAAAATCATCCGTCAAATCACACCAGTCTCATACCGTCAAGAATTACCACCAGAATACCGTATCTCAACCACTTTCCATGTCTCTCTGCTTAAGCCCGCTGCTGAACTTGAAGGACAGAGGGACCAGGAGGTCATGGCATCCGACATCCCTCCCCTAGCGCAAGACCAAGAGGACATCTACCAGGTCCAGGAAATCCTCGATTCTCAACGCCGAGGCAGGATGCTACAGTATCAAGTGGACTGGGAGGGCTATGGACCGGAGGAGAGATCTTGGGTCAACTCGAATGACATCTTGGATCCAGCTCTCACCAAAATCTTTCCCCGCAATCATCCAGAAAAGCCAGCTCCCAGACCCTGTGGCAGACCTCGGCGTCGACAAGTAACTCGCTTCAGGAGCCGCTCGCAGGGGAGGGGCTCTGTCACAAACCGCGCCTATGTGACTTTCTCCGGAACTCAGCAGCGGGAACCATGTAAGTTTTGTAACCATAAGTTTTATTGTCCTACCCGGACACCTTGGCTAATTCCCGCCGCCAGGTGTCAGCCATTACACAGCCAATATAAACAATGACTGGACGCTTGCTCATCGCAAAGTTTTGATTTGCCCCGCATTCAACTCCAAGCGCCTTTCCCTTTTATTCTCTTTGGATATAATTTGGATTGTTTATTGGACTTTGATTCTCGCTGCCTGCCCCGACTATTCTGCCTAATTTACTGTTTACGATAGCTGTCTGTCTCTGTTACTACTGTTTGCCTGTGTGTTGACCATTGCCTGCCAGACTACGAATAAAGAACGCTGCTTATGGATCTAGATGTCCCGAGCGATATGTCACATCTCCTGGATCATCCAGATGCTCTCTAAAAACTTCAGACGGGTCTGGACGTGTACTGGTACACTACCAAAAACTTGTTAACATAATATCATTCAATAAATATCCAAACTAATGAATCCTTAACTTTAAAATAATCATGTTCCCTACTTGCCTTTTACAAAGAAAAATTGGATTCAAAATACAACAAATCTCATATATTACAGTTAAAATATTGTTTAAAATGTAATTGTTATTGATTTACCTGCGGAAATTGTTTAATAAAATAGCAAAACAGTATATTTTAGTCCTAACCCAAGCAAGATCTTAGTAGGTCAATATAACAATTATTTAATTAAATTCTTCTTTGTCTTTCAGCTGTTCCCTTTCAGGGGTCGCCACAGCGAATCATCTGCCTCCATCTAACCCTATCCTCTGCATCCTCTTCTCTCACACTAACTAACTTCATGTCCTCTCTCACTGCATCCATAAATCTCCTCTTTGGTCTTCCTCTAAACCTTAGCATCCTTCTACCGATGTATTCACAATCTCTCCTCTGAACATGTCCAAACCACCTCAAACTGGCCTCTCTGACTTTATCTCCAAAACATCTAACATGGGTTGTGCCTCTAATGAACTCATTCTTGATCCTATCCATCCTTGTCACTCCCAAGTAGAACCTCAACATCTTCAGCTCTGCTACCTCTGCCTCCTGTCTTTTCTTCAGTACCACTGTCTCTAAGCCCTAGAGCATTGCTGGTCTCACCACTGTCCTGTACACCTTTCCTTTCATTCTCGCTGATACTCTTTTATCGCACAACACACCTGACACTTTTCTCCACCCATTCCAACCTGCCTGTACCCGCCTCTTCACGTCCTTTGAACACTCTATGTTACTCTGGAACGTTGACCCCAAGTACTTAAAATCCTGCACCTTCTTTACCTCTCCCTGTAGCCTCAATGTTCCTCTTGAGTCCCTCTCATTGACACACATGCATTCCGTCTTGCTGCTGCTAACCTTCATTCCTCTGCTTTCCAGAGCATACCTCCACCTCTCCAAATTTTCCTCCACCTGTTCCCTGCTCTCGCTACAAAGCACAATACCATCTGCAAACATCATAGTCCATGGAGACTCGTGTCTTACCTCATCTGTCATCCTGTCCATCACCAGAGCAAACAAAAAGGGGCTTAGAGTGGATCCTTGATGCTGACCCACCTCCACCTTGAACTCTTCTGTCACACCTACAGCACATCTTACCACTGTTTTACTTTTAAATTAAATTAAATTAAATTAAATTAAATTAAATTAAATTAAATTAAATTAAATTAAATTAAATTAAATTAAATTAATTAAAATTTAATTTAATTTAATTTAATTTAATTTAATTTAATTTAATTTTTCTGGTGTTGTGGAAGTGACAATTTTGGGGGAAAGACCAATGGTCCAAAACTTTCTAAAAATACAACATCAAAATTAATTGCACAATTACTAGAAATATGCACATTGGACATTATACAGTTTGCATAAATAATTTTTTTTTTTTGAAAAATATTTTTTTTGAAGGATTTTCCAATTCTTACTTTGGACTACTTCTATAGAGTGGCCCATATATAAAGTCAAGGCCTCTATAGAAAAATCTAAATGTAAAACTGATTAATGTTAGCTCCCATGAGCTCTTTCAAGCTCTGTGTTGTGTTTAGATATGAGTCTGCGGCGAGGGACTGATTACAGACGTGACTGTGAGTGTTTCCATTCCTTCCTCTGCATCTCTATTACACTGGGAAAAGCATTTATCATGTTTAGAGGAGCTGTGTGTCTGTGTCCCTGTAAGAGTGTTACTCTATCAGATCTGAGACAAACTTTCAGTGTTCAATACATCATACAGCAAACGACCACAGCAGCTCTGGACAATATCAGCATCGCTCACACAGTCCTAGAGGCACGAGGAAAAACAGAGCATCAGTGTACTGACCATCTCTCTGAGCAGAAACCCTCATCATCTGTTCTGCTGATCCTGTTCACACGCTCCTGTCAATCAAATCAGCAGCCAGTAACTGAAGCTTCTGAATCCAAGACACGCCCACAGTTGTCTCTGGACACAGTCCTGTGGGACATTCATTACAATTATGAATAATTAAAAGAATTTATTTATTTCTGCTATCCAAAATGTTTACAGAAAATAATGGAAACATGTTTTTTAGTCCTCCTTTGTTTAATATTTAAAATAAAATTCATGAAAAAAATAATGAAGTTCTATATAATTAATAATAATAATTAAGTAAATGTATTTTTGCTGTACATAATGTTTGCAGAAAATAACAGAACAAAATATTTAATTACTCTTTTGATATTTAAAATGACACTTATAATTAAGATAATTAAAACCAAATTAATAAATATTATACATTTTTACTAGACAAAACTAAAATTATATAAAGTTTTTTAACATTTTAAATGAAATTAATTATAGTTCCTAAAATTACAATAGATAAATAAAATGCAGTTTTGCTACATAGAATATTTACAGAAAATATTAGAACAAACTACTTTTTATTCAGTCTTATCTGACACATTAATAGCATTCATAATTAAAATAATTAATTGACAAAAAAAAGTCATATATTTTCTATACGGACAATTTACAGAAAATAAAAGAAAGAAAGATTGTATTACTTTTTTGATCCTGTAAATGAATAACAATCATGATTAACATCAATTATTAAATAAAAAGTTGAGTTATGTACTTTTGCAATGGGAATGTTTACGGAAAAGGAGATTTCACAAATATAATCTGTTTTCTTTTTTGAAAACGACATAGACATCCCATTTTTTTCAATATATATATAATATGCATTTGTTTGCATGCATTTCTTGCACATAAATCTGATCATAATTCTTGTTTTTTATTTTGTTCTTATATTGGGGTTAAAGGTTTTTACAGAAGGGATTTGGGATGTCTCTTTCTATCACTCCATATATTAGAAAATACTGTCCCCAGACAAAAAACAAACACATTTTAGCATGTTTTCAGGAGTTAAATGTTCCACAAGTGAATGATAAGAACAAAAGCCTTCAGAATATAAAATGTAAAGTTTGATGTGTGTACGAGAAAGATGCAAATAGACAAAAGTGCAATAAAATGAACACTTAAATTCATATTTTGCATGCTTTTTTACATTTTGAACATATTCTATGGGAGCAAAACACATCAAAACTCTAACGCATAAAAAACGGCTTGAAAACTGAAAGCTCACATGATCTTGCAGCAGCAGCTATCTGTGAATCTGAACACTTATTTTTCATGACTGTAATGACAGCAGAGATGTCAGAGCTTTCTGATGCTGAACAGAGATCTCTCTTACAGCAGACGTGATGTTTACATGAGTCTGAAATGACTGTACAGCACAGCGATTAATCAACATGAATTGTTAAACCTCAGCATCCGTCAGCGAGGGGAACGTGTTTAAAACCACACATCATTTATAAAACTGTGTTCATTTTATATTTATATCTACAAAAGTTTGGAGTTATTACAGTTTTTGAGAAAGAAGTATCTTCTTTTCAGCAAGGCTGTACTTATTTAATCAAAATATTGTAAAAAATGTGAAATATTAGGATGTAAAACAGATGTTTTCTGTGTGAATATGTGTTAAACTATCATTTATTTCTGTATTTTCAGCATCATTACTCGTCATTACTAGTCGTCGGTGTCACACGCTCTTCAGAAATCATAATAATATACTGATTTACTGCTCAACAAACATTTCTGATTACTATCAATGTTGAAAACAGTTGTGCTGCTCAGTATTTTTATGGAAACTGTGATACATTTTATTTTTTAGGATTCTCTGATGAATAGAAAGATCAAAAGAGCAGCATTTGTTTGAAATAGAAATACTTTGAAATGTTTCTGCAACATTTATAACATAAATGTCTTTCATTTTGAACAATTTAATGCATCTTGATTAATAAAAGCATCGATCTAGCTTTGATGCTCGTTTCCTGAGAAGCACAACAGCTTATTATACTCATTTGATGATTTCATGATGTCACATTTTAATAAGCTGCATGTTTATAGTCACAATATCGGTGCAAAGACAGTGTCTACAGCAGTGCTTAAACGATCACATAAAAATGAAAAAAATAAACGGAATGAGTAAATAAATCATATATAAAGAAAATTAAGCAAGAAAATTAAGCAATACATTAATATAAAAAATTCAGTATTTAAATACAATAATACATAAATAAATGAATATATAAAGGAATAACAAACAAATACCAACCAAATAAAAACCAAAATCAAACAGATGGAAGAAATAAATGAATATACAAATAAATAAAAAATACTTAATAATTTAATAAAATAATGAATATATAAATAAAGGAATAAATAAAGTAAAGAATTGGAAAATAAATAAATTAATGAATACATAAATATTTAAAGAACAAACATGTTAAGAAATGTTAATAATTAAATGAATATATAAATAAAGAAGTGGATGAATGAATAAATGATTGAATCATATAAATAATAATTTTTTGTGAGTGAGTGAATGAATTAAATAATTATGAATAAATGAATGGATGGATGAATAAATACTATATAAATAAAGGAATGAATGAATGGATAAAACCAAATAAACAAATGTTAATAACCGAATATATACATAAATATATAAATACATTAAAAATAAATCAATACAAATAAATAAAACAAAATAACTAAAATAATTAAATGAAATAAATCTATTAATAAAATAATTAAAGGAATGAATTAATGAATTAA
>JAUMHG010000048.1:2975927-2989667 GCA_032359395.1 Enteromius anoplus
TTGTGTACATGTACTGAACTGTTATTATTCAACCATGCCAAAGTAAACTCAGTTTTTCATTCTATGGCACCTTTAAAGGGGTCACACAAACCCAGTTTTCCACTAGCTAAATTGATTTTTTAGGGTCTTAATAGAAAGTTTGTAATATACTATAAAGACAGTGTAAAAACGCTAATTTTCCCCTGTCATATACAGCTCTTTAGAAATCACTCTGTTCTGTGTGCTTCCCCTTTAAATCTTCCCGAGCTCCGCTGACTCCGCCCCTTTTCCCGAGTCGCTCTCAGAGGATCTTTGTTTAGTCGTATTCATAGTGAAACTTGTTAATTAACACATTATTATGAAAGGAGATTAACAAAGATTCATTGAAAGACATTATACTCACTGCTTCTGTAGGTGAGGCAGGATCATGAATGATTCACACGAACATAAACACATTTCAGTTGATCAAGGGCACGTTTCTCTTCAGAAACAAACGTAACGTTACTCTTCTGCGTCTTCAGTCAGTCAGATGTCGGGAGGAAATCACTGCTGCTATGTTCATTAATACATTCAACAACAAAACACCTCAATCTCTTAGGAGTCCTGCTCGTCTCTGCGTCTCGGTCTGATGACGGCTCACTCAGGGCGGGTCTGAGGTAAGACACCAGTTCAGTCTGTGTGACACGCTGCTGTCAATCATCTATTGTGGGTGTGGCCTCTTTCGGTGTGACGCCATGCATTTGAGAATGGCTTGATTTCAGAAGAGAACTTATTTTTATTAAATCAAAAGAAAACTACCTGTGGATCTTTATCATTATAGGGTGCTTGTGTACACACACTCCCAACACACATTTCAGTCCAGACAGCTTGAAAAAGAGTATGTAGGACCGTATGAACCCTTTAAATAAAATTAATTGCGTACTTCATTTGTTGATTACATAAAGCATTGTGTTATATTGTTATTTCTTCAGCACTGATGTCATCCTCATCAAATGAAATCTCAACACAACATTAACTGAACAAACACGTCTGAAGACGTTATTTAAGTGATAAAAATACAGCTGCCCTCTCTCTCTCTTAGCAGCACAGTGAAGTGTAAGTGTGTGAGTGTCTGGATCCGTGTGTGTGTGTGTGTGTGTGTGTGTCCTCCGCCACTCTGCCACCCACAGTGAAGAGTAACGAGCAGAGAGCAGACACACAGCCATCAGACTAACAGCCGTGTCCCATCAGAGAGAGTCCTGCTGAGTCACTCACCACACACACACACACACACGTATACTGAGACACACACACACACATATATACATATATATATACACACACTGACACACACACACAGCAGGATGCTGATATCAGGAAGCTAATAAAGCTGCTCATTGGTGGTTTATTTAAGCTGGCGCAGAATAAATGTGTGTGTGGTTTACTGGGAGAATATATTTACAAGGACTTCACTGAGGATGTAAAATGATTACGTCATTGTGAGTACATAATGCTGTCTATCATATCATTTCCCATCAGTAAATATCATTTATTTAAAAAGTTATTCAAGTTTTATTTGTATATTTTGCTTTTTGTATATTTTGTATACTCTTTTTTTCATTTTAAGTAGCATTTTTTAACTCAATTTAATCAATCAATTTAAAATAAAATCTAACTTATAATATTTTTAAAAACTATCACAGTATTTATAATAATGTACTTTAATTTCAACATTTTGTTTGTCATTTTTTGTAAATTGAAAGCTCATTGAAAGTATGAATGAGCACAAATGACATATTTTATGCTAGAATCAATTGTCCCTGTACAATACAGTCACCATTATTGCAAATATTTTTTAATATCTGGAATTTTGTGTATTTTTGCCATTTATCATCTTTCAGAAAACAATACTTAAATATTGAGATACAATGAATGTCACTAGGATTCATTATGTCATCATGTGAATGATGAACATGACCACTATACATAATCTCATTGTTTATGTCTGGTGAAGAAAACAAGAGTTTGACCTTCACGCTGACATTGAGCGAGGTGTTATGAACTCTTCTGTCTTGCGTCTTCACCAAAAGGAGCTTTGAAGTCCAAACCCTGACAGTTAAACAACAGCCTGTGCTTCTGGGTGAGAATCACTTCACCAGACCGGTTTAATGACGCTGCAAGCATCTCAAGTACAATCATATCAATTAACCTGGTTATGGTTAATGAATCACTATTCCTTTAAGCTTTGCTGCATTGGTCATACATCTGATAAACAAATACATATATATATTCATAATACAACTAAATAAACAAACAACAAAAAAAAAAAAAAAACTTTTGGCTGATTCAGTGATTCAATAGTTCAATGGCTGATTCATGATTCTTTTGAGCTGAATTATTAAACGAATCAACTCATATGATTCATAGATTTGTTATATGGACTTCATTGGTTTTGCTTTTTGTTTGTTAGGACAATGGAGTAGAATATTTAATATAATATGAAATTTTATAATATAATATAAATATATATTGTTTTGTATTTATATAATTTGATATAATTTACATAATATGTTCATGAATTTATTACATTATTTATGTTACATTTCATTCATAGAGCAGTAAATAAATTAAGTAGTACTTAAATTTAGTTAAATAAAATAGAATACAAAAAAACCCTCTACCTTAAATTAAACTAAAATTAGAAATGACAACTAGCTGAAACTGAATCATTTTAAGTAATAGAATAAAAAATAAAAATAAAAAATGTAATAAACTACAGACATATGTGACCCTGGACCACAAAACCAGCCTTAAGTCGCTGGGGTATATTTGTAGTAATAGCCAAAAATACATTGTATGGGTCAAAAATTTAGATTTTTTTTTTGGTCAAAAATCCTTAGGATAGTAAGTAAAGATCATGTTCCATGAAGATATTTGGTCAATTTCTTACTGTAAACATATTAAAACGTAATTTTTGATTAGTAATATGCATTGATTAGATCTTCATGTGAGAACTTTAAATGTGATTTTCTCAGCATTTAGACTTTTCTGAACCCTCAGATTCCAGACTTTCATACAGTTGTATCTCGGTCAAATATTGCCCTATCCATCCAAATCATACATCAATGGGAAGCTTATTTATTCAGATTTCAGATCATGTATAAATCTCAATTTCTCAATTTAACACTTACGACTGGTTTTGTTGTCCAGGGTCACATATTAAAAATACAAAAACACAAAGAAATATTAGTAACTTCAATAGTTTTAGCAGAAACTATTATTTGCTCTGAATCTTCTGGATTCCCAAGCCTCCCAAGACGTAAAAATGCAGATCATTTGAAAACACAACCCAAACTGGACTGTGAGTGAAACAACTGACCTGGAAAAGCACTTCATTGAAAAGCCACAAAAGTCAGACTAATTTCTGCCCAGTGAAAAGAAGCTGCCGGAGACGGAGGGGGTCTTTTCCCATGATTCTGGAGAGCCACTAAAACTTAATCTCAGATCTTAAGAAGAAAACTCAGACATGCAAATCAAGCCAACCAACCCAACAACAACAAAAAAAAGAAAACTTCAGTCATTGCAACAGGAATACTTTTTGGAAAAGCAATGCAAGTAAAGGTAAATGCGTTTTTTGAGACATTGGCGAATGCACTCACCCTCAGTCCATCTAAGATTATTTTATTTAAGAAAACTTCGCATTGCATCAGTGTCTCAGTAATGGAAGTGAATGGATGCCGTCAGAATGAGAGTCGAATAAAAACATTAGAATAGTCCACAGCACTCCAGACCAACAGTTAACATCTGGAGAAGACAAAAGATCAAACTAATCCTGCATTAAGATGATTTTAACTCAAATACATGAGTCCCTACTCCATAATAACACTTCATCCAGTGAAGAAGTGTTCTGTAAATCAGGAGAGAAATCTGAACAGATCAAGCAGCATTTATCGGCTAAAACAGAAAGAATTTGACAGCACCCATTCACTGCATTGCTGATCAAGTGATGCAATGCTACATTTCTCCAAATCTGATGAAGAAACAAACATTTGCAGCAAACGCTCACTTCTGCACGACCTAGCCCAGCAAAAACCACCAGAGCAGCCGAAGTATAAACTGTCGCCAAGTCTATTTCTGAGCACTACTCTTATTTGAAAAGCAAATCAATTCAAGCATCGGGGGTCTTTTGGAAGCCTGACCCTCGCGAGCAACTCAAGCTGCTTTTCAGCTCCTTGTTTTTTCCCCTTTCGCTTGAACAAGCACCCAGAAGTTGTCAAACTCTCCGAGCTTTCTCTCACTCCAGAAGAAGTGCTCACACCAAAGATAAAGAAAGGAGGCACAAAAGGCGGAGGCGGCAGTGAATGTAGGGTGATGGTGCTGCTGTGGCATGCTAATGAAGCTCTAATTCTCACAAATGCCCTCTCCCTTCGCTCCGGCAACAGGGCCGCGGGGTTAATTATCATAACAATGGGGCCCTGGACATTTCGCAGGAGACGCCAAGACTGTCCTTCTCCAGAGCGCTGACGGATCCGAGAGGTCACTTTATCTTTGTTTAAATAATTAACCCACCTTTGCTGCACAACGATGAGTCTTTCTAGTGGACAGAAACCGCGGCGGGTGGCTGTCGGAGACTTCACCGTCTTTGCTTTTGTTTGCCGTCTACGGTGGCTCGGGCTAAACTGAGCTTTTCACAAACATAAAACACACACACTGTACGGGACAATACAGCGGGGAAGCCTACAGAAGCGGCCCAGCGAGGGTCTGGCTTTGTGTTGTGAGGACTTTACAAACAGATCACTTCATTAAGAGCTGTGTGAGCACACAAACCTGCAGCTACAGTCACGTCATTAACATCTCTGAGAGGAGAGGTGAGCTCATACCGAGGGAAAGATGGGTTAACTGTTTCAGGATCAGCAGCTTTCACAACACTGAGGAAATATGTTCAAGTGGCCAAACAATGGCTAAATGAAAAGGACATATCTGTTTAGTTAGATGAGGTAAAACACTTCATCTTATGTTGATGTAGAATCAATGCTGACAGTGAAACATTTGCTCAACGTTCACTTTGAGCTTTACATTAACAACAGAGATATCACAAGTACTCTAAAACAACAGTCAAGGGTTTAACCCTTTATCTATCTACCTTTATTTATCTATCTGTATATTCCAACCATTTATCCCTCCATCATCCAACTATCACCCATCAACTATCCATTTATCAAACTATTTAACTGTCATCCATCCATTCATCCAACCATCCAATTATTCATCCTTCCATACATACATCTAACTACCATCTATCCAACTATTTAACTATCATTCAATCGAACCATCAAACTATCCATCCATCCAACTATCCATTAATGCATCCATCCTAACAACTATCCATCCTTTCAACCAACTATTCATCCAACAGTCCAACTATCCATCCATCCACCCATCCAACCATCCATCTATCTATCCACCCATCCAACCGTCCAACTATCCATCCATCCAACCATCCATCTATCTATCCACCCATCCAACCATCAGACTGTCCATCCATCCATCTATCCAACTATCCATCCATCCATCCATCCACTCATCCAACAATCCAACTGTCCATCCATCCAACTAACTCTCTATCCATCCATCCAACTGTCCATCCATCTATCATCCATCTGTCTATTGGTCCATCCACCCTGTTTCCAACCATCCATTCAATTCTTACATTCCCAAAACTGGAAGTTTAGTTCTGTTTGCTACATCACTTCAAATTCAGGAAAACAAATAGAATTCAAGACGTTAGTCAACCTTGTTCCTTCCATTCATAAACAGCTATGTGACCGCTTATAACGGCACAGAACATGTTTTAGCTGTACATCTGAAGACATGAAACAGAGAAACATGATGCAACAGGCATCATGAACTCGTTCCACGGGTCCCGTCGCACCCAGAGAACGACAACATATGCATTACTAATTACCATTACAAAAAACATGATTCTGGAGCAGAGCTGACAGATCACTTGCAACAGAAACACAGCGAGTCCAAGCATGGCATGATCTCCTCACAGGCGTCAAGAGTTTTCAGACTCTCAGAGATGAAGAGGGCCAGTTGTAAAGGGAACGCCCAACACTGAGACACGCAAACAGCCAAATCCTTCTTTAACACAGCAGCTCTTGATGAATGACTGGGGACAGCGCCGTTGCCAGGATCCGAGACTGGCCAAGTCCATGGAAAGGAAAAGAGCAGGTCTTTTGTTGCATTTGAGCACAAAAACAAAGCGGCTTTGCTTTTAAAGCACAGTGTATCTCCTCTTTGAAGCCCTCTGACATCCTCATTAACTCGGGGAAAGAACTTGTGAAGCAAAATGAATTTTTGTTTTGCCTTGTTAATGTTGTTCTTCTTGGCTGAACTTCACTCGGCTTATTCTAAACACCAGCTTGACACGTTTTCACTTCAATGACATAGAAAACTTCAAATACATAGCAACTGGTGAGAAATTAGCAATTGGCTATTAATAAAATAACTATGTTGAAATTCAGCAAAAAATGTAAAATTCACGGAAGACTCAAAATGTACTTCAATCGAGTTTGCTGTTGATAAACTATCAATTCAACACAAAATATTATTCAACTCAGATTTGTATCAAGCAATTAAAGTGATCTTATTTTTTTCAACTTTTATTTATATTTAAATAAAAAATATTTTTCTTGCAAAGCAGTAATGAGGTATACAAATACTTTACGTTTTAAACTTTAACAAAAAAAAACAACAACTTGTAAACATTATAATTTTTTTGAATAAAAAAGTAATTTTCTTGCATCAAAGCAATGATTTATAAATACTTTTTAAAACATGAAAACATTACAAATATTTAAATAAAAATAGCCAACTATTTCTTCTTGGGTTGTAGTAATGACACATATATACTTTACCTTTTAACACATGTCAACTTTACAAATACTTAAATAAAATACCACTATGTTTTGCATTGAAACAATGTTTACGTTTTTAAATTTGTAAACATTAAGAACATTTAACACTTTACAAATATTTTAGTAAAACAAAACATTTCCTTGCAATGCAGTAATGAGATAAATACATTGCCTTACTTTTTAAAACTTGGAAACATAAATTGTTAAATCAAATACTTCATGATTTATAAATAGTTTTAAAAACATTACAAATATTAAAATAAAAAAGTTTTTTTTTTCTTGCACTGCAGTAATGATGTGTGTCACATGTGTAATGTGTGTGAACATGCAAAATGAACTTCGATAGAGTTTGTTGCTGCTAAACTAATAATGCAACACACACATATTACCAAACTCAGATTCCTCACAAGAAATCAAACCTTTAAAACAGCCGAGCCCTGTCTTTCTCTCTTTCTAACTGTCGCTCATCGTCTGCTCTGCCTTCATCATGTCTGTCTTTCTCAGTAGAAGCAGTGTTGTGTGAACGAGCGTCATGCATCAGTGTGTGATGATTCAACACCGGACACGTCTGTACCGTCAGACCCCGACAGAGACTCAATATTACTGTTACCATAGTAAACTGGAGAGTATGCATCACATTTACACAACACTGCTGCTGCTGCATACATCGAATAATAACAGCATGTTTCGTTTTTAACAAAACAGGTCTTATTTCACATCAAAATCAAATATGTGTGTCCTACTGCACAACACTACATCCTTTACACACAAATCAGCACAACAAATACTATCATGATACTTTAACCTTACTCTTCAAGTTTGGTAAACTTTATGAAGATAGAAGCATAAATCCTTTAACTTTACTTTGTATAACTTTCAAACTTTACAGGTATTTAAAAATATGTAATTTTTTTACATTGCAGTAAAGAAAGACATAAATACAGCATCCCTTATATCTTATTATACTGACACAATGAGACATGTTTTGTGTATCTTGTATCTCTCCCAGTCTGTTTCTTTCATCAGCCCTTTCTGCTAGTGATTTAAGGTTGAACTATGACCTGGATGTGTTTCTGACAGTTTCACAGCCTTACCTTTGAGCACTGCTTGTGATTCTGACACCAAACCAATGATCCATTGCCCTGAAAAGAGAGAAAAACATCATAAAAGCACCTGAAATCACATCAGATATAAAACAGGTTGGAAAAGTCAAAGCCGGAAAAAAAGTTTGAATGATTAAAGCAAATCAGTTCATTCTAGTGAATCGATACAACACCAAAAAAATGGTGTCAGAATAAAAATGTTCTGTTAAACTGTTAGTTCCAGTGAATCGACTCCAAACACTAAACATCTTCCATCCACTACAGTTTGAAACAAATCGTGGCTTTGTTCTCGTTTCCACAAGCATCTGAACAGGCAAACTTCACGGCTCTGTAAACCAAAAGTCTGCTTAAGTTCAATGTCAAGTTCAAAGGAATCTGGAACAATGTAATCCAGTGGAAATTCCCCGTGAAACCTTGGAAAAGAACTTATCATTAAAGGAGTTAATTTGCCATCCCGTCCCGGAGGGTGTTGTGCTCTCGATGTCAAGGATAACGGTCAGCGGCTTCAAAGAGGGGAAGAGCCTCCAATGAAGAACACGTGCACTGCTGAAGATGTTTGTGATGCTTTAATGGAACGATAACGTGCGTCTTCAATCAGAGACAGCTGCTCTACCGGATCAGATATGATAATTGGATGATTTTTATGTGACTGTAAATCAGACAATAATAGCTGCATCTCATCAGCTGCAGGAGCTTCGAACCGAAAAAAAGCGTTTCACAAAACATAATGAGCTGCCTCGCACCTACACGATCGGACAATTCATCAGAAGAAACCCAATATCAAGATAAGATTGTGATTGAATTCAATAAATATGTGCACTTCGTGTTTCAGAGTGAACTCAACATGCGGCAAACCTTTTCCAGATTCTTCTAATGAGAAGCATTTATCAACCAGAGACCAGCTTTTAATGTACTCTCTGTAGAAGTCTGTCAGAATAAAAGCTTGGAAATAAAGAAATTAATTACAAATAAAAATAAATATTAGGATTTCAATTTTACAACTGTAATGTAAAATTAAACTATTATTATTAATATTACTTATTAAATAATAATATAATAGTAATATTTCTTATTTAGTTTTTTATCATTTCTATTTGTAATTATTTTAATTGTATTTATTTGTATTTAGTAGTAACATTACTACTAAATACCATATTAATTTAATCACAAAATATTGGTCAAATTATAATCACTGCAAACCTTTATTTTATATATATATATATTATTTTTTATAGATTTTTCATTTTATGTAATTTTTTTATTGATTTTCTATTTCTTTTTATTTACAGAATTCATTATTTATTGTAATTTCTTTTTTTTTTTTTTTATATATAAATGCAATTAGTTTTTTTCCTCAAATTTGTGCAGCTAAGGCAATACAATAATTGCACAAACAAACAATTTGCATAAGGGATTTATCGATGAATTACTAACCTAAATAAAGCACATACTAACTTATGAAGGCATAACCAAACATGATATAAAAATAATCAATCAGAATTGTGTAGAACCGTTGAATTTCTGCAGAAATCTAAGGGAATGTATTTTTATAAAAGCTCTGGGGAATCTGCGATCATGCTGAGCCGAGTCACTCGACTGAGACCCTGACACCTCTCCAGACCCATCAGAGGTCTGACAGCAGTCCTGGACACTCGTGGGATGTTGACCCAGCTGTCGCTGACCTCGCGCTGATAATTATAGGTCAGCATTTTAACCCGGTGGAGAGTCAAGGGTATTCCTGGAGCGTTTAAGCCTTGGGTTTTAAAGCTCACAGATTTACAATCAGTCACTGAGAGATTTGTGTGTCAGATCAACTCTAATCCAGCGAGGAACTAAACACAACATCGTCCTGAAGGATAAACTCGACATTCACATGAGTGTGTTCAGCAGACGCTCTTATCCGAAGAGACTTACAATAGAGGAATAGAAAGAATTCGTCACAGAGCCAGCAGTGTTCACTCGGGTTTAAGAGGAACATCCGAGAAACCCTGGAGAAAACACTTCTGAGATTAAATCAAGACAAATTTACCTGTAAACTACAGGAAGAGTCTGACGGAGAGGTGGAACAGTAGATGGATGGATGGATGGATGCACAGATGGATAAATGGATGGACGGTAGGGCTGCATGATAATCATCGCGCGATATGTAATGTGCATCTTGTCAGTAAAGCCGGTTCTGTAGTCAGAGGTAAATTCCATCAGGTGCATGATCTTACATTGAGCCGCATTCACTACGCAGAGCCGTTGTTCACTGATGAGCTGCACAAAATCGGCTTCGGAATTTTCCACTGATTACAGGACTGGCTTTACCGACAAGATACGCAAGACATACTGCGCAATGATTTTTGTGCAGTCGTAATGGATGGATATATAACTAGATTGAAGGATGGAGAAATAGATGTACCGATGGAATAATGGATGGCTGGATGGATTGATAAATGGATGGACGAATGGATGATGGACAGATGGATGAATGAATAAATGGATGGACAGATGAATTAATGGACGGATGAAGGGATAGACGAATGGATGAAATGTCGGATGGACAGAATGAGAGAAGGACAGAATGATGCCATATCTTTCAGAAACTAAAGGTTGTTATTTTCTGTGATCTGGCGCCCGTCAGACACACAGAGACAGATGAGCTCTTCAGCTCTGTGCAGAAGTGCTGCGGTCGGCACGTGTCACATGTTAAGTGCTCTAGTTAGTGTGCTTTACAGTCAGCAGCAGGTGCTCTTCTCGCTCACATTGTTCTGAGCTGAGTTCTTCTGGCTTTTATTGGCATTGCTGAGATGCTTTAATCAGAGCGCTGCTTTAGGCCAGTGTTTAACACGACACAGCTCTTAAATCCATTCCATACGCCTCATTCAGCAGACGGCTGTGAGCAAAATAAACCATTGTCATCCATCATTTTGTCAAACCTTCAGTCTAATGCTGTTGTCCTAAAGCAGGGCTTTTCGATCTTTTAGACCCGTTACTCTTTGAAGATTAGTATTATAAATATATCTAAATATTATTCAATAAAAAAAAACAGTATTTAGTTAATATATTCTTTGTACTCATTATAGCACTGTACTATTTTTTTGCACTTATTTACACTTTTTTTAAACAAAATGTTTCTCATATTGATCCTAAAGTAGGGATTTTTGATCATTTATTCTCTGAAAATATTATTATTATTATAAATACATATTTATATTCTTCTCCAAAATTTTTATTAAGTTTATATGTTAAATAATATTAAATAAAAAAAAGAAATTTTCCCTACTCATTATAGCACTTCATTATAAAATAACATGTATATGTATGTGTTTGTTTATTTATTTAAATACACGCATTCATATTTTATTTATTCAAATGTTTTAATGAATTTTTAAACAATATTTTATAAACAATATTTTAAGATTTTATCATTTTTATAAACATATTTTTATTAAGTATTTAATTCACTCGGTTATACAAAGATATACATTGCTGCTCAATATTATTCAATTGCTGGTTGAATTTCAGAAAAAAAATATCTAACCTTAATATATTATCAAAGATATACCCAAACAACCTTTCCTCCATATCCAGAATGCTTTAAAATGTATTTACAGTCATATAACATAATACGCAGAGCATCCATATCATTGAAATTGCAAAACTAAAACAAAACCACCAAGGAGGAGACATTTTTGTCAGGATTGGGCAACATGCTGGTAAATCAGCAAACTCTTATCAGCGTTTCATAGAGCGCGAAAAATATACAGATGCCACATTCCGGAGATAAACGGGCTGTAAAGTGGAAATAATGCAGTCTCGGGCTGTTTAAAGAACCATTATTGCTTAGATAAGTTGAGCTGAAACACACCCCACACTCACAGCGGCCAAAGAGCAGAAGATCTCACCCACACCGATTATATTCTCAGCTGAATCTGAGAGTGTGAATCAGCACAAGACTCCATTCACGTCTCTGCTAATGAAACCCGCACACATAACGAGCTGCTGTGTTTGATTCTCTTTCCAAGTTGTTTCATATCAAAGGCCCTTGACAAGCGTCGCGGCACGACTTCTTTCCAATGTTTGTCTTTCCTTTGGATCAGAACGCACGTCCCTCGAGCCGAACGGAGGGAACTAATGGCTTAATTTAAAACGCAATAATTTTTACGACGTCAAGCGCGCTCGCAGGACTCTCTGACACACCTTTGGCTTTATACGTCCACACATAAATAATTCCACACGCAGCAGATGCTTTCCCGAACAGAGCCGGTCTTTCAGCTCGCAGAGGCTGGATTTACAGCCGGGTGTTTCCCTCTGTCCGCTTCCCAATCACCGATACATAAATACTCTCCAATAGCACAATAAAACCTCCAGAAAGCTTCATTTTACTGTTTTGATGACCTGCGCTGACACACTGTTATTTGGGACATTAACTTTCTGAGTTTCAAAAAGTGGCTTGGATAAATTAAAGAGACATATTTTTTACTAATCTAACAAACAGATTCAGTACTAATCTGAACAATTAGATGGATGGATGGACTGTAGAATAATGGATGGATGGATGATAGAACTATGTATAGATGGATGGAAAGAGAGAGAGTTGGGTAGATATACAGAAGAATGGATGGATGGATGGATAGATAGATGATAGAACAACAGATGAATGGATGGATGGAGGGATGGAGAGAAATGGATAGATATACGATGGATATACAGAACAACGGATGGATGGATGGATGGATGGATGATAGAACAACAGATGGAGGGATAGATGGATGGATGGACTGTAGAATAATAGATGGATGGATGATAGAATAATGGATGGATGGATAAAAAAATAGATGGATGGATGGAGAGAGAAATGGAAAGAAATATGATATTCAGAACAACGAATGGATGGATGATAGAACTACGTATAGATGGATGGAAAGAGAGAGAGTTGGATAGATATACAGAAGAATGGATGGATGGATGGATGGATAGATAGATGATAGAACAACAGATGGATGGATGGATGGATAGATAGATGATAGAACAACAGTTGGATGGATGGATGGATGGATGGATGGATGGATGGATGATAGAACAACAGATGGATGATGGATGGATGGGTGGATAGATAGATGATAGAACAACAGATGGATGGATGGATGGATGGATGGAGAGAAATGGATAGATATACGATGGATATACAGAACAACGGATGGATGGATGGATGGATGGATGATAGAACAACAGATGGAGGGATAGATGGATGGATGGACTGTAGAATAATAGATGGATGGATGATAGAATAATGGATGGATGGATAAAAAAATAGATGGATGGATGGAGAGAGAAATGGAAAGAAATATGATATTCAGAACAACGAATGGATGGATGATAGAACTACGTATAGATGGATGGAAAGAGAGAGAGTTGGATAGATATACAGAAGAATGGATGGATGGATGGATGGATAGATAGATGATAGAACAACAGATGGATGGATGGATGGATAGATAGATGATAGAACAACAGTTGGATGGATGGATGGATGGATGGATGGATGGATGGATGATAGAACAACAGATGGATGATGGATGGATGGGTGGATAGATAGATGATAGAACAACAGATGGATGGATGGATGGATGGATAGATAGATGATAGAACAACAGATGGATGGATGGATGGATGGATAGATAAGATAGATAGAACAATGAATGAATGAATGAATGACGCATTTATATAGCGCTTTACTGTGTATTGCCATACACCCAAAGCGCTTTACAATC
>JAUMHG010000048.1:2996715-3022435 GCA_032359395.1 Enteromius anoplus
GTTCAACATCAGAAAGCGTATCCTGTTTGTTTTCTTTAAACGCATGTTTTGTTGATAATGTGAGTACACACAAACTACGCTTCCTGTACAGTTCCGGATGATATATTACTCTTACCTTTATGAGCAAAAACGAAGTTTCGCATCGCACCAGCACCTCCATGTCGTTCCGCTTCAGCTTTCATTCTCCACACAAACGACTGGTTAAACTAATATTGTGATATGCGTTCTCACGGTTTCACAGACAAGCCTTAAGATAGTCACAGACTACGTGTTTGAGCTGTCTCAACTGAAAACATCCTGCTCTGACATCTCTTAAAATATTATTAAAACAGTGTTCTGTGTCAAGATACACAGCTGTAATGTTTTCTTCCAAAGCATTGTTGTAAAGGTTGCTTAAATACCTTCTTTAACTAAGGCCTTGTCCTGGCTTTAGCTAAACCATGTTTGTGAAACCGGGCCTTCAAGTTTTTATATCTATGGGGTTTTTAATTGAAATGGTGATGACTTGAGAAGGTTAAATTGATCTGTCTGTTGCTTGGTCGTTACTTAAAAAAACAAAAACTTGAATTTAACAAAAAGTGTTCCAAATATATTTCTAAACTAACTTTATAAACGAAAGAAACGAAAATAAATGTAATCACTTTGTATTAAAAACAGCAGCTGTGTAGCGGCCAGTAATTCTGATGAGCTGTCGTACAAGGTCTGGGGGGGGGATATAATTGATCTATGTTTATTTATAAATAAATGTATTACCGTGCCATTTTTTTCGTTCTTCCTTTATTTAAATATCCTCCCTCGGAAGCTTCGAATATTCGGTGCTGATTACTGCCGAAGCTCAAGAAATGGTATTGGGACCAGCCCTAATTTATAGAGCTGGTGAGTTTTTAACACAGTTTGTGAAACCAGGCGCTAGATCAGACAGGAATTAAACAGAGTTTGTGTCTTTTTTTTGCATAATAAAATATACAATTCTGGGAATGTGGGCTGTTTTTGTAGGATGTGCAGCTTCATTATCATCCCCAGACCTACAGAGAATCAGGCGTTTCTTTTTTATCTGATTTTGGGAAACTTTTCTTTGGTGTCTTTTGCTGATTTTTATTTGTTGACACTTCTCAGAATTTGTCCATAATTTATTTTTAATCATTATGGGATTGCATTGTCTGCAAAAGACACAATTTAATTAGTTGACACTAATTAAAGTTTTTAAATGGTAAAGGTTTTATGAATTTAATTGATTATACATGCCCTTTAATTATTCATATTAAATTAAAACATTAAAATTAAATACAGAAAAAAATGTATGGGGGGAAAAAAACGCCACCACAATTAAAAAAAATTAATAAAAAAACGAAAGCACATTTTATAGGGCCTGAAAATGTCATTTTTGTTAAACTTTTAATACACACATTTAACACATAAAATATAAATTGTATGGTTTCAATTAATTACACAAGCTTTTTTTATTACTGTAATTTAACCCTTTTAAAAATGGTAATTAAAAGAAAGAAAAAAGGGGAAAGTCAATTTGGGGAAAAAACTAAACCCAAAATATGCTGAGAGGGTAAGACTCACAATATTGTTTAAGTATATAGTCAATGCAATAAATAGACCAAATATATTTTGCAGCAGGAATCCTTAATGGAGTCAGATGAGTTTGATTTCCATGCCTAATCTCCATTCATCCTCATGTGGAGATCACATCCACTCCCACGCTGCAGCTTGCCTCGCTGTTATAAATAGCTTTAGATTTGCTCAGAGTAGTAAATCATCACAAGTCGACTGAGTTAATGGGTAATAGGATTGAAGTGAGAGAGTTGTGGTCTTGGGATTTTCTCCAGGATTCGAGCAAATCCTTCGGCGTTCACTCCAAATCCAAATCCGTCTGAGAGAGAGAGAGATGCCAAGATGGCCTACTTCTTCTGAGACGGAGACTGTGAGAGCTCCCCGCGCCTCGTTTCTGATCAAATCTATACAATCAGTACATGAAGACTTAATGACGGTCATGTTTTGTGTCTGTTTGAACTCCTCTTTAGGGCCGTGTGCTGATATAAACCTCTGCATTGAGTTCTCCAACAAAACTGATATATTGTTTGACATTAACTCTATAATTCAGCAAGCATGCTTTAGGTTGCTCAAGAGTGCCGGTATAGACAGTTCTATTTCAAATAAATGCTATTTTTAAACTTTTGAACTTTCTATTCATCTGCGCATCCGTTTTTAACTCTGATAATAATCAGACATGTTTCTCGAGCAGCAGATCATCATATCAGAGTCATGTGACTGGAGCAATGATGCTGAAAACACAGCTGCGCATCACACAAATAAATGACACTTTTAACACATTCACCTAGAATTTTTGATCAGATAAATGTGGCCCTGGTGAGCAGGCGAGACACATTTTTGCTCACTCTTGTGTGCATGTATAGCATTGAGTCCAATACAAACAAACCTATACCCTGTTGTGTCTAATGTAAGTGTGTGTCTGGACGTGAAGGGCTGTAATATGTGACTCGTAGCTGCCTGTTGATACGATGCACAGGTTTTTTGCGTCTTTATGGCAACATTGTTATTTCAGACATCATTAAGGTTGAATTCCATGTTGGTCATTGTTAATGTGGCTGCAGATGAATGAGGTTTGTGTTTGTTCAGATCGGCTGCTGTTGTTGAGTATCGCTACTACTTTTATTGATACCACTTACCGATCCAGTACGTTAACAGTACTCTTACTACTTGTTGTGTTTTTAATATACAAAAAACTAAATGAGAACAGAATTAACAACCCTTATTTAAAAAAAAAAGTAAAGTAATAATCTGTAGCCTAACAAACAACAATGTCTGAACAAATATTACACATGATTATAAAACAAATAAATGAAGAGCTATTTTCCTGTTAAAGAATGGACAGTGTTTAGAGTCGGGGCATACAGGTAGAACGTAAGGAGACTAACAGTTTTTAACCATTTCACTGCAGCTTTAACCGAAAAGGTTGCTAAATGTTTGTTTTATTAAAACACATTCACATGAATGATTTAACTGTGTTTGGGATTAAAAGTAAGTTTGCAGTGTTCACAGTTAATATATTTCATCACTATAAATACATGTTTAAGGAAAGCTCTGCTTTATATCTTAGTTTTCTCTGTTTTCTATTATCTCCTGCTTTATTTCTTAATATGCATAGTTTATTATTATCCATCTCTTTGTAAATGCAGTACTGTAAAGACAATTTAGTTTTAAAATGTATTTAGGCAACTGCAGAAAAAATGCTCTAAATATTTGACTATTTTTTTGATGCAACCAAAATATGTGTTTCTGTGATTATTGTGGAAGACTGCAATCATAAGTAATTATAAATGTTTTCTTATGTGCAATTGTTTTATTTTAAAAGCTGTGCATGGAACCTGTTCTTCTGTCAGATGCAGTTAATGAGTAAAAACGAGCTGTCCTGATTCAGTGTCTGCGCTCAGATGAGATGTTGACTGGTTTGTTGTCAGTGATGTTATTCTATCGTTTCGTTTTGTTGGTTATGAAATAAAAGGTCTCTCACCTCAGAAAGTGAACTACCCTGTCCTGCTAGATGTTATGCGGTCTTTGTTGCACATATAAATTTGTGTTGTTTTTATTTTCTAACTGTATATATATATATGTATATTACTGCAAATTGGAAAAGGTGAAAATATGCCAGGTAATGGTTATTTAACAATAAATAGGAAATGTATTTTTCTGCAGTACTGATAGCAGAATCGTTAACGTCAGAGTTTATCGATACTTCAGTCTTTTAAAATTTAGCAGCGATTAAAGTGCCCCTATTATGCCATTTTAAAGGTGGCTAATATTGTTTTATGAGTGTCTTAAAACAGGTTTATGTGTGTGCAAGCTCAAAAAACACTTTAGTTTTCTCTAAAAATAGATTTAATTTTACCCCGTTTCTAAATAATTCGTAAACGACTCGTGTGAAGCAGTTTGAAGACTCAGTTCCTCTAAACCCCTCCCTCCCGTGATCCCTCGCTGTGATTGTTCAGATGGTGCAGTCCGTTATGATTGGTCTACCACTACAGCGCTCCACAGAGGTGTCTGAGAGAACATGTCAGCTACTGTGTTTAGTAAGGGACTACCGTGGAAAGTGCTCGCTATTTGCTTTAGTAAACACAACTACGTTGTGAACCTCAGCATTGTATAATACACAACACTGCGTTAAACACTAGAAAATATAATCATCAACTATTAATCTTACTTACAGGTAGAAGTTCAGAGGAGCAAGCAGCTCCAAATAAACTGGGCTCTGATCCTTCTTTTAAGAGCAAGTGTTTGGTGAATCTCTCGTTGTACTCCAGGATTGGAAAAGTGACGTGAACACAACAAGAGACTGTACTGCTGAGGTGTTGTTGAAAAAAATGAATGTTAATCACTCACTCTTTTGTAGATTCATTTTTCAGAAGGGCATATAAAACAAATTAACCGTTACAGGATACAGTGTCTTCTTCACATGATGTAATCCACACGGAAACTGTACTGTTTGTGGGCGGGGCAAGTTGTTCGTGAGGTATAACGTGGGCGGACATTATGCAAAATATGTTACCCAGTGACGTGTCTCAGTAACAGAGAAAAGATTCAATTCGCTGACGCGAATGTGAGCCGACTCTTTTTTTTGATAGACAATAACTTTATTAATCGTGCACTGTCAGCGTCACAACTTTGCAGATAGTTTATGTTCACTTACAGCTACATGACACACTGCATAAACAATCATGTCTTAAAAGGGGCACTTTAAGTACAGCGTTTCGGCACCCATCCCTATTGTTGAGTTAGTAACTGGTTTATGTTATAGTCAGTATTTACATGAAATGGTTTTGTTTGAAGAATATTAGCTTGTGTTTGCTGATCAGTGTTTGGGCACGCTTGTGTAATTGTCTGTGATTTACAAAAGTTAAAATAACTAGTTCTGTCACAATTACTAACAATTTGATCATTATCAATTATTCCATCGCAATTCTAAAAGAGAACCTCAATAATTGTGCCGATTATTCAATCAGTCTGTTCACCCAAAATGAGGAAAGTTTAAGCACCTAAAGGAACACTAAGCAGCTCTGGAAGACACCAGTACACAGTTATTATGTGATGTCATAAAAACCCCTGTTAAATCTGACAGCTGCGTTCAGCTCTGGTTTGTCCAGTAATGAATGCAGTGATTCAGCAGCAGAAGTCCATCATCGTGGAGATGGCGTCTTTCAGTTTTGTGTGTTCATTAGTCTCATGCGACCCGCGTGTTTTTACGCCGCTCAGGAGAAAATGGCTGCTGCTTGCAGATCCTGAGAGCACATCTGTCAGAGGAGACCAGCCAGGAGAAAATGAGGCTCTACAGCCTCGCATGCGTCTCGTCTCGCCCGTCCTGATTTCCACATCAATCAGTCCTGCGGTTACTTTTGACTCCACGCTTGTGACAATTTCATCCTTCCTTTATTTAATACCTAGCTTGCGTTCATTCAGCAGGATTGTTGTTAGTGTCTAAGGACCTGCTGACGTTAACCATTTAATGACCTCTGTGGATGATCTTTTTTATTTATTCTCTTGGTTTTGTCACCAGGGTATTATAGTTAGCTGAAAATAAAAGCATTAAAATAAAACATTTTTGTTAAATATTAAAAAAACTAAAATGTTAACTGAAATAAATTAAATATAAAAAAACTAAACTGATTTTATGTCTTCTAGTGAGGCGGCGTTTCTCATTTTTTAGTTTAACTCGGTGTAATAAAATAAATAAAACTGAAATAAAAATGTATTAAAAACTGCATAGACCAAAATAATAATGTAAATAAATAAAAATGACCAAAAAAAATTTAAATAAAAAAAAGTATATATAGAAACTAATTTAAAATATTAGTAAAATTATAATATAATAATAATAATAATAATAGTAATAGTAATTCAAGCCGTAAGACTAAAATGATTAATAAATATTTATATTTTACAGGTTAAATAGAAGATTATTTGACTATTATTAATAATATTAGATTATTTTGGTGTGTGTTATTTTTTTTATGATTTATAGAAAAAAGCTTGTTCAGGATCCTTAATTAATTTTAACTTGGTTTTATTGTTTAAATCCCTGGATTTACATCAAATGTTCAGCTAGGCTTTCAATATCAAACTGTAAAGCTTGTGTGAGAACAGTAATTAATGTGTGTGTGTGTTATGAACGTCTCTGTGACGGATTGATCTAGGGCTGTTTCCTGTAATCAAACACTGCTCTGCTGTTCAGTCACACTTCAGGAAGCTCCTGGTTTATTTCTGGAGCGCATTAGTCAGCAAAAGCAGCCGAGATGCACATGAGGTGATGCA
This sequence comes from Enteromius anoplus, assembly GCA_032359395.1. Taxonomy (NCBI): domain Eukaryota; kingdom Metazoa; phylum Chordata; class Actinopteri; order Cypriniformes; family Cyprinidae; genus Enteromius; species Enteromius anoplus. The sequence goes on from JAUMHG010000048.1 coordinate 3,003,052, forward strand.
TCTATTTATCCTGTGCAGTGAACCCCAGTCGTCTACAGCTCGAGGACACTGGCTGGGATTGAACACTCGTCTGTCTGTCAAATTAGTGAACGCTTGTGAAGCCGTTTGTCTCGTTGATCACATCAGGCTACTTCTGAAGTCACATGATGGTGTTTTGTAGTGGAATCATATGTGTGCAATGTCCAAAAAAAAACCAGGAATACTAGTATTTTGTAATAATCAGAAACTTTTTTTGGAGGAATTCTTATTATGGATTATTATTTTATTGTACTTACAAAAAAAGTTACTGTAGGTGTATTTTATTCTGGCTGGTTTCTCACGGTGAGTTTCGGTGTGTATGTATGAAGTCATCTTCTGTGTGAAGTAAAGGTCTGTAGGGACGCCGTCTCATGTTGAATTCCCCGGATCGAGTGTATTTGTGGGTCTCTGTGTTGATTGATGACTAGCTGCAGGTTCCCATGATAATTCCACTCTTCTGTATGAGTGTTAACAGTCATATCTTCCAGACTGAACCTAATGAGATCCACCGAACACAGACTGAACACACTGATCATGAGACAGTAACTCACGCCTCAGCCCTGCTGGAGGAGTTTAGAACTACACCGTCCTGCTGCCAAAGAGCGTCTTTATTTATAGATTGATAATCAAGTACATCTGATGAAATAAATCTTCTTCCAAAATGTCTGCATTATATTAAGAGTACAAATGTCTGAGCTCATTAGAGTAAATAAAAACTATAGAAATAAATCTTCTTCCATATATATACACACACAGAATTTATTTAATATATACAACATATAATTAAAAATGTAATAAAATAAAATATAATTGTACTAAAAATATAAAGTAAAGAATGCTATGTTTAGACAGCTATGTTTAATGAGACATTGCCTTTTGTGTATATATAATATGATATAAAAGATACTGGATTTTAGCTGTTTAGTTGTTGTTTTTTTGTCAATTTTATGTTTTAGTTGTTTTGAATATTATTTTGTGTTAGTTGTTTTTATTGCTATAAAAACTTTTTTTATGAATTCATAAAAAAAATAATATATATATATATATAGTTTTTAATCATTTCATTTTTGTTCTAGTTATTAAATTAGGCCTTAATTAAAAAATGATATTACTTCAAATTCAGTTATCATTAATTCCAGTTAATGAACATGTTAATTTTAATGCTGTTGTCATTCTCTCCTTTAATGCCATGGTACAAGCCCTACAGACTCCTAATAATGTAGCGTGTGATTTCCAGAACGATCCCATTCATAAGTCCGATATTAAATATATGAATGTTGTTTCCCGCAGGGGCCGATTGAGAGCTCCAGCGTCGCTCATCCTCTGAGGTTGAGCTAAAATGAGCATTACCAGTGATGAAGTCAACTTCCTGGTCTACAGATATCTGCAGGAGTCAGGTAAAGATGAGATGAGCTCATGTTTAGTGGCACGTTTCCACAGGGGTTGTAATAAAGTGGCGTTCTCTTTGTGCTGCAGGTTTCTCTCACTCCGCGTTCACGTTTGGCATCGAGAGTCACATCAGTCAGTCCAACATCAACGGGACTCTGGTGCCTCCTGCTGCCCTCATCTCCATCCTGCAGAAGGGCCTTCAGTACGTGGAGGCCGAGATCAGCATCAACGAGGTGACCATTCTTGACAACACCATGGTCTAAAGTTTTCATTAACATTGATATAAAATAAAATCTGTTGATTTTAAATGCTTGACACGATCAATACATTTGGTAAATGCACGTCAAAAGATCATTTAATACAGTTAATAAAATATTAATAAACAAACGTAAGACAATTGTATAATGCAAATACATTCCTCTAGTTCTGTCGAACTCTATATTTGGAGTAAAATAGTAAATGCTGAGAAATTGGCATTTATTTGTTTTATTTTATTTAAAAATGAACACAAACTGATGTAAATGTCATCAATGAAGAAATCCAAGCCCAGGTGATATTCCTGCTCTAGATGAGCCGTTTCTGTCGGTGTGTTTGTGTCACTTCGGCTCGTGTTTGACTGTAGTCTTGTGTCTGGATGTTTCAGGATGGCACCGTGTTCGACGGCCGGCCGATCGAGTCTCTGTCGCTCGTGGACGCCGTGATGCCAGACGTGGTTCACACCAGACAGCAGGCGTTCAGAGACAAACTGGCCCAGCAGCAGAAAGCCAACATCTCCATCAGCTCCAGTGCAGCTCAGTCCCACGCCACCAAGAACGGAGAAACGGCGCTCAACGGAGAGGAGAACGGCTCCTACACGCTCGGTACGTCATGTATCTGACTGAAAAACAGGAGGGTGTGAGGCAGAGCAGGCCAGGAACATGCTTTAAGTACAGATGGGAAGTCTGAATGAGGTCATCTTTAAGTCTGCATTGATATGATCCAGTTCAGAAGAACAGCACACAGAACAATACGTCATCTTTCACTATCAGCTCCGTCTCAGTGAACTGTGTCTGTTTCTCCTCTCTCAGATAATCACGTGGAGACAATGGAGGTGGACGGAGAGGTCCAGATTCCCGCCACAGTGTTGAGGGGTCACGAGTCGGAGGTCTTCATCTGCGCCTGGAACCCCGTCACTGACCTCTTGGCCTCAGGGTGAGTCCATCTGACCTCTGACCTCGAGAGAGTTTGTACGACTCTGGAACAACTTGAATTTCTTCTAATTGTTTTATAAAATTACACGAGAGACATAAATATTTGAGCCCATAATTATTGAGATTATTGCCTGAAGAGTGCACCGTTTTATTTGTGTTGCTCGTTCGGCAGCTCTGGCGACTCGACGGCGAGGATATGGAACCTGATTGAGAACAGCAGCAGCGGCTCGACTCAGCTGGTCCTGCGCCACTGCATCCGAGAGGGAGGTCAGGACGTGCCCAGCAACAAAGACGTGACCTCGCTGGACTGGAACGTGAGTCGCTGATGATCTTCATAAAGTCACTGAAATCCAGTCGAGCCGTCACAAAACCTAATATTCCTTTTCACATCGAGATTATCAGCGGCGCACAAGATGCAGTGACTGCTACGTAGGCGGTTTGTTTTTGTGCAAGAACTGCTATATATTTTCATTCTAAACATTGCAGAAAAAGTGCATTATTGTGGATGTTTTTTACATCAAAACTGAAAGAACATTTCGTTGAGACGCAGCACATGTATCTGGTCTCGATGTTTAGAAATGAATGCAAGTTCTAGTTTTATAAAAACACGTCTCCAGACGTCTGACTGCTTCTCCTGTTTCTAAATGAAAGTACGTACTGTTTGGTTTTCAGTCCATCTGAATTATATTAATTTAATACATATAAACATGATGATATTTTGTTTCTAATTGTTTAAGCTACTTAATTTGTTATGATTTAAAACATTATTTTAAACATGCGCTTGTATTATGTGTCAGTAATATTCTGCTCGGTGCGCCCTCTTGTGGCCTCAGGACAGAAGCTTTTTCCCTCCTGATTGAAATTATGCTTTTTAAATCAAATATGACAGCCCTTAAAAACCAAACCAAACAAGCTTTTAAATGAGCTAACACAACTAAACAATAACAACATCAATTATTTTTATATTGTTCATAATTATAACACTTTTCTTTAGGAATCATGACTCTCACAATCTTGGAAAACTAGGAAGTGTGAGGGATTGTCAAGTGATGTTTCCAGACCTGGAAAATAAATAATCTTGAACTTAAAATGTTAGTTTTTATGAGTATTGGCTACGTTTCCTAGTTTTGTCAAGCCTTAAAAAAATCTTGTAAAGTTAATATTATATAACTATTTAAAAATTAATTAATTGATCTCTGAAGATCGCTCTGTTCTCTGATTCAAGATTTATATTCACTTATTTAATCTTCTGAAATTACAGAATTTAAATATTATATATAATAATATTGTTTAATAATATAATATTGTTTTATATCTTTTTTTAATTATTTAAAGTTTAACAAGATTACATTATTGCAAATAATTTAAAGTATATTTACTTTATATATATATTTAATTGAAGTTATTTTCTGTGCTATATTAAAACTAATATGAGTGAATACCAGGGAAATTAAGAATGAACTGGCCAGTAAATATTTGTGTTGCCTATGAAACTAAATGGTATTTTATTCCCCATATATTATTTCCATCTCTCTGATCTTATAAGAATGATCATCACATTGTTTTTGTTCTGAATGTATTATAACACATTTATTCATTTATTTAATAGCACTTAATTAGTCATTAAAATCAGTTTTACTGATATAGCTCTGTGCAAACTCATTTCTCTGGAGTAATTGGCGTTTCATGATGTTCCTGATCAAGTCTTGTTGTTTTCTGCAGAGTGACGGCACGCTCTTAGCGACCGGGTCTTATGATGGATTCGCAAGAATATGGACTAAAGATGGTGAGTGGAGGGACTCCTTAACATTAGCACTAACTCTGCCGCTGAGTGTCTGTCTTAACCCGACTGGTTTAAACCCGTTCACCAGGTAATCTCAGCAGCACACTCGGTCAGCACAAAGGACCTATATTTGCACTAAAGTGGAACAAGAAAGGCAACAGCATCCTGAGCGCAGGAGTGGATAAGGTCAGTGTCTGTGTTTCATTACATCGTCTGAGCTGTGCAGTGTGTTCAGAGGGAGACATGGATTTTTATTCTTTAGAATAGTTTTTAATATAAAGTAAATCATTCATTGTTTCTGTGGTTGTGGTCCTGCTGCAGACGACAATCATTTGGGACGCTCATACAGGAGAAGCCAAGCAGCAGTTCCCCTTTCATTCAGGTGAGTTTCATTTCTCTTTTAAAGCTTATTTTCAAATAAATAAATTATTATTATTTATTTAGTTTAATAAATAAATTCTCATTTATTTTTTTAAATAATTAAATTGTTAATAATAAATAATAAATCAAATTTTTTACACATTTTAGATATAAATATTAATGTGTATTAAATAAGACTATGGTTAATATACAAATTACTTGAGTACAAATAATCACTGAGTCACAGGAAATATTTAACAAATAGTATAGACGTGTTAATAATAATAATCAATTGAATTAATAAAACTGTAACAATTGAATAATGTATTAACATTTTGAACAATAACAGAGTTGCTTGTTTTTCAGGGTTTCTATGTTTGTGGTGTGGTCAGAGAAGGATTGTTTTAAAGAAAAACATGCTGCTGTACCATAGTCATATTTCTGTTATGATTTGATTCAAACCTTGAGTTTGGGGGGGGGTTAGTGAATGTGACACTGGTTTGATGAAGATGAAGATGAAGGTGGTGTGTCTGTGATCTCTCTCAGCTCCGGCTCTGGACGTGGACTGGCAGAACAACAGCACCTTCGCCTCCTGCAGCACTGACATGTGTATTCATGTGTGTCGCCTGGGCAGTGAGCGTCCACTCAAGACCTTCCAGGGGCACACGGTGAGCAGCTTACACACACACACTCAGAGACCACTCTTCTCCAGCAGCACATAAACACCTGTGTATGTTTGTTTGCAGAATGAAGTCAATGCCATTAAATGGGACCCGTCGGGGACGCTGCTGGCCTCCTGCTCAGACGACATGACGCTGAAGGTAGGGATGTGTCCTAATAATATGCATTACTTGTGTTTCTGAAGATGGAGCTGTTCCTCTGATCAGTAAAAAATGGTTTTATAGCAAATAAGGTATGAAATGTGATCAAATGTGTTTGTCTCGTGGCAGATCTGGAGTATGAAGCAGGATTCATGCTATCACAATCTTGAAGCGCACAATAAAGAGATTTACACCATCAAATGGAGCCCGACGGGCACCGGGAGCAACAATCCCAACGCTAACATGCTGCTAGCCAGGTAACATCCACTGACAACATTATCTCAGAAAATTAGGAAAAGAAATAAATTAATAAAATTACATTAGCTTAGATATACGTGTAAAACATTGTAACCGTTAATTACATTAAAATAAATAAAAGAAAAATTGAAATTAAATAAAAAATAGATGAGATGTAAACACATTTAAAGCGAGATTTAAATGAAGCTAATAAACTACTGAAAAAATAAATATTAGAGTAAAAAAAATGATTTAAGAAAAAAATAAAACGTGAATTAAAGCAATAAATCTGAGGTTAAAATAAATTAAGAGATTAGATTAAAACGACAATAAAATGGATTCAAACAAATTAATTAAAAGTAATAAATAAGTGAAAAAAAACCTACATTAAAATGTAATAACTTTTGTAATAATAGATAATAATAATAATAATAGAATAAGATGAATGGTGTGTAAGATGTGTGGTGTGTAATGCTATGAGATTATATAAACATAATAATATCTAGATAAAAATAAATGTTTAATCATTTACAAACTGGATTATAGTTTATAGACAGACATACATGGAGTAAACAGTAGTGTGGTAAGTTGGGGCGCTCCCTCACGTGAGAATGATCACATCCTTTGACTGTACGTGTTAATGAAAGCTCTGCTCCGCAGTGCCTCGTTCGACTCGACGGTGAGGCTGTGGGACGTGGATCGAGGCGTCTGTCTTCACACGCTCACGAGACACCAGGAGCCCGTCTACAGCGTGGCCTTCAGCCCCGACGGACAGCTGCTGGCCAGCGGCTCCTTCGACAAGTGTGTTCACATCTGGGACACGCTGGTGAGGACAGAGCTCCTTCAGAAACACTGTGAAGAAGGTGAAGATGAAGATGATGATGGTGTGTGTGTTTCTCCTCAGAGCGGAGCGCTGGTGAAGAGCTACAGAGGAACCGGAGGAATATTTGAGGTTTGCTGGAACAGTGTGGGAGATAAAGTAGGAGCGAGCGCTTCTGACGGATCGGTACGTCCTCTATAGCTCTGTTCATCCTTTATTACCATCGTGTAAAAATACTAGTTCAGTCTGCCTGGAGTTTAATAAATGTGTGAATGCTACGTGAAATAAGATTGATTTTCATGTCGTTTGCCTAAAATTAAATAATATTAGAGTTTTCATTACTTGAGTTCTATTTCGTTTCATTTTCATTGAAGGATGTGCTTCTGTAGTTTTCTGTTTGTTTTCACATTTATTTAAATTTCTATTCAACTGTCGATTCCTAATTTTAGTGCTTCAGCTATAAATGAATTCAGTTAATTAAGTTTTAATAAGATTTTTATTTAATTTGAATGTTTAATCTGATATAAGAGATTGTAGTATATGTGTTGTATTTCACGTTCAGCTTGAGTTGACTCCACGTACCTCGGGGTTGGTAATCTTAGAGCTTTAATTAAAATAAAAAATATATAAATTAAAAAAAACTGACTGAAGTAATAATTTCCCCCCAGTGTTGTTTAATTTCTTTGCACATTTTATATCTGTATTTCTATAGTTATTTGTGCTTCAGGTTCGATGCTAACTCTATACTGTATTCTGCACAGGGGTAATTAAGTCGAAACTCATTTAATTGAGTTATTTGTTGTGAAAAACTAATTCAGTTGGTTGCCGGAGCAACATTTCTCATTTTTATTTAATTGACATGTTTTACCTACCATTAAGGTTTGTTTATAATAATTCAGTCTTATTTCTTTATCTCCAGGAATAATGTTTAGTTAGATTTTTTTACCAGGGCGGTGTTTTTCATGTTCATCTTCATGTCAGCGCTCAATAATCAGTTTCAGTTAATAACCCAGTCTTGTTTTTTTTCAGGTGTGTGTTCTTGATTTACGGAAATAGTCCTCTCTGAATCCGGGCGCAGGATCTGAACTTGTTTCTTCCGGTTGATTGAGACTTCACCGGGAACAGAACCCAAGTGCTCAAATGTTGTAAACCAAGTCAGAGGAAGCGTCGTCTAGAGAGGGTGAGAAACGCTGCTGAGCAGCGACACGCTCGATGAAGAGGAAAGGTTTTGACGCCACTGTGTCACTCGACCCTTCATAAGTGAAGTCTGACCGTAAGAAAACATTTTTAACGTCAAGACCAGTTTTCCTTCCAGGAGAACCATAAGTACTGATCGCTTCCATCGTCAGCTGGGAAATCTCTCCAGATGTTAGATACACGGGTGTCAAAGCTCCCCACTGGATGTACATTTAATGAATGTAAAGATGTAAATGAGATCACCACACGCAGATTTTATAAACTGTGTTTATATGTTTATAAACTAATCTTTTTCCTAAAGTCTTTCGTACGTCTATGTGCTTGTTTTTTCTGATTTTGTGCTCAGGAGGCTCAGTGGTTTTGAGCAGGACGCGTGTTTTAATTCTCAGCATCACAGTCCAGTCCTAATCTCTTGCTAAAATAAATAATAAAAGCCCTCTCTTCCGTGCAGATCTGAATTCTCATTTTGTTGATCACTTTTATGCAGCCTTGCGCTGGATAACCCCGCCCCCCTGACATTTCATTGGTCCAAAATCGAGTTTCATGGCAGGTGAACTGTAATATGTTTGTCTTGGCCCTGGATCACACGCTTGTTTCCTCTAAGAACTATCATTTTATTTGATCACTGTCATTTTTGTTAAATTGGTTTAGTGAAATTAATTGTCATGAATTACGTTTTTTCCCCTTGTTTCAGTACATCCCGGTCATATTGTAGTATTTAATTCTCTCAGAAACAAATTAGTATAAAGTAAACATGAGTTACTTAGAGTGTACAGATTCTTCATTTGTGGATGTGATTTAATTAAAATTAGGGAACAAATTATTGCCATGTTTTACTAAAATAACGTAATCCTACATTTGCACAGTTTGTGTGTACTGAATACGAAACTGTTGTGGTGACCTGCCAATCAAATATTTGAACCAATGAGGTTTCTGTGTGGGCGGAGCTTCTCAACACAGAAATGGAATCCAAGCAACAAAATCTCTCGTCAGATTTAAACAGACGAGAAGGTGAATTATTATTATTATTAAACAGACACTGTTTGTTCATCACATTCTCACATCTGGTCTGAACGAGATGCGTGGTGCATGTAACTGCTGAGCTCTGTGTTTGATGAGCTGACCGGTTAGTCCTGCTGTGATCACCCTGACCGCTCCGTCGTGTGCGTTTAACTTCCAAACTTTTATCAATAAACACTTCTGGAGGGTTTTTATTTGGCATGTATTTGAAATGCATGGAAAGCGTTGCGTTTCTGTGTGCCACAGGTTTCCTGAAGCCCTTATCGTCTGTGTCAGACTAATATTCACGTCGTGATCTTGGCACAAATAAAACAGTATTTTGATATTACAATCAGTTGTGTTTGATTCATCTTGCACGTGACACATGTTGGAATAATTGTTTGAAATAATGAATGGGTAATATTTGTTGAAAGCTGCATTTTTTTGGTCAAAAATATGGGAAAAAAGAAAAAATGTTACAATTGTGAAATAGGTTTAATTTTAGAATCAAATCAAAACGACATTTGTTTATCTGTACTGTTAATTTAGATCAGTCTTTTTAATCAAACGACCAATAAAAGTAGTTTTTAATACTTTTTAAAAAAAATAATTATGAGCAAAGATGATAAAATGAGTTTTGCATCACACAAATGTACTGTTTTTGATCAAATGAATGCAGAAAAGGCTTAACTCAAAAATACTAAACATTTTGCAAACTTTTCCTTTTATGTGTTAAGTTTTTGCCAAAGTGGTAGGATATTAATATTGGTCTCTAAATACTGAATGAATTTGTGCCACATTTAGTAAATGAACCTAACAGGTAGACCAAAAGAAGATACGCACCATCTTTAATGACAGCATAAAATGTTTAATAAGTATAATTTTATATAAAAATGAATAAAACGAGATTTGAGATTTTAAAGACAAAAAAACATTTGCACTTGATTCAAATCAGAGTTTCAGGAGACAGACGTGAGTGTAGAGTTTGTTGAGATGTTTATCCTGTAGAAATCTCCAGTGATGCTCCGTTTGGCTTCACATCCTCAGACTCTCGCTGCTCACTGGAGATGTGGATTTCTACTGTACTAGACTCTGAATCTATGAAACAGAGAACACTAGTTAATTTCATCCCTGATAGTGCATTATATTGGTGATTCATTTGGTGTCTCTTATGCTTTTTAAGAGGCTTTATTTTTACTTTAATTTATATATTAATATTATGATTAACTGAGCATTATGAATCACAAGATGTCACAGTAATACAATAGTTTATTTAAAAAGTGTCTAAAATAGCTGAAAATAATGATTTGAATTAGAAATGTATTTTCTGTGCAGTTGTATAGTACTTTTCTTATTTATAAAGTCCCTAAATAGATACTTAATTCTACAACGTTAAATTATTAAAAAATGTTTTTTGTTCTTAGAAAAATGTGTGTCCATAAATCTTGCGTCAACTCTGTTACCAGACCATATTTTCCTCTAAATGTGTGGCATTATCTCTCTATCCTGTGGAAGTTACAGGAAATCCTCTGAAGCTCTGAAAAGTATCTGTGCTCTCTCTGAGAATATATTTTAATCTAAAAACTTCTTATGCCAGGAGTTATTTTGTAGAACGTCAGCCCTGTCACCACAATATCAGAAGGAAAACAGAATGTATTCCTGATCTCGCATTGGGTTATGTTTTCATTAGTGTCATGTGGTCTGAGTTGTTTTTTAACAAATTGGGGGGTGGGGTAATAAAACTATAACTATTGTCAGCACTGTTACTATGGGAACAGATTTTGGGAAACAGTTAGTCAGGCTTATTCTCAGTAGATTGGATACAAAACAAGTCAGACTAACCAAAATAAGCCAGGCTTATTTTGTAAACTTGTTTTATGGAACAGGCCACAGTTTAGCCAAACCTAGAATTTCTAAACAAAAATATAAATTTTCATATTTCCTAATATCTAGGTGGCGCTGTGCTGAAACTGTGCAGGTACCCTCAGGTCATGGTTCTTCTAACACACAGTAAGTTTGGTCTGAATATGCTAAAGCCTCGTCTAGATATAGCCTCAAGCCTATTTTGGAGTGCTCTAATAGTTTGATAAATCTACTTGAATTCCATAAAGCTTTGCCAGCTTGCTCTGAAGATGATCTGAGCCAATTCTGTATATAAAAAGTGTTTTTCAACTTATTGAAATTTGTATAAATATACATTTGATTATACAAATTTAAATTAAATGATATAAGCCAATGATTAAAGGGAAAAATAATTTCTAGACCTTATGGTTTAAAGCTTTTAGTGTTAACACTAGCAGAGCTCTGAACTGCTGGTGGCGCTAGAAGGTTTGAGTTAGATGCTCCAGATTTGGTGCGTTTAATGTTCATACTGTCCTCAATCAGTGTGCCGAATTTCATAATTTTTTACCGCATGGTTCTTTACCATATTTTTAAACTTGGGGATTCATCAGGATACAGTTCATTTAAAATAACATAAATGAGTATTTTGACACATGCTGCTTCATCACATAGGTTCAGCTTCTGTGCACGTAGACTACACCCGACTAAAATTATTCTCTTCAAAAGTGCTACACAGTAAATGTATGTTTTTATCTGGTCATTTCATATATATATATATATATATAATACAACAGTTGTTTGAAATCACAAGATTTTTGATCAAATAAATGCAGTCTTGAGGGATCAGAAGATATTTCCAGATGTCTATAGCTTGTAGTCTGTTTATTTCTTACACATACAAATACAGCTCAGGTCCCATTTGAACATGGATTTTATTTCATAATTCACAAATTAAAAATTTTACATTGACGGTGGGCGTCAGCAGCCGGTGTAGATGGGTGTGTGTCTGTACTCCCGCAGCGCTCCGTTACCTTCAGACAGGACACTGATGGCGTCTGAGGGCTGCTGCTGTCCGTTAGCGCTCAGGTTCTTCTTTATCTCCTGAACCTGAACATGGCTCTGGTAGAGCAGCGTGGATCCGGCGACAGGGGTATATCCGCCCGCGAGAGACGTGGAGGCCGAGTCCCAGGGCAGCTCGCGTCGTCTCTGCCGGCTCAGGTCCACGTTTAGCCCCGTCCAGCCGTGAAACGCCAGCGTGTTCAGAAAGCCCTGCATAGGGTTCAAGACTCCCTGAAGACAGAGATGAGTTTAACCAGTCGTGCTTTACCAGATAGAGAGCACACGTCACTGGATCTGGAAAACATTTGCTCTGTACAAACATTTGACGGCTTTACATACTTTCTGAATCATAAACATCTTAAAATCTAATAGACGTCTATCTGACATCTGATAGAAAACGCCCTAGATCGGGGTAATTCGATTTTCGAAATGATTTGTGAACCAGCTCCGAAGTGACGATCTGTTTCAAAGGATTTGTGATACTTAATCCGATTGGAGCTATGAAACAGAGAAGAATTTTGCAATAAACGATTCAATGTTTCCAGACGCCCTGTTTTGCCAATCACCATTATGTGTCTTATGTCTATATTTCCATTCCAAAGATAATTCAGCACAAATCTGCCAGTGATGTAAGAAAACCCTGCTAAAAAAACCAAAACAATAGAAGCCCAATAGAATCCATCACAGAAATCCCATTCCATTAGAATACCATTATAAACCATTCACTTTTCCCAGTAAAACCTTTACAACATTCCCTTTTCCCACCAATAGATTCAAACACACACCCGTAGACACCATTATACTCTCCATTAAACCAATCTATTGTTTTATTTCAGTAGGGAAAACTAAAACGAAAACATTGGATATATTACCGAAAAGCAAGACGTAATATCTTAAGTTATTTAACTTGTGAAATAAACGCATCTTGATTCAAGAATGTTTAGATGTTTATGCTAGAAAACGGGACCATTTTTTTGTCTTGTTTTCGTAAATCCTCACCATTATGAACCACGTGATGAGTGCAGCGTTACGAACATTCCTCAGATCGTCAGCTTTAACATCCTCCTGCATCTCCAGATAAAACAGCAGACTCTCGTTGATGATGTTGGGCAGCCAGCTGAAGAGCACAAAACAGTCTGTTCTCACTGACTATGTGTTCATCGTTGATTCTGCGGTTTCGTTCAGGGATCCTTCAGATTATAAAACCATTTTACGTTCATGACTGTCTAAAGAGAAGGACATGAATCTCTTCTCGTGAAGGTTTCTTACCAAATGACGAACACCAGCATGATCTTAAAGAAGCGTATTTTGATCTCTGATCCGAGTCGTCTCTCGTTCTCGGTGTAGATCCCCTGTTGACCCTTCAGCAGAGACGTCACTGCAGTAAAACACACAGACACAAGATTACTAGTAACGAGTCGTGATGCAGCGGTCTCGCTTCTCAGCGGGCAAGGAGGTGAGGATACAGAAACCTGAAAGATGAGAAACATTTAATGAACGAAAACAGGATTCAGGGAAGCAGACGAATGTGCAGAGACATAACATACATAAATCTACATCAATGACTGATGAGAGGCGGGCAAGGGCAGAGTCTCAGGAGGCCTCCCGGGCATAGGCCTCAGCGGATCTGGAGCTTTGGGCCGCTACAGTTTGATCCCCATTTCACCCCTCCCAATCAAGACCCAGGCACACCTAACCCCCCCCAAAAGAAATGATTGGGGAGGGCTCCCTCCTGTATCGGCCCTGGATCATGCAGTGTCTTAGGGGAGGAGTAGTCCAATGATCTCTCAGGCCCTGGGTTAGGGGCTAGGACCCGACAGTTGCGGACTGGACACCGCAGGAATTTCTTACTCCTGGCCGTGATTCGAACACTGGACCTGACAACTGTGGACTGGAATCCGCCAAACTTCAGGAACCGGATCAGCATTCATAAAGTCTATGATGGCGCTCCTGGCCGTGAAAGCAGAATGGAGTGTGCGGAGAATTATGTATTGGGCTGTTTGGGTTAGGCGGGATTATTAGACGGCGCAGGTGTTCTCGCGGTGGTTAGGTGGATTTCGGCAGCCATCCCGCCTGGGCCCGAACCGCCATTAGGCTAAGAAACACTGCAGACCTCCACTTTAGTCCCGTGGTGTCCGGGAGCTCGACGGAACTGTAACAGCAGGCACCGCGTTCAAATGTGGCGATGATAGCCGCATCTCTGTGACCCGACCATTCAGCAAGTGAATAAAACTTCGATACATAGTCCTCGAACGGTGGGTCTCGGAGGATCAGTGGTCCACAGCGAATGCCATCTTCATTTGCAGTCAGTCGTTCTGTAACGATTCATGATGCAGCGGTCTCGCTTCTCAGCGGGCAAGGAGACAGAGTGAAAACAGGATTCAGGGAAGCTAGCTGACGAATGTGTAGAGACATACAGTAACATACATAAATCCACATCAATGACTGACATTTGAACAAGACACAAGGCACGGTATATATGTACACAGGAACAATGAGGGAAACACAAAACACCTGGGATACACGGCTGGCAGGGGATGAGATGCTAGTGAAAGGGGCAGGGTTACAAAGGAGGCTAGACACGTGTTATCTGAATGAAAGCAAAAACAAAGACTCAACACGAGGACCTGGGGCCTGTTCCATAAAACAAGATTAGAGAACAAGGCAGGCTTATTTCGGTTAGTCAGGCTTATTGTCAGTAGATTTTTTACAAAATAAGTCAGACTAACTGAAATAAGCCTGGCTTATTATAACTTGTTTTATGAAACAGGGCCCAAGTATGACAGGACAGACACCGTGACATTACTAGATACAGTTTGACCCTGGAGCACAGAAGCTTTCATCAACCGCACCGGGACATTCAAAGCAATAGGCACCCATTCACATTTACTGTTGAGACATTGATGCAGAGACATATTTTCACAAATGAAAAAACAAACTCATCTCAGAGGAGAAGATGTTGTTCATCTTTCATCTTTTCCTCTCTCTCTTGTGTTCAGGATCTTGTACTCACCAGCAGAGACGGTGCGAGTGAACAGCGCTGGGTTGACGAGGAGCACCAGCATCATGGGAGCGTATGTGGTGATGTAGTGAGGGATGGCGTGCTGAAGACCGTTCTCACAGCTCACGACACAAACACAGTCAGCTCAGATCAATTTCACTTTCATGCATTTGGCAGCTGCTTTTATCTGAAGTGACTAACAATGCATTGAAGGTTTCATGCATTCACTGAGAATCAAAGCCGTCACCTTGGAGTTGCTGATTTGCATAAACGTGCAACATATATCTTTAAAACGTTATTTGCAAAAATTATTTTAACAGTGCACTAAAGGGGGTCATATCATACCTTTTTATTAATTTATTAAATTATTGAGGTTCGCAAAAGGTAACCATATTTGCTATGATTTGTCACAGCAGTGTGTGTGTCAGAAGGTGTGTGTTCACCTGGAGATGGAGGGGTAGTAAAGCATGGCGACTCCTTCCACACACAGCAGCAGCGTCAGACCCCAGGTGATCATGTGATACAGGACGATGGTACTGAAACACAACACACATCAGCATCTGCTGCGGCGATCAGACACACAGGTGCATGACTGGACGCACCTGATGCCCGCTGAGCGCTTCACCACCAGGAACACATCCACCGCGTAACAGAAGGTCCACCAGAAGGAGGCGCTGAAGAACAGCTGGATCCACATCTGCTGAGACAAAACAGACCTCAGAGATCACAGCAGCAGTCATCAGCAGCACAGCTATATCTGAAGAGCTCTTTTCCAAAACACTATAAATCCGTTTTATTGTTTTCAGGAAAATTACAAAAATATTTTATAGAAATTTGGAGAAATTTAAATGTGATTTTCTAAATATTTACATTTTGTTTGCACCCTCAGATTTAGTTTTTAATATTAGTATTATCTCATGCTCATGTTTGTTTGAAGTATGATTCATGTGACTGCATTATATGTATTGTATGTATTGTACCCTTCAGCTAAATGTTAAGTGTTTCTCTCACCGCTCCTCCGACACAGAAGACCTGAGGCCAGACGTCAGAGCTGTTTCCAGCAGAGATCCTGCTGATCAGATCCGGAGAAGCCATCCAGACGGACGAGCGGACCACCATCCCTGGACAAACACATCAGATCAGACACACAAACACACACTTCTACAGTGTGTTAAATGTGAAAGATTATCACGCATCTAATAACAGATAGTGCCACTTCTTCAGCTTCATGATCAAAGCACTGAAATAAACACTTTCTGAGAAGAGCTTGTGTGCTTTGACACGGATGTGCTCAGGATTTAATACAGCTTCGGACATTTTTGGAGAACGGAATGATTAAAAAAGGCTCCAAAAAAAAATGTCTGTATCACACTATAAACAGATCACAGAAACACTGCCAGACATCTTTAAACAGCTGCCATGCTTACAATACGACAGAAGTGGACCTTATAATGCAAGACACCAAGACACTGGTTTTTGTTTTGTTTGTGAGAACTATTCTCTACTACTACTGCTCGTCATTCACACTTTAGGGTTTTTGAAAAACTCTTTTGCCTACTCAGATTCACACTGTGTTTCTGGGGTCTAACTGAAGGTGACATTAAAGCTATAAATGTTGCAATTGGCAACAACAAATCTTAAAAGGAAACTATTCCAATATGATCTTTCCTCAGCTTGATAATGAGTTGATACAGATCGCTCCCGTCTCAGGACCTGCACTTCATCACTCAATTAGGCAGCACTATGTTAGCATTTATCCTAGCTTCATTCATTCACACTTCTGGGAAGTGTGCCCCAGGTCTGACTGAGCACGATTCGTCCGCAAGCCTAAAATTTAGGGAAACACCTGCTAAAATATGCCAAAATAAAGTTAGTGTCATCAAAACGTACAGGAACTAATTTGATAATAGAAGGTAAGTTATTTAAAATGATTTTATTCTGTTTACATGGGCCGTGCACGGTTTTGTAGTTTTGTACAAGCTTTATTCGAGTAAAGATTGGTGGAGCAATGTTAGATCGCGGGTCTAAGAGTCACAGTTCACTTCATATACACACACAACATAAGATCGGCCCCTCTGTATTAGTTGTGGCCCCTCTCGTGAGAGTGAAGTGGGGCCTATAGGCATTTGAGCTTTTCTGAGTGTAAATAGGTTAAAGCTATTTCATTTTCATTTTGTCTGGTTATTTTTTCATCTATGATGTGCGTTGCACAGCTGCAGCAACTTGTTGAATTGTGTTAAATGGGTTTCTAGCTTTAGTAATAACATCTATTGTCACTACAGGAGATACTTGTCTATAATGACCTGTTATACTGCAGTTCTGTGTAATATTCATGTTTTTTATATATGTGGTATCATGATGGTATTAAGAGGTGGATCAATTAATTGCAGGAAGTCACTGTGTACGGTTTGTAGTGTGTGTGTGTGTGTGTGTGTACCTGCGCAGCCCAGCATGTCGCAGACGCTGATGATGAAGAGGATGCGGATGGAGGAGGCGGGTTTGTGCGGAGCTCCGTGTCTGAAGGGCCGGTGTTTGGGCAGCAGCTGGAGGCCGGTGAGAGCGAGGCTCAGAGCGGCGCTGCTGGAGCAGATCCCGCTGAAGAACCGCGGCTGGAAGCCCATGATGAAGTCCGTGGCTTGGTCGCGGTTCGGGCAGCAAAAGGTCTCCAACCGCGGAGAGGCCATGATGGAGCTCCGCCGGAGTAAAAGAGGAATGAAGAGAGAGAGTCTTTCATGAGTCTGAGCTGAGACTCAATCACGAGCTCCAGCATCATGTGCTTCGAGTTAATCTGGAGAACAAGAAACAGCCCAGAGAACTGTTCTCTGTGTGAGTGTGTATGTTTGTGTGCGAGAGAGAGAGAGAGACAGAGAGAGAGTGTGTGTGTGTGTGTGTGTGTGTGTGAGAGAGAGAGAGAGAGTCTGTGTGTGTGTGTGTGTGTGTGTGCGTGCGTGTGTGTGTGTGTGTGTGTGTGTGTGTGTGTGAGAGAGAGAGAGAGTGTGTGTGTGTGAAAATAACATGACAGACAATCAGTGGAAGTCTATGCAATGTCTTCACCAAAGCAGCAAAACTATTGTGTGTGTGTGTGTGTGTGTGTGTGTGTGTGTGTGTGTACTGTAGAAGGAGGATGAACCAACTGGTAAGACTAAAAACAGGTAAATGTATTAAACATCGTATGCCCATCTTTTTATGCAATAACCAACCGTATGTGTCACATAGCTAATACAATATGCTAAGGAAACTACTTTTTCCAACTGAATGAAACAACATAGGGTCATTGGAAATACGTGCCTCTGCACACATTTCTACAAACCTGAAAAATGTACATACGAGTCAGTTTCCAGTTAAAATGAACACTAGAGGCAGTAAAACGTTTATTCTGTCACAAATTAAGTTTGATCCATGTGCATTTTTAATTAGTAAAGGTTCATAAACTGCAGAATGCTATATTTTGACTTCAAAACAGTTTTAACATCCTGCACGATTTGCAAACTCATATTTAAATGTTGTTGACACATGTACATCTTCATAGTTTTCTATCTCTGCGTAGGTCTCGTGATGCGGTGTTGCTCTTTCGTGTTGAAAAGCTCAGATTTGAACCCGTGTAAACCGGTTTGACTAAACAGCTCAAACCAAAGACTTTAATACAGAATGGCTTTTTTACTTTACTTCTGAATTTGTTAACACTAACGTTTGGTTTGCGGTTGTGAATGGGATATTTCCAACATGATACAGCATTACTCTTAGATTAATAATTCTGAACGGCCACAAACATATATCTCCAGGAGCGTTATAAAAACACTCCCATACGTATCTGTACCTGTAATACCAACGCGCAACAGTCCCGCATTAAACGTGTGTTTTAGCGCCACTCTGGATGTTTTACATTGAAACTGCAAAACATGCAGCAATAGACATAACATAATTAGGGGGTTACAGAAATGTATGTAGAGACACGTCTAACTGGCTGTTAATGTTAACTTTTTTGTTGTCACAAATAAAACAATGCATGGGAAACGGCTTTGGCTGTTATAGTTGCACTGCACTATATACAAGTTAGATAAGTGACGTTTTAATCGCTGACATAGCAGATTTATGGAAAATTACATCGGTGATCAGAATTTTTACCGTAATTTAATTAATGAATCAGCACCAGCTATATTAAAGAGAATTGCATTATTGTAAGTGAATAAAATCCCCTAATTACTGGAGAGTGTGTTGTGTTTATCTTAGTCTAGTTTTAGCTGTTTCTCACACTTACCAGAAGATATTGACAATGTTTCTGGATTTCATACAATCGTATTCTCACAGCGCCTCGAGACAAATTACATACAAATCTGTGTCAATGCTGAGATTAATGACAGTGAAGAATTATAAAGATGTGTGCGACAAGATGGATATCAGTGAAACCTGCTGTGAGAAGAATACTAGAACAGTGCTGGAGTTAAAAATAGACTTTGGAGTAGTACGAGAAACTAAACGCTGTTCCCAGCTAACAAAAAAAGGTCCCCAGGACGTCCCCTAAATGGCCTCAGTGAACGTCCCCAGAACGTCAGCGTGTAGGGTCCCCTTTACGTCCCCAAAAGTGTCCTCCGGACGTTCAAGCGGACGGACACGGGACTTTCAGCGGACATTCATGACGTTTAGGGGACGTTCGCCAAAGCTGCTCTG